>CP139503.1:162870633-163450633 GCA_021014915.2 Artemisia tridentata subsp. tridentata
AGAATGTGAAATTAATGTGCTTAATAAAAGAATGGAAGAAGCTGAATTAGCTAGAGACCTAGCTTTAAGTGAAAAAGAAGAACATGTTGTTAGGATAGATAAACAACAATATGCATCTGTTCTAGCAAATAAAGCAGTTGAATCTCAGATTTTTAAAAGAGGATGTGGCCTAGGATACAATGAAGTGCCCCCCCCCCCCCAACACTTAAAAGTGCTTATGCACCAGCTAGGAAAGAATTGTCCTTTATATATCTGAGTTAGCTGCACAATCTTTAGGTGAAACAAGTCAAGTAAACACTGAAACATCTGAAAAGACTAATGCACCTAAGATTGATGAAAAATTGGCATCTAAGATTGATGAAAAATTGTCTGATGCACCAATCATTGAAAATTGGGAATCAGATAGTGATGATGAGCAGATAGAATCAACACCCCCTAAGGTTAAAAAGGTCAAAATTAAACCTGTAGAAACTAAAGCTAAGAATGTTGAATTTGTGAAACCTGTGCTAGGAAGTAGAATCTCTAGAAAAGTGGCTGAGTATGATGATAAACCTAGAGCTTATCCTAGGAAGACTTGTGACTTGCCTAGAGGAAATCAAAGAAACTTGCACCAGGTGATTTCACACACGTTAGGTAGTGACTTTAAACTGGTTAAGAAGGCATGTCACAGCTGTGGTAGTTTTGAGCACTTGCAAGAAGATTGTTATCTTTCAGTACCTATGAAAACTAGTGCTCCAAAACCTGTATGGAACCATAACGCAAGGGTGAACCATAGGAACTTTGCAAAAAAGACTCACCCACATCCCAAAAGAAACATGGTTCCTAAGGAGATTTTGTTGAGAAATGGTATTTCTAGAACTATTTCTCCTGTTGCACCATCAAGGCCCATTCCAAAGAAAACAGGGTATTCTACTGCTAAAGCTAGCAGCAGTATTTCTCATTCTGCTGCTAAGCCAAAAGTGGTTATTGACACTGTTATGGACACTCATGTAACACCCCGACCCGACAAGGGTAGAGATGTCACAATGATGGTGACGTATCAGAACAAACACAAGCATATGACATAAATAATACAATAGAATTTCAAAGGTTACAATGGAAAATCTGAAACTACAAGGTTACAAATGAGAAATACAAAAATTACTAAGTCTGAATATAAGCTCTTCTAATCATCTCTATTTATAACTAGCTATCAAGGTCTTCTAAGTCCAAGGTACTCTCCACTCATACCCAGCTTCCAAACTAAAACTTGCCGTAGGAAAAGAAATGCGGCTGAGCTTAAAAAGCCCAGTGAACAGATATAACGATAACAAAACAGTAATGATGGGATAGCGAAGTAAGTGAAACAATACAAGGTATAACCAGAGTTAGGAAAGAAAGAAAGATAAAAGGTTATGCAAATATATCAGGAATTAAGAAATAGTTACAATAGATAAGAGTAAAGGGAACAGTAAACCCAAACCCGAGCCCAAGTCATATCAGTCAAGTAATGTATTAAGTCAAGTATCAAGTCAAGTATGTATTCGGAGGGGTGACCTCGGAATACTAACTACAAGGTTATAAGGTAACAGAAACAGTAATCCAAACAGTAATCCACTACGAGCCCAGTAACAGTAACAGTAACAGTATCAGTATCAGTATAATCATACAGAGGGGAGACCTCTCAGTAACCAGTAAATATGAGGGGAGTCCTCAATCAGTAAATGGAGTGATCAGCTCCCAGTATGTGAAAGACGTGTATCGCACACACCATCAGTCACCAGTATATATCAGTAACAGTAACAGTAACAGTAACAAATATACAGTAACAAATCTAGGATGCATCCATACGCCCCAGGTGGCCAAAACCTCCTCAACACACCAGATAAAATAAAGTCAGGGACGGGATAGGTCATCACTCTCCTACCCTAGAGTCATGCCATCGGTGCATCAATGACATGGACATGAAACCCTCATGCCTAGTGAGTGGCTCGTAGTCTCAAACTGTGGGTCAATGGTCGAGTATCAATTATCCGGTATTCAGTTCAGTTTCATAAGTTAATTTCCATTTCAGTTATATCAGAAAGTTCATATCAAAAGGGTCATATCAGATGGTTCAATATCAGATGGTTCAATATCAGACATGTCAATATCAGAAGGTCAATATCAAAGTTTCATAGCAACAGTTCATTTAAAAAGGTTTCTATTTGGAAGTCCATTTAAAGCAATCTTTAAAAAGAATGGTTTTCATAATAAATGATCTTACGAAATAGTTTTCATAAAAATGGTCTTTCAAAACGGTTTTCATAAAGCTAGTCTTAAAATAGTTTTCTTAAAAACTTTTTGTAACATTAATTTAAAAGTAGTATCGCATCTTTTTAAAATAGCTTTTCTCACACATTTTCATATATAATTTAGAAAGGTTTTCACATCAAATAATCCTTCAAAGTATCAAATGATTCAAATATTCATGTTACAGGGTGACGAACGAGTCATATCAAGTTATCAAAGGAACATGGCAAGGCTTAATTATCAAGGTTCACAAATCAAGGGAAGCATAGCAAGGCATAGATCAAGTAAGAAAGCCCCAAATAAGAAGGCTCAGATTATAATCAAACCAATATAGACAGATGTAAGTGAAACATGAGGAACGAATCAAAGTATAAGGGAACATAGCAATGTCTTAGGGAATCCTATAATGAATCAGAAATCCAGAATGTCATGAGAGGGACACCCTTACTGAGAAAGGGTAGAATATCTGTACCTTATTCAATAGCAAGCAAAACACAAGAGTAGCAAATATTGACAGGAATCAAATCACTCCCTCCTCGAACCTAAAGGAGTAGAAGACAGAATTACAAATAGGTTTTAGTTATCTTTCCATTTTAAGTAACTTCTGTTTTTAGCAGGTTTCCAAAATTAGCAGATTCTATATTTTAGCATGGCAATAAATATCACAAATTAGGTTAAGTCATTAATTAAGTCTTATTATGGAAATAAAGTTCATTTTAGCAAGTTATAAAAGTCTAGGGTTAATTATGACAAGTTTCCATATTTTAGGGTTTTAATTGTAAACACACTAAAGTTAAAGGTCTAAAAGGAAAATATCACAAGTTACTCATTTTATTTCATAAGTTATACAGAATTACACCTTTAACCCCTTAAGTTTGACAATTTACCATTTACACCCCTTTAGTTAAGTTAATTACAAAATAAACCTTATAATTACATAAATCACCATTTAACCCTTACCATATTTATATTTACACATTAAGCCCTTAATTTTACAGAATTACACACTTTTACCCCTCAATTAAATAATGTACGAATTACCCCTTTAAGTTTACCTAATTACAAAATTAGTCCCTTTATTTAATATAAATACAATTCGAATAACATAATTAAGAATTTACCATTTAAACCCTTTAAATCACAAGATTTACATAAGATACCTTCATATTATATTTTATACGACATGCCCCTGGTCTAATTTGACTTACAAAAATGTCCCTCAAGTTTAATAAATTACAAAACATACCCTTTTAGTTTTTCTTTCCAATCGGTAAACATTTATAATCCATAAAACTGTAACCCTAATTTAGTAATCATTACCCAATCATCATAACAACCTTAAAATGCATTAAATGATCAGATCCAAACACAAAAACACAAACCCTAATTCATTCGATTAGGGTTTTATTATTTTAACCCATTTTCCTCTTTTTTAGCCGATTCAAATAAATTCACCAAGGATGATTCAAGCTTCGATTAACCCAACTATCATTTTTCCAGATTCATATGACATGTATAAGACTCAAATAAATTATATACGCAACCCAGAAAAATCATATGAACGCTTTTAGGTTTTAATTCACGTTTTGTTACATATAAATACCACAACTTATTTTAATGTGCATGATTCATGTTTAGCATTTTATTTAGACCTTATGTGATGTAGAGAGTACCAGAAAAATACCAGAAGGGATTCAAAATGATCGGATGGATTGTGAGAGTTTTATACCTCTCGCTAGAACAAAAACGACAACCAGAAACTCCTACGATTAACCCAGCGATTCCACGACCTCAAGATTATTTTTCCTACCCTCCTTGCACTTAGATGAACACCAGAAAATTATGCCACAGCCTCCAAAAATTCGTATGACCAAGAGAGAGTTTTGTTTGTGTGTTTTAGGGTTTTACGATGGGAATAAAAAAGAATAAGGGGAAAAACGTGTTATAGGGGGGGAAGTGCTTGATACTCAGCCAAAGTGATTGAAAAAATCAATCTTCCAGAAATCTTAGCTAGTTTCCTTATTTTACTTGTGCTTATCTTTTAAAATCAAATATTTAAATAAAACTAATTAATTTAAATATATACTTGTACATAATTCGGCCCTTGTGACTTTTAATGTGTGATATGGATTTTTTTGTACAATGTAGAATATTAGAATGTTGCTACAAAAATACTTTACTTCAAATGTTGTTAATTACCAAAGGTTTGGGATTAATTTGGCATTTTATATAAGCTTTAATTAAATTTTAAAGTTTCAGGGGTAATTTGGTCATTTTACATGTTTTCAAATTTTGGGTATTACAACTTGATGCGCGTGTATGTCGTTGCGGTTTAGCAGTATTAATGCCTACTCAAGTTTTAAATTTATATTTAGCCGACTTATCAATAACGCACACACTTAACGAGCAGTGTACCCGGTCAGTATGAATATAATGGTAAGTAGAGTGTCGATCACTAAGAGTGGAACGTATTATCTAGTTATTCTAATCAGTATTTTAATAAATTAAGTTAGCTATACAACCTATTCTAACGCAAGGGGGTTCAGCCTGAGAGACTGGCACGATTTGGTTGCAATTAAATAATAAACTAAACCAATAGGCACGAATAAGCAAGTAGCACACACGTACACAGATAAATACTTGAGACAATAAGAAGGCTGTCCTGATAGATAAGTAGTTTGTCACTTGTTTTATTGCTAGTTTTATATGAAGTGTATAGTTCGATGCAACGCACCGAGATTAAGTCCTTTCTCGTTGGTTATAATCTTATCGGCGAGTAAACCCTTAATGATTACTTATGACTATCCTATTTATCTTTCTTCCTACTTTTCTACAGACGATAGAATGCATAGGCGATCTAATAAATAGGCGAGGGCAGAGGCATGGCGACCCGATCAACGCTCAGCTAGACACAGAGGTTATCAATGCACTAATAAAAGTCACCAAAGACATCAACATATAAACTTTAATTAATGAGAAAGCAGTTTTAAGGGAGTGCAATCTTTCCGTTGTCACATTACACAAGCCACCAATCTTGATGAATTAAAGTTTACTAATACAATAAAACAAAACTACTTAATGAATTAAACACATGCAGCACCTTCTTACAGCTCTTGTATCTTCGTTTGGGTGTGTCTTGTGCTGCTGCCTTGACTGAATTCGTCCTAGGGTTTCTGTACTTCGGTCTCGTATATAATATATATCTCTCGAATTCGTCTGGTCTTGGGGTATTTATAGTTTCTGTCTGAGGGTAAGATGCGGCGCATCTAGTAAGTAGATGCGGCGCATTGACTTAACTTCGCGTGGGGTCCAAGATTATAATATTCAGGAATATTCGTACACCGCCAAAAGATGCGGCGTAACTCCATAAATAGATGCGGCGCATGTCCTCTTGTATCTTGGATCGTATCTGGTGAAATATTAATAGTGATGCGCCGTATGTGATAAGCAAGATGCGGCGCATCTGGAGCAGATTGTCTTGATCTTGTACATTTCAGTAGACTCTTAACTTCTTGCATGTTTTGCTCCATAATTAGTCCAAAATTGCCAAGTTTCACCAAATGCTTGTTTTTACCTGAGAATTACAAAAGTAAACGATTAAGTATCAATCCTCATACATAATATAATAAAACAAGTCAAATAAATAGGATAAATGATGGTAATAAAATGTACTTATTTGAGTTCATCAAATATCCCCCCACTTGAACTTTACTTGTCCCCAAGTAAACCTTAGAATTATTCTTATGAAAATGTATCCTAAAAGATATTAGGATTTATTTTTATATTTAAGCATGTATTCATTTTGTCATAATCACACAACTAAACACTTAACGAATTAGAAGTAAAATAAAATAATTTGATAAAAGCAAATCTAATCGTTTAACTGTCCAGTCGTGACGAATATTCTATCATAAGCTTGGCAAGTATACACATCTCCCCCACTAAAGCCAAGGAATAACAAGTCTAAAGCGGTAAAAAGGGTTTTTAGGCTTAAGGGTTAATTATTCTTAATCTCTATCGATCTCAAATTCCAGAAAAGGCGAAAAAATCACAAATACATGATCGAATCCACGAACACGATACTTGCAATTGCTCAAATCCTTAACTCGAACAGGCTAAAGATAGGTCCAAACTTCACCAACAATAATATATCAAAAAGGGCGAAAAAATCATAAATACATAGCCGAATCCACGACTACGATACTTAAGATTGCTCAAATCCCTAATCTCAATAAATCAAAGGTTTGGTTGGATAAAGAATAATAGGGTATGGATAATATTTGGGATATAAATTGGTATAAAATAAAAAATAAACAAAACAAATAAATTAAAATCCTAAGTGTGGTTAATCACTATCCCAACCATCCCATGAATAAGACTCATATCATAGAATAACTCACGCTTTAACACTTGAAACACACGCTTTAGGTAGACACGAATTATACTCAACAAGATCTCAATCAAAGAATAAACCTTAGTTGGTGTCCCCATAACTGCCAACTCCCATTCAATCCATAAATATAATATACAACAACTAGTGGTGATATCGACCACTTTAATACAAAACTTTACATAAGTTGGTTAAAACAAACATCCAACTCTTCCTTTTTTTTCTTTTTCTTTTCTTATTTTTTTCGATTTTTTTTTTTTTTTTTTTTTTTTTCAACATAAACATAGATGTGTAAAATTTCACCACATCACTATAATGATAATTCTGGATAATTTTTCCATACTTTTCATAACTTCAGAAATAACGGTAATAGTGAAAGTAGTAAACACACGAAAAATAAACTCAAAGATATACAATATTTACTTTCACTCCAATTGCATTGTGCAATTTCCCGACCTAACCATAGATAATGAATTACGCACGCGAACACAGGTAATGTAAGGAAACACACTTTTCCTATAGCAATTAACCAACCACGGATTTTAATCTACAGGGTAGGCTAAGGTGTAAGGTGTAACGAAACATTTTAACAAAGGTGTAAGAAACGAAAGGAATGGCTCTGAGTGTTTTTCTAGGGGTATCTTACTCTAAAAGTGAGAGTAACAAAAGGGTTTATACGGGGGTTAACTAACCAGTGTAGTTAGCTAATAACACAAAACATATAATAGGCTATTTGGGTGTAATCCTAGAAATTTACCAAATTAGACAAGTCATTCCAATTATATAAATAATACTTATTATGGTGGTCTCGAATAGTATACAAGCCAAGTTCTAAAGTTTACAAGTCACCGGCACACTCATAGATTTGTGAATTTTGAAAAATCACAATTTTTGAAAATAACGTCATGTGTGCAGCTATGCAACTTAGACTTTAAACAAAAACATGCTAAATTTTTTTTTAATTTTGATATATTAAGCACATTTTAAGCATATTTTGAAAAGTTTAGGACAAGTAAGTGTTAAGTGTTCTAATTCTCCAATCCCCCCACTTAAGTTAAACAACGTCCTCGTTGTTTGTATAAAAGGTTAAAAACTGGAAAATAAAAGAATTAGAACAGAAAAACTCCCCTGAGATTTGCTCGGTATGATCCTCCATTAGTATAAGAGCAAAAATCATCTTTCTTGTGGATTAGAACGTTTAAGCTTCATAATAGATGTATCCACAGGAAATGCAGGAATCTATAATACCACCAAGACTTTAAAACACACCTAAGGTAAGAAAGGTTCAACTTGCATAATACATTAGTAGTTAGATAAAAATAAAACATAAAAATTAAAAATGAAAATCATCAGGTCAGTCGATGCGCCGTATCTTATGGAAGAAGATACGCCGTATCGAGCCTGGAATAAATACGAAATAAAAACAAAATAAAGGATAGGATGCGGCGCATGTGTTCACCAGACAGACTGTTAACAGTCTGTTGTAAAATGGCACGTTCCATGGTTTTCTCTCACGTCCTCTCGTACTCTCATGCTGAACTTAATGCCAGTCTTTGTCAAGCACATTAAGAAATATAGACTGAAACATCAAATGCATAAATGATAATATCGATTAGTACATTCCAAAAAGAATAATAATAATGTGCATGGAACAATGTCAATAAACACGTGGAATCAAGAGATCAAGGGTCAGTGTGGTCGTGCGGGTGGGTCCCCGAAGTGCTGGCATCGTCAGTCCTAGGGCGGACTCTGCGAGTGTATCCAAGTGTCACTCCAGCAACATGAGTACCATCTGGGCGAGTGTGAGTAATACCCTGCTGCTCTAAAAGTCGGCTCACACTCGTAACCAGCCACTCTGAGTCCCTCCTCATACCATCAACAACGCCTCTCAAGGCTCTCAGCTCTCCCTCGACTGCCTCAACTCTCTGACTCACAGTGCGTACAGGGACTGGTGGGGGTACGGGTGCCTGCGGCTCCTCCTGATGGGCTGGAGCAGCAGCCGGAGCTCCCTGGGGACCTCCCTGCTCCGCCGCTGGTCCTGCAGCTCTAGTAGGCCCCAATGCTACCCAAACATAATCTCCCATAGCCAACTGACAGATCCCGAGTCTAACTAAATAATCCCTGTCAATAACCGGGAGATGGGTCACCACAACCTCCAGCCCTGCTGGAATCTCCGCTCCAATCACTCCAAAATGGCGGGCCAGCCTAGAAACAAAATGCCCGCCAGTCATATGGCTCCTCCTATCTCTCCCTATGGCCGACCGGTGGAGGTAATGTGCCAAAAAGTGGGGGATGTTCACCGACAATCCCTCATCCATGCTCCTCAAGAGGAAGAGGTCCAGAGTGGTCACCTTCTCAGGTGACTGACCCCTCCCAGCAATGGTAAGTGCTATCAGACGGTGGCACAGCCTCCTCATCGGTTCCCTGATCAAAGTGTAAGAGGGGGTGGAAGTAGTGATATCACCCCCCGAAGAAATCCTGTCCCAGTAATCACTGAACAATCCTCTGTCAGGGACCGCTCTCAAACTATCATCCCAATATCTGGTAAACCCATCTGAATCAAGCTCCTCAACCGTATGCAAACCCATGGCTAAAATGAACTGTCTCATAGACATCTGCCTCGGTACACCACCCAGTCTAAACACAAGGGTGTCAGCAATATCTAACCCAGTATCCGTCTCTCTGTAGTAGACTGTACTGAAAAACTCCATCATGAGCTCCCGTACCAAGGGCTCGTCAATCCTGAACAATCTCTCCCAAGCACTAGATCTGAATACCACCTCCTCATCATCACCAGTAACTACCATCTCCATCCTACGCTGTAAACTCTCAGCAGCATGTCCTGCCCCAATCAATCCCACATCAGCAAAATCCAAAACCTGTACCCTGAATATCCTCTTAAAGTAAATCGACTCAAGTCTCCGTAAGTAATCCTCCAAGGTGCCAGGGGTTAGTCCCATATTCTCGAAACGTAACCACTGATGTCTTTGCTCAACCTCTGGTAATGCCATCTGAAATAAATTTTCAAAGTTAGTAAACAGTCTGCAAGAAAGGTAGATGCGGCGCATCTGATTTAATCAGTGCGGCGTATCTGCACAAAGTATAAGGGATGCGGAGCAAGAAATGAGATACGGCGTATGGAGATGCGTCGTATCTAGATTAAGTAATACGGCGTATCTAGAATTTTTATTAATTTGGAAATAGGTCGTTACGCCGCATCAATTAACCTAGATGCGCCGCATCTAAAAGCATATCAGTATAAATAAAGGGGATCAGGCATGCTTTTCAAGAATCCATATCCGTGACGTAAACTCCCACATAATATCATAGTATCATATACTCATTATAACAGTTCTAAAGGCTCATTACATTCTACTAATCCATTTTCCCGCTAAATATTCAAAATCGAATTCAAAACCTAAATTTTCGGTCAAATCAAACTAGGCCAGAAATTCGATGATTTACACAAGTTAAATACGGGGAAGATCATCTAATACAAGTCCTAATCATATCTCTATATCATTTAAGCACAAATCAAATTAATCACATAAACCCTAATTTTCGTATTATCCAAGATTAAATCGAAATAGAATAATTACCTTAATTTGATGATTAGGTGATGGATTATAGATCGGATTAGAGGCGGATTTAAGAAAAATGATCGGAATTAGAGTATAACTTTTACTGTGTGTAAGTCCTTAACTGTGTGAGTTTTTGTGGTAAAGATTTTAGATCCGGCGCATTCCCGTCGTATTTATAGGGCAGAACGATGCGCCGTATTGAAAAATTGGGATGTGCCGTATCTATTTAATTTCGTTGACTAGTCAATGAGTCCTAGTTGGTCAGAGATACGGCGCTTGGGATATTTAGATCCGCCGTATCGCTATATTAGTGAACGAAATTTAGATGAGGAACGTACCTTGGCCTCCGCAACACGATTCTTTATACATCAAATTGGGGTAAAACGGTCACACCATACGATATAAATGAATTCAAAATAAGAGCAATAGGTATAAACGTTTTATTAACAATTGTAATCTTATAGTTTAGAGGATAAGGATTTATTCCGAGGTTAGGAACAAATATCATTTTTAAGCATACAAAATTAAGATTACAATTTTAATCAGATGTATTATATGGATAATAAAATTGAGATTATATTGTAGAGAACTTTCCTTTGGGCTGGTTGAATTATCGTTGAGGTTACCTGGAGTTCTATTTCAAGAATTTAAGACGTTCAATGTTACCAGTACCGAGTTTTACTCCACTCTCGTAGTCATAAGTTTGACCCTTCCAGCTAGCGTCTCTCGGTTTTGTTCAGAACGTAATCTTTCATGGTGATGCTTGAGTCATCATTTATCCTGAAAATAAACAACTTGCAAACGAGAGTAGCGGACCAATCAAAGTAAATATCAAAAATCAACTATATTTATCAAATTATATTCGTCATATTAACAAAGGTTAATGCGCCGTATTTTCGTTACGTTTCAAAATATAAGATTTTTGATTCAGAAAATACGCCGGATCGATAAAAATCGATACGCCGTATCTGTTTAGTAATTCGAAAACTGTTTTTAATTAAAATAATAGATACGCCGTATCTGCCAAAGCAGATGCGTCGTATGGCGTTAATGTTTAGAAATTTTTTTTTATCAAAAACAGATACGCCGTATCTTGGGGAAAAGATGCGTCGTATCGAATTAATTAAACGCGTTGTATTTTAAAAAAATTAAACGCAATACGCCGTATCTGAAAAATCAGATGCGCCGTATCGTTCGATTTAGCTCAGTACAACGATAGCAGAACACACAAAAAATACGAAAAATAAAAACAAATAAAAATACACGAAAATAAACACAAATAAAAGCAAACAAATAACACACAAAGACAGAAAATATGCAAAATAGTACAATGAATGCAAATTAATTTAATACACAACAGAATTAGCAGTTAGATAAAAAAAAATTAAAAACCTAATTAAAATACTAATCAAATTAACAGATAATAACAATTCACTCCCCGGCAGCGGCGCCAAAAACTTGATGCGCGTGTATGTCGTTGCGGTTTAGCAGTATTAATGCCTACTCAAGTTTTAAATTTATATTTAGCCGACTTATCAATAACACACACACTTAACGAGCAGTGTACCCGGTCAGTATGAATATAATGGTAAGTAGAGTGTCGATCACTAAGAGTGGAACGTATTATCTAGTTATTCTAATCAGTATTTTAATAAATTAAGTTAGCTATACAACCTATTCTAACGCAAGGGGGTTCAGCCTGAGAGACTGGCACGATTTGGTTGCAATTAAATAATAAACTAAACCAATAGGCACGAATCAGCAAGTAGCACACACGTACACAGATAAATACTTGAGACAATAAGAAGGCTGTCCTGATAGATAAGTAGTTTGTCACTTGTTTTATTGCTAGTTTTATATGAAGTGTATAGTTCGATGCAACGCACCAAGATTAAGTCCTTTCTCGTTGGTTCTAATCTTATCGGCGAGTAAATCCTTAATGATTACTTATGACTATCCTATTTATCTTTCTTCCTACTTTTCTACAGACGATAGAATGCATAGGCGATCTAATAAATAGGCGAGGGCAGAGGCATGGCGACCCGGTCAACGCTCAGCTAGACACAGAGGTTATCAATGCACTAATAAAAGTCACCAAAGACATCAACATATAAACTTTAATTAATGAGAAAGCAGTTTTAAGGGAGTGCAATCTTTCCGTTGTCACATTACACAAGCCACCAATCTTGATGAATTAAAGTTTACTAATACAATAAAACAAAACTACTTAATGAATTAAACACATGCAGCACCTTCTTACAGCTCTTGTATCTTCGTTTGGGAGTGTCTTGTGCTGCTGCCTTGACTGAATTCGTCCTAGGGTTTCTGTACTTCGGTCTCGTATATAATATATATCTCTCCAATTCGTCTGGTCTTGGGGTATTTATAGTTTCTGTCTGAGGGTAAGATGTGGCGCATCTAGTAAGTAGATGCGGCGCATTGACTTAACTTCGCGTGGGGTCCAAGATTATAATATTCAGGAATATTCGTACACCGCCAGAAGATGCGGCGTAACTCCATAAATAGATGCGGCGCATGTCCTCTTGTATCGTGGATCGTATCTGGTGAAATATTAATAGTGATGCGCCGTATGTGATAAGCAAGATGCGGCGCATCTGGAGCAGATTGTCTTGATCTTGTACATTTCAGTAGACTCTTAACTTCTTGCATGTTTTGCTCCATAATTAGTCCAAAATTGCCAAGTTTCACCAAATGCTTGTTTTTACCTGAGAATTACAAAAGTAAACGATTAAGTATCAATCCTCATACATAATATAATAAAACAAGTCAAATAAATAGGATAAATGATGGTAATAAAATGTACTTATTTGAGTTCATCACAACTCACTTCTATGCTGTTAAGGCCTCAGCTTGCTGGGTCTGGAAACCCAAAACCAGACACAGTAGTGCATCAATGAACTTCAAGAAATATGATTACTTTGATGCACAAGGCAGATCCAAGTCAGTAATGGCTTGGGTCCCAAAGAGAAACTAACTCTCTTACTTTTTGTGCAGGGCAATCTACAATTGGAGCTAAAGGATAAATGCATTTTTGATAGTGGATGCTCTGGACATATGACTGGACAAGAGCAACTTGGAAAATTTTAAGGCTTTTGATGGTGGTTATGTTGCTTTTGGCAATGATCCAAAAGGTGGCAAGATTGTTGGTAGAGGTACTATTAGAACAGGAAAATTGGATTTTGAAAAGGTGTATTTTGTAGAAGGACTTAAGTTCAATCTTTTTAGTGTCTCACAAATGTGTGACAAAAAGAATTTTGTTCTTTTTACAGACACTGACTGTCTTGTTTTGTCTCCCGACTTTAAGTTACCTCATGATTCTGAAGTACTACTTAAAGTCCCTAGAACAAACAATATATACAGTGTGGACATTAAGAACATCATTCCCAAAAGAGATTTAACTTGTCTTTTTGCAAAGGCCACCATTGATGAATCCAAGCTTTGGCATAGAAGATTGGGTCACTTAAATTTCAAAACTATAAATAAATTGGTAAAAGGCAACCTTGTTAGAGGGTTACCTTCAAAGATTTTTGAAAATTCTGAAACTTGTGTTGCTTGTCAGATGGGAAAGCAACACAGAGCTTCTTGTAAGTCCAAAGTGGTGAACTCTATTTCTGAACCTTTGTATATGTTGCATATGGATCTGTTTGGACCAACTTTTGTGAAAAGCTTAAATAAGAAGATGTATTGCTTAGTTGTCACTGATGATTTCAGTAGGTTTACTTGGGTGTTTTTCTTAGCAACTAAGGATGAGACCTCTGGAATACTTAAGGCCTTCATTACAAGAATAGAAAATCTAGTAAATCATAAGGTCAAAGTAATAAGATGTGACAATGGAACTGAATTTAAGAATCATGTTATGAATCAGTTCTGTGAGGAAAAGGGTATTTTAAGGCAGTTTAGTGTAGCTAGAACTCCTCAACAAAATGGTGTTGCAGAAAAGAGGAATAGGACATTAATTGAGGCTGCTAGGACTATGTTGTCTGAGTCAAAGTTACCCACTACTTTTTGGGCTGAAGCAGTAAATACTGCTTGCTATGTGCAAAATAGGAGTAAGGTAGTGAAGCCTCATAACAAGACCCCTTATGAATTGTTGCATGGTAGGAAACCTATGATAGATTTCTTAAAACCATTTGGGTGTCCTGTTACTATCTTAAATACCATTGATTCACTAGGCAATTTGATGAGAAAGCAGACAAAGGTTTCTTTGTTGGATACTCAACTAATAGCAAAGCTTTTAGGGTATTTAACCAAAGAACAATGCATGTGGAAGAAAATTTACATGTTAGGCTTAGTGAAACCACACCTAGTGTTGCTGGAAAAGGTCCTGAATGGCTGTTTGATATTGATTCCCTAACCAAGAGTATGAATTATCAACCAGTGATTGCAGGTACAACTAACATGTCTGCAGGTACACAAACTAACCCCAATGCAGGTACACAAGCAAAGAAGGATGGATCTGCAGAGGAGTTTGTTTTGATTGAGAAGTGGAAGTTTAATCAGTTCTTCACTCCAACAGATAAAGAGGGAAAGAGTTTTGATGATGATGATGTTCATAAGGAAGTACCAAAGGATGATGTAGAAGGTGATGATGAACCTTCTAATGATGGCAAGACTGTTGAAAAGTCAGCAAAGCATGGAAGTTCAAGAAATGAAGCTAGCAGCAGTATCTCTAATTCTGCTGCTAAGCCAAATAATTCTGCTGCTACGCCTAGCAGCAGTATTCCCAATTCTGCTGCTAAGCCTAGTAATTCTACTGCTGTTCCAAAGAACTCTGCTGCTGACTTTAATGTTGATGTTAATGATGATGGTGACTTTCCTCATATGCCTGAAATGGAGGAAATCTACTATGACACAGATGATGATGTTGTGGATGTTTTTGGAGCAAATGCTGATTTGACAAATATGGAGCCTTCTATTCAAGTCAGTCCTACTCCAACTACAAGGATACATAAGAACCATCCTAAGGAGCAGATAATTGGTGATGTACAATCTACTGTACAAACCAGAAGTAAAAAAAAAAGGTTGGGTGATCAACTTCATCAAGGTTTATTTGCTCAATCATTGCATCAGAGAAATAGCCACAAGGACCTACAAAATTGTAAATTTGCCTGTTTCTTGTCACAAGTAGAACCCAAAAATATTCACAAAGCTATGAATGATTCAAGTTGGGTTGAAGCCATGCAAGAGGAGCTGTTGCAGTTCAAGCTTCAAGAGGTCTGGACACTAGTTGATTTGCCTAATGGGAAGAGGGCAATTGGTACAAAATGGGTGTTAAGATGCAAAAGGGATGAAAGAGGAATTATGGTGAGAAACAAAGCAAGACTGGTGGCTCAAGGGTACACTCAGGAAGAAGGAATAGATTATGATGAGGTCTTTGCTCCTGTAGCAAGGATAGAGGCTATTAGATTGTTTTTGGCTTTTGCCTCATTCAAGAACTTTCCAGTGTACCAAATGGATGTGAAAAGTGCTTTTCTGTATGGAAAGATTGATGAAGAGGTTTATGTGATGCAACCTCCTGGTTTTGAAGATCCTAACTTTCCAGATAGAGTATATAAAGTGGAGAAAGCACTGTATGGTTTACATCAAGCTCCTAGAGCTTGGTATGACACCTTGTATAAGTATTTGTTATCTAATGGATTCACAAGGGGAACCATTGATAAAACTTTGTTCATCAAGAAAAATAAGAATGATATTCTACTAGTTCAGGTTTATGTAGATGATATCATTTTTGGGTCTACAAACAAGGTGTTCTGTGAAGAATTTAAGAAGCTCATGCATAACAGATTTCAAATGAGTTCTATGGGAGAACTCACTTTCTTTCTGGGGCTTCAGGTTAAGCAGACAGCTGAGGGGATCTTCATCAGCCAAGACAAGTATGTGGCTGATATGTTAAAGAAATTTGGTTTCCATGATGTGAAGGCAGCTAAGACACCAATGGACAACAACAAACCTTTGCTCAAGGATGAAGATGGGGAAGAGGTTGATGTACATCTTTATAGATCAATGATTGGTTCATTGATGTATCTGACTGCTTCAAGGCCAGATATCATGTTTTCTGTGTGTGCTTGTGCCAGATTTCAAGTGTCCCCAAAAGTTTCACACTTGGAAGTGGTCAAAAGAATTTTTAGGTACCTAAAGGGTCAACCTAAATTGGGCCTTTGGTATCCTAATAATTCACCCTTTGACTTGATAGCATACTCAGACAGTGACTATGCTGGAGCTAGTTTGGATAGAAAGTCAACCACTGGAGGCTGTCAATACCTTGGTCATAGGCTAATCTCATGGCAATGCAAGAAACAGACTGTGGTGGCTAACTCAACAACTGAGGCAGAGTATGTGGCTGCTTCTAGTTGCTGTGGACAAGTACTCTGGATGACAACACCAAAATTTATATTGACAACAACAGCACAATGTGTATTATCAAGAATCCTGTTTTTCATTCTAAAACAAAACACATAGAGATAAGACATCATTTTATTAGAGATTGTTATGAGAAAAAGTTAATTCAAGTGGTTAAAATACATACTGACAATAATGTTGCTGATCTACTTACAAAAAGTTTTGATATAAGTAGATTTCAATTTTTAGTTGCTAGTATTGGTATGATCAATCTTTAAAATCTTATCTCTGTATGTTTTTGTAAAAAGTTTTTGAGGATTTGTGCTGTTATTGATCAAATAAGTTGTTTCTAGTGCTTGCTATGTCTGTATATTGTATGATGCTAAGATGGTTATGTTGTTGACTATCTTGAGATTATTGTGAGATACTTTTGTTTGTGTTTTGTTGTTGTTGGACTAATCTTTTGCAGGTTAAGTCACGAAAGTTTGCTTGCTGAGAAAAAGATGATTCTGAAATTCAGGGGACGCTATCAATTCAGGATCAAAAGCATAAAAGTGAATGTTCATCAACACAAAGATAATAGAAGTTTATTCATTACTGGGAGCATTCACTACATTAGCAGTGTTACATCAACATTCAGGATTCAAAAGCAACAAAACAAACAACCAACCAACAACCTTACTACACATAACCCTACACAAACCTACCACACCACACAACACAACTACTCAAGCTTTCCTTTTCCTTTTCCAACGATATCCGGCATGACTTTGCTGCGGGCTCCTCTGCTACCCATGAGTTCAGACACCTTCTTGCAGGGAAGTGCCAGTATTACTGGGCTTGGAGATGGAATTTGCTTTTGACTTGGAGATGGAACTTGCTTCTTCTCAGGCTTCTTCTTTGGAACAGGGATATTCACTGATGATGCAGCTTTTTCAAACTCTTTGGTTAGTAAGTCTGATAGTTTCTGAAGTTCATCATCATCAGACGAATCAGAAGAGGAGAATGAATCGTTTAAATAGGATGGGGGAGTTGTTAGTTCATCCGATGATATTGGAGGAGTTGTCCTTTGCCTTTTGCTGGTTTGACTGGTGTAGTTGGATGGAAAATAGTTATTCCAACCAGAGCTCCCGGAGTCAGATGATGAATCGGATGAGATTTCTATGATCTTTGAAGGATTCATGGTGATTGGAATGTTGAAGATTAATGTTGAGGACTTTGTGGGAGGAGATGAATGTGTGTAGATGCGTTAAGGGCTTTTATAGAGTTAATCAAGACTTAATGACATTTAAGGCGGGGTTGGTATTTAGAAATTAACTCTCAAGTTGGTATGTGGAATTAATTTTGGGAGAGTTGACCAAAAGGATGGATCTTTATTTTGGGTACTTGGATAAGTATTGGGAAGAAATCCATTCTACTGCTGGAGATGTTCTGCTGCTTAGTTTTGCAAGTTTAGCATTCTACTGCTAAATTTGAAAGTTGGAGGACTATTTTGCAAATTGGCGCCTAAAACGTTCTAATTGGTATCTAATTGGAATAAAACCTAATTCGATCCCCAAATTAAAATTGTGCGCCCAAAATTCAATTCTCTCCAAAACCTAACATCTCCATTAGCATTTGATTCAAAAACACTCCGATATCAAAACCCTAATTTACAATGGCAAGACGTACCTATTCTGACGATCACAATCAAGTGGCTTTTCTTAAGAAGGTGCCGGAGGCTGATGGATTCACTGAGGTCATAGACTTTCTTAATGCTACCTCCATTAGGTATGCATTATCAGTAAATCCAACTATATATCGTTCCCACATGAAACAGTTTTGGTCGACTGTTACGACTGAAACTATTAATGGGGAAGAAATGTTAATTGCCTTAGTGGATGAGGAAAGAATAGTCGTTACTGAAACATCTATAAGACGAATTCTTCGTCTTACAGATGATGAAGCAACAACTTGCCTTCCCACATCTACAATTTTTGAGGAACTTGAAAGAATTGGGTATGAGCGAACCAACACTAAAGTTAAAATTTTCAAACGTTTGCTCTGCCCACAATGGAAGTTTCTTGTTCACACCCTTCTACATTGTCTTAGTCCTAAAACAAGTGGGTGAAATGAGTTTAGTGCAAATCAAGCTTCTGCCTTGATTTGTCTAGCCACAGGCCAGCCATATAATTTTTCGGCTATGATTTTTGAGGGGTTGAAAAAGAATCTTTCTGGCAATTCTTATCTTTATCCAAGGTTTTTGCAATTACTCATTGATAATCAGTTACAAGAACCTTTTGCTCATGAAAAAACTTATAAAACTCCTGTTCTTGTAACTAAAATGTTTAAACACTTAAGGAAAAATGGGACTGGTTTTTTAGGGAGAATAACTCCATTGTCTCAACACATTTTGAACATTGTTGCTGATATTGCTCAGGGTGAAGAAGCTAAAAACCCCACAGCTTCCCATCATACACCCACTCCTGAATATTCACATGAATCATCTCATAATGAACCACAAAAGACCCAATCACCTAGGATTTCACATGAAAAGAGCACTGAGTTACCTCAGACTAGTGCTAGCATGGAAGCAGATGAGGCTGTCATGGGTGATGGAGATGGCATGAAGGAAGGGGCTGACACAACTGTTTCCAACTTAGAAGTTGAACAGGCCAGTGTCAACATACCTAAGACCCCAACCTTGGCAACATCTATTGCTGAGGGTTCTCTTGAACCTGATGCAGATGATGGAAACCCTAGCCACATGGCTAATATAGGGGGCTCAGATGTTCAGCCTAGGGTTGAGACTGAGTTTGTGTCCAAAGATTCACCTCTCGGAGAAGGTAACACATCTCGAAGTGATGAGGACAGAGATGAAACACATGAATTGATGGACACTGATGTACATAATGACAATGCCCATGATACACCTCTCGGACCAGGTCACACAGGTCGAAGTGTTGAGGCTAGCATTGAACTTGAAATAGAGGATTTGACGGTTAAAACACCTGTACACAATGCCAAATCCAGTGATCAACCTCTCGGGTCAGGTTACACAGACCGAAGTTGTGAGGATATCATGAAACAATTAAAAGAATTGACGAATACCTATACAACATTGTCAAAGGAGGTCATTGGTCTGAGAAAGGAGCTAAAGACAGTGAAAGCTTCTCAGGGTGCTGAAATTAGAAGGCTTAGGCTTAGGGTTACACATCTTGAGGGGCTGCTGAGATCAAGATTCTCACAGATAAAGGTTTCCAAACCAAGTTTGGGAGAGGATGCTCCCAAACAAGGGAGGAATGAAGCAGAGGATAATATGGCTCAAGGGGAGGCTAAGAAAGAATTGAATAAGAATGTTGCTGGTGTTGCAGAAAATGAAGATCATATGGTTGAGGATGTTGGAAGTGATGTTGTTGCTGAGATTGGTGAAAAGAAGGCAGAGAATGATTCTGCTGCTGGTGCAGGACATTCTGCTGTTGGACTTAAGGATTCTGCTGTTGCTTCAAAGAAGGATGATTTTGCTGAAACAGATGAAGACACCATACCCATAGCTCAAATCATGTTAAACCTTCATGCTAAGTCACATGAATCACCAAAAGTTATCCCAACACCTAAAACTACTGCTGTACAACCACAATCACAACCTGCTACTCAACATATACCAACACCAAAACAAGTGACTTCTTCAAAGCCAAAAGCCAAAGGAGTTGTCATACAAGAGCCTGTGCTAACAAGAAAACCTGTTCAACCACCTACCTATAAGGGTAAGGGTAAAGAGAAAATGGTGGAAGAACTTTAACCTTATCCTGATCCTAATGAATTTCCAATTGAGGAATGGCCTAGACATTTGAAAGAAAGGTGGGATGCAGAAGAAGCTCAGAGGATTGCTGCTGAAGAAAAAGCTGAGTATGATAAAGCAATGAAGAAACAAAAGCAACAATCTGAGAAATAATCTGAAGTTGAAGCAAAAGTGGCTGCATGGGAGAATGAGCAGGCAAGATGTAAAGCTGCTATGGCATAGGAGAAAGTGAAAGTAGAGATGGAAGATGTTTTTACAGATGAAGGTATTAATGATTGGATTCATCAAGCCATTGTGGAGAATAAGAAAAGGTTTCTGGTTGCAAGGAGGAATAAGAAGGTGAATAGACCACCAACTGCAAGGCAACAGAGGACTCTTCATGAGCAATATCTGAGAAACATGAAAGGATGGAAATTGAAGGAATTGAAGCCATATTCTAATGAAGAAGTTAAGCAGAAGTTTGAGGCTGCTAAGAAAGAGATGGAGAGGAAATTTAAACCTTTAACTGATGATGAGATCAAAAAGTTGACAAGAATCAAAGTAGCATCAAATGCTTATATGAATCCTGAGTCAACTGTTAAAATGCCCAAAGTGTCAGATGTTGAGAAAGAAAAAGAGAATGTACTTGAAGAGGAAAAGCCTGAACCTACTGTTAGTATAAAGAGATATGGGAGACGAGTAAAACAGATGGCTAGGAAGAAGAGAAGAACTAAGTCAGTGATAATGAGTGACTCAGAGCAAGAAGATAGTGATGAGCATAATTTTGAAGAGGTAACAGCTGATGATATGAAAAGAATTATGGATTTTACAATTCATAAACCTCAGGAAGAACCAGAGCTAATCAATGCAGTTCCATTGGACTCTAAACATCCAATCATCTCCTATACACATGATATTCTGGATGGTAGTGAAGCATGGTGGGTGATCAAAAGGGCAAATGGTGTATGTCAGAAATTTGTTAGATTCTCACAAATGCTGCATTATATGGATAGGGATGATATTGTTCAGCTCTGGAGATTATATAAGGAGAAGTATGGGGATAGAAGACCAGATGTGATTTCTGAAAGATAACACTACTACTACCTAAAGAACATGTTTGAGCCTGATCCAAGGGATATGGAATGGATTGATCTGTTATACTCAACTAAGGTTCATAAATGGTACCTATTTCAATCATGTGGAGTACATGAGTTGATTGGTAAAGGTGTAGGTGTGTATATGCTGGTGGAAAAAGATTATCCTTTGAATAATAATACTGTTGTTATCACTGAGATGCTACAATATGGAAAATTGAGGTTACAAAGACCATTTTTGTCAGATCATCAAGCATATGAGCTGGTAGATAAGTATCAAAAGATTCTGAAATCAAAGACTTCAAAGTAGTAAGTGTTTGGAAGCATCCTCTTTGTGTATGTTTGTGCTTTGGAAGAAACTTGTATATTTTGGAAGAAAATATCAAGTTTAGGGGAGGATTGTTGGGTTTAAATGATTCTGCTGCTACTTTGAAGATTCTGCTGCTAAGTGTATTATTCTGTTGCTCATGGTTCAAATGGAAATATATGATTCTGCTGCTAGGCATAATCATTCTGCTGCTAGTATATTCATTCTGCTGCTGATGATATTCGAAGAATGTTGAAATAAGCTAAGTGTCAAACTGCTGCTAGCCCAAGATGATCCTGCTGCTAGAGTTTGATTCTGCTGCTTATTGGATATGTATAGTTTGTTTATGGTAAAGATACGATTAGATATTATTCTTGTATAGAAAGTTTTGTAACCGACTAGACTCCTTATGTGTATAAAAGGAGGATCTAGGGTTAGGGTTAGAAGTCGATTGTTCTAGCATACGTATTATCTTGTAATCACTTCAAGGTTCGTTGTAACCCTGTTACTTTTGAGTAACCGTATATTAATATATTGAGGTGAAGGTTGAGAGAATTATCGTGTGTTATTGTTATTCTTCTTAAGATTAATTACTAACTTCCGTATAGTAATTAATAGTTCGTTCATAAGCAGTTTCTATACCTATTGCTTTAGGTTTATATCTAAAGTAATTAACAAGATCGTTAAGCTCAACTAGGATCAACAAGTGATACCAATTGTGGAGTTTATTAGACTCCTTGGATCGTTTTGAGCCTTAGGGATAACAATAACAATGATAATATATGCAGCGGAATAAGAACAAATCAAAGTTATTGAACAAAGTTTATTCACCATCATCACCCCCAATTATATTTGATCAGAATATAACGTGTTACCTAACTGTAACAGGGATCTAAGACACCTCAGACCTTGGAGGTACGAAAACTAGTTCTAGGCGTTTACAATCTACTACGCCCTAGAACACACACACACACCTTTTGACTACATTATGGAAGACTTAATAAAACCTATACCCTTGATCTCTTTATATAGTAGAGAACTAGGGTTTACAAAAGACTACAAAGGACTAATAAATAAAAACTTCTTTATCAAGCAAGTCCCTTGTGTTTCATTCTTCATTAATTGAAGAATTATTCCTTTGTCACTTTAAGCCCTTTTGTTTCATTCTTATATTTATTTTGTCTCATCAAATCAAGAATCCCAACAATCTTCCCCTATTTGATGATGACAAAACAAACAAAGTCGTGTACGAACTTCCCTAGACGAAGTAGAAAAGTTGAGATGTGATCATCTCCCGGAATGAAACAAACTTGTCTTCCTTGTCTTCCCCTTAAGCCATGCCATCACAATATTTCTTCCCCTTTTTGTTATCAACAAATAGAGAACGAATAAACAATAGAAACTTCCCCTCAAGTGATGCTTGTACATTAAATCCAATAACTCTCTTGTGTGTGTGAACTTCCCCTGTGTGTGTGTAAACCAATAACCAATACTTCCCCTTACTGCTCATAAATCATGCAACTAGCAGCAGTATATAACATGCAGCAGAATGAAAATGTTGCAGCTGCAGAATAAAAATAAGCGTAGCAGCAGAATAAAAATACCAAGTAGTACTGCAGCAGTAGAATCTTAAAATTATCCGTTTCACCTTTTGACCAATTTAATGCACTCTTCACAGTTGTCAAGCCCCACATGAGTATATCGTACGACACTCGATCAATTTATAATGAATCATTGAATATTACATTCGTACGAGATATATCATCAGACCCATTTAATAAACCTACCAATGACCATTGATTTTAGTACGAGGTTTAATCAAATACTTCTGAATATAAATTCACAGCTCCACTTGCGCTACTGACCCACGATTAATATATCATTCTATCCCAACCTTCTTTGACCCAATCGCAAGCAACATACGACAAACATAATTAAATATTCCGCTGACCTCACCGACCATAATAAATATCAGTACCAGGAAACAAATTAGCCAATCATGTCACCACTGTTCCATTATATGTGATCCAACCCATGTTACATTCTCCAATCAGATCCAAATATCATGCGTAATAGTCAACATGATTAAAAGAAGAATAATATGTCGATACCAAAATTAATCAATTACCTCAGTAACCTGTTTCAAATCTGCTTCTGTCGACATCTTTTTCTTCAACAGTAAAAAACTTTGTGAATCCCTAGGTAACGAGCTCCCCAATCTCTGATACCAATTGTGGAATTTATTAGACTCCTTGGATCGTTTTGAGCCTTAGGGATAACAATAACAATGATAATATATGCAGCGGAATAAGAACAAATCAAAGTTATTGAACAAAGTTTATTCACCATCATCACCCCCAATTATATTTGATCAGAATATAACGTGTTACCTAACTGTAACAGGGATCTAAGACACCTCAGACCTTGGAGGTACGAAAACTAGTTCTAGGCGTTTACAATCTACTACGCCCTTGAACACACACACACGCCTTTTGACTACATTATGGAAGACTTAATAAAACCTATACCCTTGATCTCTTTATATAGTAGAGAACTAGGGTTTACAAAAGACTACAAAGGACTAATAAATAAAAACTTCTTTATCAAGCAAGTCCCTTGTGTTTCATTCTTCATTAATTGAAGAATTATTCCTTTGTCACTTTAAGCCCTTTTGTTTCATTCTTATATTTATTTTGTCTCATCAAATTAGGAATCCCAACAGTTATGAAAATAATGACTTCCTCTCAAGACGAAAATAATATGCATCAGATCATAACTCACACTTGTGTTGAATATGCCACACTGAGTCTTCTTGTCCAATGGTTGTGTTCCAAACATTAAACTAATATGTTTAATAGATGCATAAAATACACAACTAAGTAGGATTGACAAACTTGGATGTTTCATCCGATATATACAAGTAATTTACATTGCAATGCAATTAGTAAATGTGTCATTTCCGAAAAACCAAACACGAGCAAACAAACAACATATGTAAACTTTGCTCATGAATGACTCAACACTCAAAATCATATGTCTAGTAAAAGTGTCACACATAATATTTTATTAACTAATATGTACGTCATCAATCTTCGAGAATATCACATGTATTTCTCTTATCAAAAGATTGACAAAGGATAACTTATATCTTATGCATCTTATTTTCTTTGTAACATGAATGGTTATGTTACAAGAGAATACACTGCATCTTGTTTAACAAATATAGGATATTAGATTTGAGTAATAACCCAATACAACATGTGTCATTGCATGAACAAGTAAAATTGATCATACACTAAAATACTTGTTTTACTAAGCATTTGTAAGAGTGATAAGTTTCCTTTTAGAAAAGCATATTTGTTGAAAGATTCAATATGTCTCATTTCAATCATACATCATATACTACTCACAAGATCTATTGAGGTAAGTAACCTTTACTAGATTTTTTTTCTCAAGATATGCAAATGAGCATTCTTGAAACACTCTCGATGTAGTAGATTCTACATTGTATCACATTAGAGCATCTCTTGGTTCTAGAAAACCAAATCATGTTAAATAACATGTAACAACTCAACAAACAAAGATGTTATCCAAGAGATCATAAAATGCACCATCTCCACCAAATATCCTCTAAATCTCAAACACGAAATTAAAACATTTTGCTTGCCTTTGTTAGGAGTTGTGTAAGACATGTCATCTTCTTAACCGACTTTCAAAATATGGTTAGTTGAGTCATATTAGGCCATGTATTAGCGAAATAAGCTAATATCATCTTTGCTATACTTCGATAGGCAAATATAGGAATTTGAATTTTTCTAACATGAGAATGACTACTGGAGAACCTATCGCACTAGAAATTCAATTTAACCTAACGGTTGAATTGCTTTCAGGAGAAAAATTGGGTTCGTGGTATAACCCGTAAAAATGGTCGTGTTTAGCCTGAATTGAGCACCACTAGTGATAGTCTCATACTCATTCTCTAACTTAAAAAATTTTCATTTCCACATTTGACTAAAGATAGTTTACATCGGTGAACTTTATCTCCCATTAAGATTTCATTTTGAACAAGTAGTAACTAGGATCCTCCTTAGCGAACCTAGATTACTTGCATCCCACATATGTGTTTCAAAATGATAACATGTTCTCATAAGATATGATTGAATTTCTTCATGCTCTTAAATGCTAAATGATTATCATGTTTTTCATGATATTTGCATTTATTCCTTATGTGCATTTTACATGATTTTTTTGTAAATTTTGCACCCACGCTATGTCATTTTGGCACATAATGAATTAGGTATGCCTATGTTAGACCCGTTTCCCGGACGCAACTAGACCCCACTTTTGATGAGTTGAATAAGGCTTGTTGTGATTGGTTAGTCAATGAAAGTTACGTTGTAGTCAAACCTGATAGCCAAAGTATATATAAGATGGCTATAGAAAGTATCATGAGCTACAATTAGAAAGGGAATAGACTTCAAGGACCTAATTTGCCAAGGACTAAATGTGTTATAAGTTGGTTGTGGCCAAAGTAGGAAAAAAAGGACTTAAGGGACTAGTTATGTCATTTAGCCAAAGATGCAATCTAACTAGTATAAACTAGGAGATTCTAGACATTTCTATCGTTATTTTAGAGTGTGTTTGAGGTCCGGTTTTTAGAGAAGAAAATGAGAGGGAAAATGATGAAGGTTGATGTGCTATGAAGATGGGTTGAAGATGGCTATTCATTAGCATGATTATGGCAAGTAAGTAATTTGTAATTAGTGTTTAATTTATTGATGGAGAAATTAGGGTTCATGAACCCTAATTTGGAGGTAATGGGTAAATGGTGGTTTCAAGATAATTAATGGGTTATAGTGATTATGAGGTAAGTTTGTATGGGTTTAGTTAGTATTTTAAAAGGGTGTTCATCATATGATCAAAGTATGATCATATGATGACCAAGTATGTTAAAGGGTGTGTTAGTTGTTATAGTTTTTGGTTATGTGTTATTAAGTGTTTATGAATGATGATTATGAACTAGGAAAATGAAGGTGATGATAATGATGAATATGATGATGATGGTGGTATCATGATTTGTAGCTTAGCTTTGGAAGCTAAGGTAAGTAACTTTGATTACTATATGCGTTAATATGAATGTTCTCATGTTATGTGTTAATGAATGAGTTGATAGGATTAAGCCTTGGATTAGTAAGTGCGTTAATAGTAGGTATGTTAATGAGCTAGGATCAAGAGATAGGACATGAGGTTGAGAGGTCTAAAATAAGTTTATGTTTGTCATGTGTATAATGTTATTATGTTAATGTGATATGGTTATGATGTGGTTATGATAATGGTAACGAGATTGGTTTGGTCATGAGCCAAATGATTAAAGACGTTCTTGATGCATATATATGTGAATGGAAGTATTGATCATGTATTAATCTAGTTACTTACTAAGCGAAAGCTTACGTTTTAGTGTTTCAATGTCCTTGTAGGTTTATGCGCGACGGAGAGAAAGTACATGGGTTATAGCTTAAGGATTTGGAAGCGGATTGGAAGATAGTAAACGTTAGGAGCTAGGTAGAATACCGAGCTCGAGTCAAGGTTGTACCCCCGAGAGTCTTTTAGTGATTTGTAAAGTAAAGTCAAGTGTCAAAATGTATGTTAAAGAGGTCATAACGATTTGGGGGTATAACGGTGTGTCAAAGTACGTTTAATTGGTTAATGGGTAAAGTTTAAGGAGCGTTTGGCATAAGTGTGATTATACCCATTTTGGGTTGTAAACGGGTCAAACGGTTATGGAAACGTTTTAATATGTTAAGTTAATGATTTTGGTTAAGTTTGGCGTAATACGGATGTGGTATGGGTTGTATATCGCGAAAAATGGGCTAAAATGTAAGTTTATAGGGTCTGCAGGTCCCCAACCGGCGGCTGGGATCCCAGCCGGGGCGGTTGGGACTTTCTGTGAAGCCCAACCGGCTGCTGGGCATCCCAACCGGCGGTTGGGTGGTGGTTTCAGGTTTCTTCGATTTTTGAAAAATCATATCTTTTAAACCGTAAGTCGTCACGGGTCGCACCACCTGTCGTTTTGAAGGTAATTAAGTCTAGTTTCATTTAAAAATAGTCTCAATGTCTGAAAGTTCATGGATTTTTATAAATAGTCAAAAGAGTAATAGGATGTTCGTAAAAGTCAAGCGTTTCCGCGCAAAAAGTTTAAATTTTTGGTCTAAGCGGGCATGGGGTGTAACAACTTGGTATTAGAGCTTCGGTTTAAGTGAATTAGGTTTCCACTTTAGGTTGCCTAGACTTAAACCACTCGTAGACGCGTTGAGCATTAAGTTTAAGTAATGCGAAAAATAGATGCCCTAGTGGTATAACGTGAAAGTGCTTATAGTAATAATGAGATTAGACTATGGCTTAGATGTAAAGTGATTATTGCAATGTGGACTTAGTGGTCATAGAAGTAATGAGTTAGATACGAATTATAGATTGCCTAAACTATGTGATGGAATGCAAGACGTGATATATTTATTTAAATCGATAAGTGTGGTATGTGTTTTATGGTGTCAATGTATACGTGAAGTAATTCTATTTTGGAATATATTGTGCTAAGTGTTAAGTAAGCGAATGATAGTTCTTGTGTCGGATAGACTAGAGTTTTAATTACGTGGATCGAGGCCTTAAAGGTTATGAGTTGTAGGCGAAGTTACTAGAAGGTGTTTATTGGTAAGGTGATATTGTGATTAATGGTAAAGGCGAGAAATGTGTTATAGTATAATACGTAATGGAGCAAGATTTACTTAGATTGCAATAATAGTGGTTTGACGAATGATTTGTATGTAATGTGCTTGGAAGGATAATGACCTAGTAAGGGTTATAGGATTGGGTAAAACTTGTTTTTATACGAATGTTAAGGATATATAAGTATGTGTATGTGATAAAGATTTAGATGTTCGGGTAAGATGTATGGATGAAATGTGTAACTGCAAGATATTAAAGAAATGAATAGGTAGTGAAGGATACATGAAGTAACTATTGGATAGATTGATAAGGCAAAATAGAAATTGCCTCAATAAAAATAGACAAATGGTATGACATAGACATGTTCAAATGTTTTAAATCATAATTTGATAATAGACTAACGAAGTATAAGTGTTTAGTGACGTTTATTTTTATGGAAAGAATGATCGAATGTGGACTTTAAGTATGAATGAGACCAAGTATGTACTAATGTGTTTGTCGTTTATGTGTAAGGTGTTATTTTGTCATAGGCAAAGTGATTAGGAATGTGTGTTGTAATGTGATGTATAGAATAAGTTGAAAAAGTAATCTGTAAGGGAACCTGAGTTAGATGAGTCATGACTAGAATTCTTGTCGTGACATGAGGTGTTAGAAGCTGGGTAGATGAACGAGTTTTAGATTACAACGTAAGACCAATATATGGTCTAGAAAATAATTTACGTTTAATGTTGGTTTAAGCCATGTCAAGATTAAGGTGAGTCAATCGGGATTGAAATAGATAACATTAAAAGAATGAACATGTGTAAAATGGAGTAAGAGGATAAAGTGAAGTTGACAAGAAAACGATAAGTGTAATGTGACAACTCAGATGAAATATAATGTGTATATTCGTATGTACGAAAGTATGAAAAAGATGAGTATTACTAAGAAGGTGGCAAAGTAATGAAAAGTGATAGGTGAGTAATTAAAATGTGTAAGGCAAGGAGAAAAGAAAACGGAAAAGTGTTAGTCTAAGAAATGCTTGAATAATGAATAATTAGTGATCATAGAATTAGTAAATTAGAAGCAACTGATTGGTGGTGACACGTAGTGAATTGTTTACCGTGCACTTTGGTTAGCGCCGGTGATTATATTGTGATTATACGAATGTATGTTAAAGTAACGGTAATGGAATATAAGTAGGAATGATAAGTGGTATTAGAGATGGGCTAGCAAGTGAATTAAGCAATGACGCTTTAAGTGTAGATTGTAATAATATTAAGCGTACT
The DNA here is from genome assembly GCA_021014915.2 of Artemisia tridentata subsp. tridentata. Taxonomy (NCBI): domain Eukaryota; kingdom Viridiplantae; phylum Streptophyta; class Magnoliopsida; order Asterales; family Asteraceae; genus Artemisia; species Artemisia tridentata. Next base: position 162,900,388 of record CP139503.1, read on the forward strand.
AAGGTATAGCATGAAAAGACAAGATGAAACTAGCGAATTAATGATTAAGTGTTTAATGACTTGAAGGTTAAAGAATGAGGTTAGGGAATGATGGCATGAAATGTGACCAACATATGGTCTCATTATATTTAGTGACTAAAGACTAATGTTAAAGCGGTATAGAGACGGGGTAACGGTAAGGTAAAGTACTTGAGGTTTAAGTTTGAACGTGAAGTTGTGATAAAGAGTGTTGGTATATATAGGATGGAAATTAAACGAAAAAGTTTGAATGCTAAAAGTTAATTGCGATAAGTTAAGAATGTAAATGAGAATGAGATGAGTAGGTAGGAGGATTGAGTATGTACATGAATGTGTAGAAATGATAACGATGTTATGGTGATAGGTAATGAAAGTGAGAATGACTTGACGTATTAATTGATAAATGTCTAATAAAATAAAGGTTATAGAATGGGATTAAAGCAAAATGATATGTAAATGATGACCAAGAGCGGCATTGCTCTAAATGCATAGATAAGTAATGAGATGAGTTAAGGTATGAGAATAAGAATGCGAAAGGTTAAGAACGTAAGTGAGAATGATATGAGTATGTATGAAGTTAAGATAATGACCTGAAACTATTATTATCACAGCTAATGTGCCCCATTAGCGGTGATTATTAAAACATAAGCATTGGCAAATAAAACATGATGAGAATGTGTAAATGAACAAAATGTGTGGGAAGAAGGAATGATGCTAACGAATGTAGTTTAACCTATGTAAGGTTTAAATGCGGAAAAAGGCGGGTAGGCTAAAGGGTAAAATAAGGATGTGAGAATGATTAATGCGGATTAAGAATGTAGGATGATAAACACATAGAAATGTGTAATTATAATAAGCAGGTTCATATGCTCTATGAGTTTGCTTTCACTAAAAATAAATGAATGGGATAATGTGTGCGTTACAATGCTATGACTTGGATCCATGATGGAAATGTGAAAGGTTAATGATGGTATCCTTCGGGATGACCGAGCTAATGAATGTTAAAGGATCCTTCGGGATAAAACGTATTGCCTTCATCGGCAATGGGGTTGCCTCCATCTTTGGTAATAAAAATATCCCCATAATGAATGTGTTAATGATATGGATCCAAGTCTAAAAAGGAAATGTGAAGTATAAAAAGGATGAGAGAATAAAAGTTAAATTGGGAAATAGGAGTACTTGTGTTGTGTTGGAAATATATATAACCATGAGTTTATGTTTCTTGATTTACATCGATTGGGACGCCTTTCCATGTAAATGAGGAAGTATGAATGAGTGGGCTTATGTGTTGCCGACATGACACGAGTAGGGTTAGAGAAGTAGAAAGCGGAAGTCTAGAATTAGTTAGAAATTATAAAGACTAAGACAGGAGGGTTAAAATTAGAGTATGTCTTTTAGTAAGACTTATGAGAACCTATGTTTTGAGTGTTATGTATAAGTTGAAGGAATTAAAGAATTGTAATGATGCTTAAAAATGTTATAATACGCAATTGTGGTGTGGTACAAAATGTGAGTAATGGAAATAATTGATGATAAGTGTCATGTGTAATGTGTTGGCAAATGTTAAATGAGAGGATGTGATACACTTGATAGGATGTTAGTCCTTTGTTAACGTGTGTATATGATACTTTGAGTGAATATGATTAAGTATGCGGAATCTACTTAACCACACTTAGAAGGATATTGATTATGGAAATGGAACAGTGGTAGTTGTTGAATTCGATATACAACACAGAAAGTATAACACCAAACGATTCAATATTATTGAGAATAATACGAGTGATCTTCACTATCACTAGGGTTACAAAACCTTGAATCTCTATGTTTCTATGACTTTACTTGTTTTACTAGGTTGTTAATTTTAAGCACATAAGCAAGCACAATATTCAGTACTGTGTAGACACTTGATATCTAGTCTAAGATCTCCCTTTTATAGTCCAAAGGAGATCTTTACAATATTGTCAAGTCTTGTCTACTACTTGCTTGTTGAGTGTGTCAGTAACTAATATACAACTTGTTCTGTGTATTACAACTTGTTGACTGAACACTTATCTAAGATATTATCTACCGTATATACTTGACTTTTATACACAAAATATCTTTTTATACTTATCCATCCAACAGTAGTATACGCGACACTTATCCTTTCATCAGTAGTATGAGTCACTCCAACAGCAGTATTCAACCAGCAGTACCTTTGCTTGTACCAGCAGTACTAACTTATCAGTTAGTACTTTTAGTTATAATTTGAGTAGTCTTCAGATATACACTAGCAGTTAGTACTGTTAGTGTATTCTTCTCAACAGTACAAACCTTGCGAACATATAATTCCAAACACTAATCTTCAGAACATTTAATTCCTAACAATCCTCCCCTAAACTTGTCCCAAATCATCAAGTTTCTTCTGAATTAAATGAGGATTGTGAGAGTCTTCCAAACACTACATAGTCAGACTCTTGATCTGAGCTTTTCTTTGTTCTTCAAGATTAACTATCTTTCTGTCTAACTCATCTGCTATCTGTGAATCACTTTCAGTCATCTTCTTTATCTTTAACTTTTAGCAGTACCTTGCTCATGCTCTAAGCATTGCCTAAAAGATGGTGCAATTTCCTTGAATGGAGGAATTATAAGAGGCAATGGTGCTGTGTATCTTGGATGCGCTCCAAGAAGTCAAGTCATCTCTCAGCAAGCCATGTAAGTGATGAACAAATGTAGTGAACTGAAATTGAAACTGAAAGAACTTTCTTCATTTGAACTTTCTCCATTTGTATTGCTTCATCCCTTCTGAATATATATAATACTCCAGAATCTTGTCCAAATTTCCAACATGATCTTGAGATAGAGCTTTATCATTTTAAGTCAAAGATGTTCAAACATGAAGAAGAGAGATGAAAGAGCTTATTCCCAGCATCCATCATCATCTTGTATGCTCTTGTCTTTTCTTGAACTTAATCAATTTGGGCAATCTTCATCCCCAATCTTTCTCCTTGTTTGATCAATTTTTCTCCCCTGATTCTGAGCATACACAACCACAATCTTTCATCCTTTGAAAATCTTCCTCCCCTACATTTGGTTAAACTTCCTCCCCTGGGCTTTATTTCCTCCCCTGTTTGGAAGATCTCTCACCATCATCTGAGCTTGACTCCTTTATCAGAAAATGTTGTACATGTAGCCATCAATTCCTTAAAAGTTAAACTGTTGCCCTCGTCACTTCCAAGTGTGTTAACTCCTGTGAGAGGTGAATCATGGGGCATTAACTCATAATCCATCATTAGATGGATTTCTGAGCCATTATGAATCCAAAAGATTTTAAGAAACTTTTGACTTAGCAGTATGAACTTGATTTTAATGAAAAACAATACTGCTAACAACCATTTTGAAGGGATTAAGTGTGTAACAGACACTTAATCAAGATTTCGGTTAAAATTAACCTCTGGTTGTGTGAGAACCAATATATTCAGTTATAAATAACTGCCTGTGTACAGATAAACCCATTCAAAGGGCTTTCTTGACAGGGTTTCCAGCTCGTGGCAATTGTTGCCTCTAACACATGTGTTAGATTCACTTTTGCTCGCTGTTCTTTCTATCAGATGTCCTTAGACTTGTTCATTATACTAATTAAAGTATAAAATGATAGAAAGTGAGTTGAGTCAGTTACTATCTGACCAACTTAGCCACCAAGTCAATGTGAAACATCATAATCAGGTTTCAAGAAAGAAGTTTTAAAGAAGCAATTAACTTAGGTGTAAACCTTTGTTAATGAATTCCCAAACTCTGTCCATCATGAACCTATTATGTCAGCAACTTGTATCATTATTCTGCTGCTCATACATTTCACTTGAAACTTCCTTTGTGCTCAAATGTTCATACCTGAAATGGTTAGTCCAAAACCAAGAAAACAAAATGCAAAGCATTTGTCTTATAGCAGTAGAATTATATGACTTGCAGTATGAACAAAACAATCAAAATTTGTACTAGCAGTACAAATTTTTCAATAACAGTACCAATTTACAAAGCTAGCAGTACAAACTTAATTTTATGTACAAAAACACAGAGTTTTAAATCATTGAGGATTAAGCATCACAATACTTGCTACCAAGTATTGAAACCTTCCAACATCAAAAGCTTTTGTTAGAAGATCTGCAAAGTTGTGATCAGAATCAATTTTAAACACTTGAATCAATTTTGTCTCATTGCAGTCTCTAATAAAATGATGTCTAATTTCAATGTGTTTTGTTTTAGAGTGTTGTACTGGATTTTTAATGATGCAAATTGTACTACTATTATCAATATAAATGACAGTGTTCATGAAATTGTACCCAGAGTCAAGAAGTTGATTTTGAAGCCAAAGTACTTGACCACAGCAACTTGCAGCAGCTACATATTCAGCTTCAGTTGTTGAAGTAGCCACAATTGTTTGCTTTTTACACTGCCATGAAATGAGTCTACATCCAAGGAATTGACATCCTCCAGTTGTTGACTTTCTATCCAAGCTTGCACCTGCATAATCACTATCTGAATATGCTACCAAGTCAAAAGGTGATTCCCTAGAATACCATAGACCCAACCTAGGTTGACCCTTTAGATATCTAAAAATCCTCTTGACAGCTGTTAAGTGAGAAACCTTAGGAGTTACTTGAAATCTTGCACAAGCACAAACAGAGAACATGATATCAGGTCTTGATGATGTGAGATACATCAAAGAACCTATCATAGATCTTTATGTGTGTACATCCACATTGTCTCCATCTACATCTTTTAGAAGAGGCTTCTCAGAGTCCATTGGTGTGCTTGCCACTTTTGAATCAGCAAATTGAAATTTCCTTAGAATCTCTGCAACATATTTATCTTGGCTGATAAAAATGCCTTCACTTGATTGTTTAACTTGCAGACCCAAAAAGAATGTAATTTCCCCCATGGAACTCATCTGAAACTTATCATGCATAAGTTTCTCAAATTCTAAACACATCTCCTTCCTTGTAGATCCAAATATGATATCATCCACATACACCTGAACTAGCAAAAGATCCTTCTGGTTCTTCTTGATGAATAATGTCTGATCTATCTTGCCTCTTTGAAATCCATTTTCAATTAAATAGGAAGCCAGTGTTTCATACCATGCTCTTGGTGCCTGATGAAGGCCATAAAGAGCTTTGATAACCTTGTACACCTTGTCTGGATGTTCTGGATCAATAAAACTTGGAGGTTGTGAGACATACACCTCCTCTTCAATAGTACCATATAAAAAAGAACTCTTGACATCCATTTGATAAACTGTGAAGCCCATAAATGAAGCATATGCTAAAAATAATCTAATGGCTTCAATTCTTTCTACTGGAGCAAAAACCTCTTCATAGTCTATCCCTTCCTCTTGTGTGTACCCTTGGGCTACCAGTCTAGCCTTGTTTCTTATCACTATGCCCCTTTCATCCCTTTTGTTCCTGAAAACCCATTTAGTACCAATTACCCTTACACCCTTGGGTAAATCAACTAGCACCCATACCTTCTGAATCTTGAATTGGAGAAGCTCCTCTTGCATAGCTTCTACCCAGCTTGAATCATCTAAGGCTTTGAGAACATTCTTGGGTTCTGCTTGTGAGAGGAAACATACAAATAAGCAAGAGTTTGCATACTCATGCTGCTTTGATGCATAAAGAGCATCAAGAAGCCCTTGTTGGTCTGAAGACATAAGTTGCTTCCTTGTTGAAATCCACCTCATCTTCTGAGAAATCTGCTTCATTTGGGTCTGATGGGCCAGCAGTAGAAACATTTGGCCTAGCAGTATCTTGTTCTGTCTCAGCAGTAGAAACATCATTTGTACTGCTAACTTGATTTTCTTGTTCCTCAGTCTCATCTTCCTTGTTTTCATCTTCAATTCCTTCTTTAGGTTCATCAGAAGAAGGTTCATCATTCATTGAAGTTGAATCCACACTGGTCCATATTGGCATCCACACATAATCTTGATCTTTCTCCTTTTCTAACCCTGCCTCATTTGTTGCATCATCAGCTTTTGAACCTGAAAATTCATTAGTATCTGCAACAAAAGGCACATAATTCATTGATTTGGTTAGAGACTCAAGATCAAATAGCCATTTGGGACCTTCACCTGCTACATTGGATTTGTTCTCTAAAAATTCCACATGCAGGTTTTCCTCTACTCTCCTAGTTCTTGAGTTGTATACTCTAAATGCTTTGCTATTAAGAGAATATCCAACCAAGAATCCTTCATCTGCTTTACCATCAAATTTTCCTAGATGGTCTAAGGTATTTAGAATTGACACATGACATCCAAAAGCTCTAAGAAATCATATTGCAGGAGCTCTTCCTCTAAAAAGCTCATATGATGTCTTATGGTGAGACTTAACTACTAAAACTTTGTTCTGGACATAGCAAGCAGTATTAACTGTTTCAGCCCAAAAAGTGATAGGCAACTTAGAGTCAGCTAACATGGTTCTAGCAGCTTCTATAAGTGTCCTATTTCTTCTCTCAGCTACTCCATTCTGCTGAGGAGTTCTAGCAACACTAAATTCTCTTCTAATAACTTTTTCTTTGCAGAAATCATCCATAACTCTATTCTTAAACTCTGTCCCATTATCACATCTAATGACTTTTACTTTCTTGTCTACTAGGTTTTCTATCTCTGTAATGAATATTTTAAGAATGCTAGAAGTCTCATCATTAGAACTTAAAAAGAAAACCCATGTAAATCTGCTATAGTCATCAGTAACAACTAGACAAAATCTTTTATGCTTTATACTACTCACATTTGTAGGTCCAAATAAGTCCATATGAAGCATAAACAATGATTGATCAATAAAGTTAAAAAGCTTGGGCTTACAAGTGGCTTTATGTTATTTGCCTTTGAGACAAGCAATGCATGTTTGATCATTTTCAAATCTTTTCTGAGGCAAGCCTCTTACCAAACCATCTTTGACAATTTTATTTATGGTTTTGAAATTAATGTGACCAAGCCTCCTATGCCATTTTATTGACTCATTCAATGTGGCTTTTGCAAGCAAACAAGTAAGATTCTTTTTAGGAACAATGTTCTTCATATCAACACTGTACATGTTGCCCTTTCTTGGAATTTTAAGAAGTACTTGACTTTCATCAGGCATCTTAAAATCAGAAGAAAGCACAAGACATTCAGTGTCAGTAAAAAGAACCTTGTTCTTTTTGTCACACATCTGTGAGACACTAAAGAGATTATACTTAAGTTCTTTTACAAAGTACACATCTTCAAAGTCTAAATTTCCAGTCTTAATTGTACCTTTACCAGAAATTTTGCCACCAATACCTCCTCTTAAGCTAACATATCCTCCATCCAGAGGAGTAAAGTCTGCAAGGTATGACATGTTGCCAGTCATGTGCCTTGAACATCTACTGTCTGAGAATCCTTGATCTTCTTGATTAGCATTTGAATGTTCCTGCACATGAAATAAGGAATATTAGTTTCCTTTGGGGACCCAAGCCATTACTGACTTAGATCTGCCTCGTGCATCAATGTAATCGAATCTTTTCAAAATAATTAATGCACCATTGGGTTTAATTAGTCTCCACACCCAACATGCTGAGGCCTTAACAGCATTTGCCCTGTTTTTCCTAGCAGCAATATGAACTGCTTGCCTAGCAGTAGGAACTGCTAGCTTTGCAGCTGTACCCTTTAGTTTCCAAATTTATTTTTGGACCACTGCTTTTGATTGAAAGGGCCTTTCAACAGTTGTTGGTGCATATTTGTAAGTTGTTTTTGCACCTTTAACTGTTGATTTTGGGTAAACAGTCTGATATGGTCTAGCAGTAGGAACTGCTTGTCTAGCAGTAGGAACTGCTTTTGTGCCAGACTTGAATGAAACTGCTCTGGGTTTTGTTCTAGTAAAATTAGAGTGACTTTTAGTTGTATGCCTTTTTAAATTCACCCTATGATTTGAATACCCGGATACCCATTGTTTACAGAAAGCTTCAAGATGATCAAAACTTCCACAAGTGTAACAAGCTTTGTTATAAAATACAAAGTCATCACCTAATTGGTGAGACTTGAGACCATTCCAATTCCTTTGGTTGCCTCTAGGCTTGTTTGTGGTTCTATATTGTTCACAATATCTTACTTGTTGCCTAACATGTTTAACATTTGTTTTAGGCCTATCAGTATCATTCTTGACCAACTTAAGAACACTTGTTCCTGCTTTCTTAACAACATCAGGTTTAGACATAACCTGTTATTTCTCATCATCATCAGAAGTCCAGTCCTCAATGATTGGACCATCTGAGTTCTTACTAGAGGACACCTTGTCCTCAGGGAGTGAAACATCACTTGCACTCTCAAAAACTTCTTCTACCTTAGGACTCTGAGTAGACTTAGAACCATATTCAAATTTTGGTTCTTGAAACTCTTCTAAACCTGTGTGTGCTAGGTCAATACCTGGAGGTGAAGGAACACCTCTGTATGGTGGAGGAACAGACTTGTAACCTATACCAGATTTAGCTTTATTGACTACTTGAGCTTCCCAAATTTTATTGATTCCATCTGAGGCATGAGCTAAAGTATCTACTGTTATCTTAACATTTTCATTTACCTTTTTGACCTTTTCTAGTTCTTCTTTGAGCACACAAATCACATCCATTTTGTACTCTAAATCTCTTTTTAGCACAGCTATGTCATCACTAAACTTAGATTCATTTCCTTTATAATGCAAGATTTGTGTTTCAAGAACAGCTAAACCTCTTTTATGATTAGCTAAGTTATAACTTGTTTCACTTAGCTCTTACAGTCGATCATCAAATTGCTTTTTAAGTATTTCAAAAGCTTTAAGAGCAGAGCAAGATTCAGAACAACTGATTTTAGAATTTACCTTAGAATCAGTAAAGGCCATCAATGCAATCTCAGTTGCCACCATGGCAACTTCTGTTGGTGCTTCCTCTTCATCAGCCATAAAGCTCCAATCATAGCTAACACCATCAATAGCTAGCATAGCCTTTGGCTCTTCCACTGTGACTTCCTTCTTCTTATCTTGCTTATACCATGTGCTCTTATTATCCTGCTTTCTTGGCTTTCTGCACTCTCTTGCAAAGTGTCCCAACTTGTGACAATTGAAACACTCTACTTTCATCTTATCAAACCCAGCAGTTTCATTACCATTAATGGTAATCTGCTTTCCTGTTCTCTACCAAAAGTTTTTAGCCCTCATGCTAAGTAAGGCAACCTGCCACTTGATATCCATCTCTTCTAAATCATCATCATCCACCTGTTCAAGGTCTTCATGAGTTAGAGGAGAACCACTAGTTTGACTGGTTAGGAATGCATAGAATGTTGAATCTCCAAGTCCAGCAACATTCTTCTGTGAACTAGCAGTAGAGACACCAAAGCTAGCAGTAGAAACACCTTCATCTACCTCCTCTGACTTACTAATGCTGGGAGATGACAAAAGTGCCACATTCCCAGAACTAGTACTGTAGCTTCCAGACTTCTTCAGACTTTGTTCAACAATTTTAAAATTGTTGTACAAATCATTGAGTTTCATGGTTTCAATGTCTGGCTTATTCATCCAGACAACCACATGAGTATTGAATTCTACAGGTAGACTTCTTAAAAACTTCATGTTGAGATCTTCCTTAGCTATCTCAACTCCCAACACAGCTAACTGACTGACAAGCTTGTGCAATCTTGTGAACAACTTATCAAGAGATTCATTGTTGTTTGAGCTAAAGTTTTCAAAGCTTTGTTTCAGCAATGTCTTCTGAGTTTTCTTGGTAGTTTCATTACCACCAAACCATGCACATATCTCTTCAAACAGAGTTTTTGCATCAGGATACTTGCTAAAAGATAATATCTGCTCACCAGGAATGGTCATAAGCAACAAACTTCTTGCCTTTTGATCATTCCTATTTAGTATCCTTTCATCATTGGTAACTGGTCCAGTATTCCTTTTCTGAACTGTTTTGCCTTCAAGAATGGATTCTGTAATACCTGGTGTGAAAGAATCACCATACAGAATAATATCCCAGAGAGCATAATCTTGAACCAAGAAGTATTGTTCAATCCTTAGCCTCCACAACTCAAACTCATTCTGTTTGAGCATAGGTAACTTAGGAGCAATGTTTGCAGACTCCATCTCCATTTCTTCTTCTTCTAAATCAAAGATATCAGCCTTGCTCTGATACCAATTGAGAGGATGTGATACACTTGATAGGATGTTAGTCCTTTGTTAACGTGTGTATATGATACTTTGAGTCAATATGATTAAGTATGCTGAATCTACTTAACCACACTTAGAAGGATATTGATTATGGAAATGAAACAGTGGTGGTTGTTGAATTTGATATACAACATAGAAAGTATAACACCAAACGATTCAATATTATTGAGAATAATACAAGTGATCTTCACTATCATTAGGGTTACAAAACCTTGAATCTCTATGTTTCTATGACTTTACTTGTTTTACTACATTGTTAATTTTAAGCACATAAGCAAGCACAATATTCAGTACTGTGTAGACACTTGATATCTAGTCTAAGATCTCCCTTTTATAGTCTAAAGGAGATCTTTACAATAATGTCAAGTCTTGTCTACTACTTGCTTGTTGAGTGTGTTAGTAACTAAGATACAACATGTTCTGTGTATTACAACTTGTTGACTAAACACTTATCTAAGATATTATCTACCGTATATACTTGACATTTATACACAAAATATCTTTTTATACTTATCCATCCAACAATAGTATACGCGACACTTATCCTTTCAGCAGTAGTATGAGTCACTCCAACAGCAGTATTCAACCAGCAGTACCTTTGCTTGTACTAGCAGTACTAACTTATCAGTTAGTACTGTTAGTTATAACTTGAGTAGTCTTCAGATATACACTAGCAGTTAGTACTGTTAGTGTATTCTTCTCAGTAGTACAAACCTTGTGAACATATAATTCCAAACACTAATCTTCAGAACATTTAATTCCCAACATTAAAGTAGGATGTTATAAGGTCAATTCGTGTAATATTTCTATACGACTTATAAAGGTAAGCGAAAATGACGTGAAGAAAGAAGTAGAAGAAATGAGGAAATTGTAGAGACGTAAAAGAAATGGTTAAGTGATGTTGATATAATGTGAAAGTATTAGCCAAGTGTATTATGTAAAGTCAAATAGCACGATTTTCTCAAGTAACATGTAGTCAAAGAATGAGAATATAGGATAAGCAAGTGAGAATGTGATGTAACGGTAATAGAATGGATTAAAATGATAACTAGTTATAGTGAGTATGTTTCGTATTATGCAATAATCTAAGTAAGAGTTGTATGGTTATAGAAGTAAGCGGGAGGTAATGTGGATTAAGGAAATGTGATATGTTATAGTATGCATAGAGTTGCAAGATCACATAGATCATTGCAACTAAATAAGCTAAAAAATCGAAAGTGCTAGGAATGAGGTGTATTATGTGACTAAGTTTGTTAGTATTAGACGATAGATTTCGGGGACGAAATCTAAATAAGGGGGTAGAATTGTTAGACCCGTTTCCCGGACGCAACTAGTCCCCACTTTTGATGAGTTGAATAAGGCTTGTTGTGATTGGTTAGTCAATGAAAGTTACGTTGTAGTCAAACCCGATAGCCAAAGTATATATAAGATGGCTATAGAAAGTATCATGTGCTACAATTAGAAAGGGAATAGACTTCAAGGACCTAAGTTGCCAAGGACTAAATGTGTTATAAGTTGATTGTGGCCAAAGTAGGAAAAAAAGGACTTAAGGGACTAGTTATGTCATTTAGCCAAAGATGCAATCTAACTAGTATAAACTAGGAGATTCTAGACATTTCTATCATTATTTTAGAGTGTGTTTGAGGTCCGGTTTTTAGAGAAGAAAAAAAGAGGGAAAATGATGAAGGTTGATGTGCTATGAAGATGGGTTGAAGATGGCTATTCATTAGCATGATTATGGCAAGTAAGTAATTTGTAATTAGTGTTTAATTTATTGATGGAGAAATTAGGGTTCATGAAACCTAATTTGGTGGTAATGGGTAAATGGTGGTTTCAAGATAATTAATGGGTTATAGTGATTATGAGGTAAGTTTGTATGGGTTTAGTTAGTATTTTCAAACGGTGTTCATCATATGATCAAAGTATGATCATATGATGACCAAGTATGTTAAAGGGTGTGTTGGTTGTTATAGTTTTTGGTTTTGTGTTATTAAGTGTTTATGAATGATGATTATGAACTAGGAAAATGATGGTGATGATAATGATGAATATGATGATGATGGTGGTATCATGATTTGTTGCTTAGCATTGGAAGCTAAGGTAAGTAACTTTGATTACTATATGCGTTAATATGAATGTTCTCATGTTATGTGTTAATGAATGAGTTGATAGGATTAAGCCTTGGATTAGTAAGTGGGTTAATAGAAGGTATGTTAATGAGCTAGGATCAAGAGATATGACATGAGGTTGAGAGGTCTAAGGTAAGTTTATGTTTGTCATGTGTATAATGTTATTATGTTAATGTGATATGGTTATGATGTGGTTATGATAATGGTAACGAGATTGGTTTGGTCATGAGCCAAATGATTAAAGACGTTCTTGATGCATATATATGTGAATGGAAGTATTGATCATATATTAATCTAGTTACTTACTAAGCGAAAGCTTACATTTTAGTGTTTCAATGTCCTTGTAGGTTTATGCGCGACGGAGAGAAAGTACATGGGTTATAGCTTAAGGATTTCGAAGCGGATTGGAAGATAGTAAACGTTAGGAGCTAGGTAGAATACCGAGCTCGAGTCAAGGTTGTACCCCCAAGTGTCTTTTAGTGATTTTTAAAGTAAAGTCAAGTGTCAAAATGTATGTTAAAGAGGTCATAACGATTTGGGGGTCTAACGGTGTGTCAAAGTACGTTTTATGGGTTAATGGGTAAAGTTTAAGGAGCGTTTGGCATAAGTGTGATTATACCCATTTTGGGTTGTAAACGGGTCAAACGGTTATGGAAACGTTTTAATATGTTAAGTTAATGATTTTGGTTAAGTTTGGCGTAATACGGATGTGGTATGAGTTGTATATCACGAAAAATGGGCTAAAATGTAAGTTTATAGGGTCTGCAGGTCCCCAACCGGCGGCTGGGATCCCAGCCGGGGCGGTTGGGACTTTCTGTGAAGCCCAACCGGCGGTTGGGTGGTGGTTTCAAGTTTCGTCGATTTTCGAAAAATCATATCTTTTAAACCGTAAGTCGTCACGGGTCGCACCACCCGTCGTTTTGAATGTAATTGAGTTGAGTTTCAATTAAAAATAGTCTCAAGGTCTGAATATTCATGGATTTTTATAAATGGTCAAAAGAGTAACAGGATGTCCGTAAAAGTCAAGCGTTTCCGCGCAAAAAGTTTAAATTTTTTGTCTAAGCGGGCACGGGGTGTAACAGCCTATCACTATGAACTCTTAGACGTCATATAGTCATACACTAGTGTCAAAATCTATAGGTTAAAGTAGTCGCGAAATTGTCCTAATTCCTTGGTCATCATTTCGCTTTCTTCCAAGTAATACAACCTTTTGTCATGGGGAGGTTAGATACAAACCTAGTAGAACTCGGAGTAGGCTTGACAATTTAAATATTTCATCCGAAATATTCAAGTTTAACTTGCGATCGCAATTGTTAAATATCATATCAGAAATATCATATTCAAGTCTTTTAACAACATATGTTAAAACCCTCATCCAAAAGCTAAAAGCTAACATCAACCTTCGGGTGACAAAGGACTCACGAGTTACTACATAAGTGATTATTAGTTCCGTTCATCCTCGTGTGAATATACACTTCTTAAGACCAAGTATATTCATTTCCGTTAGTTCCTTTTATCCCCATAGGTTTGTCATAGTGCCTTGTGTCAAGCTCACCTCATAGATAATGAGGATCGAACTTATCCATCAGTTTTAGGGTAGAAAACCAACGTATCATCCTATCTAGCCACGAGTCTGTTGATACCTCTCTTTCTTCTGAATAACGGGAAATATGCCTATACGAAGATTGATATTTTTAAGTATCTTCTTTTTCGTTTTCAATCTTGATCACCTACTAACGTGCAGTGATCTCACAACTACAATGGATATTCATCCCAAAAATCTCATCAATTACCCTAAAAACACCAAACCTCAATCAACTTTAAGCCATCCTTATGTTCCAAATCGAGTCTCACCCACACATCTACCATCGTTGTGTCAGTTAAATACTTCATTCTTTTAGATCCCAAACCGTGCTGCGAATCAGCACCATAGGCCTTGCTTTACGTCGTTCAAAACCCCGTGAAACACTCGCGTGCGAAGCACATCAAAATCCGTAAATTAGCCAAACCTCTCAAACGCGAACCATTCAACTATCTACGTCTAGGTGTAGGAATGATGGAACACATTCCATGAATTTCATAATTTACGTGTGTTCAAGAACATCTTTCGAATTTCGTCTTATGACTATCTAAATATTTCATTGGAAATATTAAAGTCATCCTTCATATCCCTCTAATGACTACTTACGTATTTCCTTGGAAATATTAAAGTCATCTTTTCTCGTCTAGTCTCGTTCATCTCGTAAAAAGAATTTATTAGGTATAAATTCTCTCCTCGTGTCAAAACGTCTCACTAAATCAGCGAGATTTATTTGTAAAATCCTCTTAAATTCCAATGACAATTTAAATATTTCATCTGAAATATTTAAAGTATATTTAATTTGCGAAATGCAATTAAATGTCATCTCTCATTCTCGATCAACGTTCATCGAATCCCGTTGAATTCATTCATAAAGGATTGGTATAAATTCCTTTAATCTAAGGTCCAGAAAATTCACAAAACATGTGAAATTTCTTTGTCGAAAATCAAATTCTGGGTCAAAACTGACCTCAGCAGATCACGGTACCCTTAAATAGGGGACGGTACCGCTAAATTTAACAGTACCGTCGGACCATTGTCTGCTGAGACAGTTTATTTTGTTTTCAATTCTCACAATTTCAAAAGCACTATCAAAACCCACTCGCTGTAATCTTGAACCAAAACCGTCTCCTATCGGAATAGATTCTGCCTATCTTCTAATTCCTTAGCTTTTTCCCCTTTCACTTCTGCATGGTACTAAACACACCATATGTTTGGTTACTGATCCGTCTGAAAACGTATATATAAATATAAACAGTCTCAAAACGAATACTCATGTGTAGTGTGAAACCATGCAAGTGATCACCTGGGTCGTTTCCCAACGAGGTGTGAATGGGCAAACTGTGAAAAGCTAGGATTAGAGTGATTGATGATATGATATTTTTGATTTTGCTTTATTTAACAATTCTAAATAACAAATTAAAAACATATATGCACAAGAAAATTAAACGCGAATTAATTAACCTAAAAACGCGTAACAGGAAATCTAAAAATGAGACTAAAAAGTAAAATTTATGAAATTAAAACTTAAAAATGTAAAATGACTTAAAACTTATTTAAAAACTTAAATTCTATTTTTTTATACTTTTTATTTAATTATTATTAATTATTTATTATTTAATTACTTATTAAACTATTTAAATTTATAAAAAATACTAAATGAACAAAGAAAATTCTAAAACTTTTTCTAAAAATATTATAAGATGAAAAGAAGCTAAGAAAATTATAAAAATGAAAATTACTTAATTAAAATTTAAAAAGATAAATTCTATTAAATAGAAGCTATCACTATATTTCTATTTTTGGTTTTTCTTAAGGTCTAAAAATAAGATTATATTTTTCCTGGATTAAAAATGACAAAAGAAAATTTATGAAAATTGGAATTATATTTTTCTGATTATTATTCTATTTATTATGATTTAATTACTAATAGAAACTAATTAAAAAGATTAAAAATATTAAAACTATTCAGAAAATTATGAAACTTTACAGATAAATCTAAAATATTATTAAAAAGCTAGGAAAATTAAAAGTGGAACTTATCTAAGGCTAATAGGCTGATTTGGGCTAATAAGCAGTTTGCCTATAAGCACAAAATAAGCTAAAAAGCAATAAAAGTTACCAAAAGCTCAGGAACAGATTAATATACTAAAAGAAACTTAAAACAACTTGAAAAGCACAAATAAGCATAAGGATTTAAGCAAATAAGCAGCAAGACAGTTGAACAACTTATGCAGAATTATCAGGTTAAGCAGCCAATATTGCAGAGCAGATTAAGCTCTCAAATAAGCAGAAAACTTGAATAATATGGGGGCAAAAGATAGCTGATATTATGGGCTATTCAGAAAGCCAAAAAGCCCTATGACTACAACCCCAATTGAAGTCCAATTAATGGCTAGATCAGGAACCAAAAACTGGGCAGGCTGCAATTGTGGTCTGATTGTTTGTTTGCTGTGCAGAAGTGCACAAAATGGTATGCAGTGATTCTAGGCTTTTGTGGACTAACTTAATGAACTAATGGGAGTACAAAGGTGCCAAGGAAATGGTCTGAACAAGCTTGCAGCTGGTATGAGCTTGTTTGAGTTTGTACAGGTCTGAAATGAACACAAAGGACTCAAAACTGCTATATCTAACTATTAGGCTGATAGGAACTTAGAGATAGCTTTTTACGGTCAAAATAAGCTGGTGTGAAGTTGGACTAGTGACCAATCTACAGTAACTGCAGTGTTGGCCTAATGACTCCTATTACCAAACACCCCTTTACAAGGGTAGTTTTGGATTTTGAACTAGCACAGGCTGTTTAAACTTATGATTTTTGATATGAACTAATTAACTAACTTATTTTAACTATATTAAGCAAATTTCAAGACAGAAATAAGCAATCTAATTGGTTATGCTATGTGTGACTGTTTTTTGGCTTTTTATAGTTTTTAAGCAAAATGAAATAAAAGTTAATAAAAACTGATTCTACTAGTGAAAGACACTTATAAACTAATAATAAGCAAGAAATATAAGTAATAAGCTACTAATAAGCACTGTAACAGTAAAATGGAAAATTAAGCAAAAACTTAGAAAAAGCTTACAACTGTGAGTTTAAGAAACAGGATAGCACTAGATCAGAACTGAACTTGGAATGTCACTTACCAAGTTTAGACCCCATTCTAGCTTAATCACAACTGCTTAACAACACCAGAACTGCTTATTTGACTACTTTGACTTTTCTTGACTTTTCTCCCTTTTCTTGAATTAGAACAGATAATCACTAAATAAACTTACAAAAAGCTAAGAAAAGCTTTCATAAGCTTACAGTAAGGGTGTTTATGGCTTTTGGTTGGTTCTCAATAGCTAAACAACTAAATACGAATTACAGAGAAGATGGAAACTTGAACTTTCATTATAACTGAAATAGAGTACAATACAGAAGTAAATTACAACATAATACTTGAAACAAACTGGAATTTATAACAAAAACCTTAATTGAAACTGAAATAACATTTATCTAATTTCTACACTACTTTTGGTCCTAATCTACTGACAAATTCTTCTCTGTGACTTCTCCTCTTTAAATAACACTCTCAGAAGCTTCCTTGATAATTTCAGAGCAAATCCCACCATTCAAATGGCCTTGAATCAATCTTGGTCGTTTATTTCATTTTTGGCGGGAAATTGGGATGTGGGTTTTTTAACTTGTACTGAGCAAGTGGGGGTGTAAGAAGGTGGAGTGTTATCATAGGAGGAGGGGGTGGATTGTCAGGGTTTAGAGGTGGTTTTGCAGAGAAAACGTGGGTGTGGTGGTATTGTTTTTGGCGGTATAGGGAAGAAGAAGACGGGTCAAACATAAGTTTGACCCTGGGATATTTAGATAAGGGTGTGGGCCGGGTTATTATTTATGGGATTGGGCTTGGTTGGGTTAAGTGAATTGGGTTAGGATAAAAAGGGTTTGGGTAATATGTGGTGTTGGGTTGGGTAATAATAAGGGTTGGGTTTAGTTTAGATAGGATCCGGATTTTGTTATAGTTAAACATAAGGACCAATGTTGTAATTTGCTGAAAATCCAAGGACTAAACCTGTAATTTTTCCAAAGTTATCACAAGGGTATTTCTTGCCAAGTGTGAATAGTACAAGGGTCATAAAATATAATTTTCCATTTTAAAACACCCGGGGACTAATTTTGACAACTTTTGAAACTCGAGGGACTAGACTTGCCATTTATGCAAACTTTGTTCGTTTTCACTTGATTTTAATCATTTTGCATCTGAAACATATAAAAACACATTTTTAATGATATTTATAACATTTATGGTCATTTGTGTGCTTTTGATCGTTTTTGTGGGTTTAAACAAGGTAATATATATGTGTATTTAGACACATATCAAATCCCCCACACTAAACTATTGCTAGTCCCTAGCAATTTTTTATGAAGATTTAATGGATTTTATCTCTTTACCAAAAGCCATTACTTCTGGAGTAGCCAATGTTTTAGTATGTGATACTTTGGTACAATGATAACCAAATGATTTTGAGCAAATCATCAGCTGTCAACGGCTTTGATTTGTCTTTACCAAAAACCGTTTGCTTCTGGACTAGCCAACTCTTAGATAAATTATCACTATTATCTTTGGTGAGCTGATTACCAATCATGGTTTTTCAACTGCCTTTACCACAAGCCATAACCTTGTGGGCTAGCCAACTCTTCACTTATAAAGATATGGTGAGTCGAATACCATACAATTTTCGGCAAATTGTAAGCCATAAACGGATTTGATATATCTTTACCAAGAGCCGTTTGCTCTCGGATTAGCCAATCCTTATGTGGGTTAGACATGGCGGACTGATAACCATTTATTGCGTTCTAAGTGAGAAAAAATTTTAAAATTTTGGCCAAAATGGGGGTACTAGATGGTACATTTGATAAAATTCGCTAGAATTCCCCCCCACACTTAGAACTGAATATTGCCCTCAATATTCAAAGTACCGGCTGTTAAACCAACACTTAGAACGTAAAAGGGAAATACTAATAGCCATTATTTTATATATACACACACTTCTTCTTTCTTTTTTTTTTTTTTTTTTTTTTTGGCTTTTTAAATATATATATATACAATAGCAGGGGCACTCCCCCAAACTTAGGTGAGACATGGGTGAAAACCCATGTTTTACTACTGTTTTTATTAACCGAGTCGCTAGCTTGACTCGACCCCAAATTCATTGGTTCATGGGGAAGCAAGTGGAACAAAAAATCTCCATCGGACTTTCGTTCAAGATGTTTGGATAAACACTGTGTTGGGAACTATGATTTGATTATTACAAAACAAGAAGGACTGAAGATGACAGATGTTACTTTGTGTCTCATTGCTGCCGATCTCATTGCTGCCGATAGAGGAGATGGTTCATGCCGATATCTTTGGTTCCTGCTCAAGCTCATTGCTGCCGACAGTGATATATTGTTACTGCCGTTAGTGTTATTACTACGGGTATTAGTTATTGTTATCCCGTAAGTTTAGAGTGTTTGTTAGATTTATTTTTAGAAGAGATTGATGTTTATCTCTTTACATGTTTTATTAATTACAGGCTGGTATTAGGGTTTCTTATCTATATAAGAAACATACAGCCATTCATATTGTAACACTGGAAAAAGAAAAACATTTATCAATAACAGAGTTCTTAGTTCATAGTCTGATCCATAGAGGATCATTGTCTTTTCTTCTTTATTATACTTGCTGTTTAGTTTCCGCATAAACACTTGTATAGCAGAGGTTCTTGTTCATACCAAGCTCAATCAAGCTCGAAGTACTCGATCATACAAGTGGTATCAGAGCCTGGTGAGGATCTCTGATAAAGAAGAATTGTTTGGAGCAGATCTGATAGGGTTTATTGTCGACTGCAGAAAATTGTGAAAATTATTGAGGTATTCGTTATTTTATTTTGGTATCGATCTGTGGCGACAATATATCTGGGCATGAATTGATGATCTGTGTTGGATAAAGGTATTTTCTAAACCTCGTACTGATTGTGAAGAATAGATTTTCGTTATCACGTAGTTTTCTAAGTATCTGATTATATTATTACTGATCAATTGTGTGCGTATGAATTGCTTGTCGCTTGTGGTTATTAAATTATTAATTGGTCGGTGAATATTAATTGAGGGTCCATAGTTATTGTGCTTGTCGTGTGCAATTAATTGGTCCTTTTGTTTTGATTAATACTTTATGCGGCAACAAGATCTGGTTCCATCAATAAATTCATTGGGTTTGTCGTTTTTGTTTGGTTGCTGCTGTTGTGGGGCTATTTTGTGCATGTGAAGCTGCTATTGTTGACTCCTTTTATGTCGCTAAATTGAAACAGTACAAGTGGGGTCGATTTGTGGTATTGTCAATTTGTGCTATTCTTGTTGCTATTGATTTAATTTTGGGAGCACTGTTCGAAGAGTATTGGTGATTTGGGTGTCATCAGTCAGTGGGCATTAATTCGGGTCTGTGAGCAGTTGTGTTGTTAGTGTCAAAGAAGAAATCTTTTTATAATGACTACATTCGAATCTGGTGATTCTTTTGAGACACGTGTCATGAAGATTAGAAACTTGCTACCTATTTATCCTAGGGTAGACTGGTCTCAAGATGAAGGAAAAGATGAGGAAATATGTGCCACTCAAGTTAATGAAATGGTTGCTGGACATAAGACAAAAGGTGAGGTATTCAGTACAGTTGCTGAAGCAAAGGCAGATGTGGCTCTTGAATTCGCTTTGATGAGTTTCCCATCTAAGGTACCAAGTTGTTCTGTTGCTTGTCATGATTTATATGCTTTATTTAAGAAAGAATATGATGACATGGAATCTCAATATAAAGATATGTTTATACAGCTCAAAGCTCATAAAAATGCTGTTAAAACTTTAGAACAACAAAAAGTCTGGTACCAAAAGAATCAGTTAGCATATGAGGAAAAGATAAATGTTTTGCTAAGAGATTTAAAAAACACAACAAATGAGCTTAAATATTCTAAGTCTCAAAATGCTAAGATCAAATTAGAAAATCAAGACTTACAGGCTAAATTGGATAGTGAAGTGGCTAGGTTGAATTCGTGGCAACAATCGGAAAAATATCTTACTAAGTATAATGATAGTACTCAGTCTGTTAGGTGTAAGAAAGGGTTGGGATGTGAGATAGGGCAAGATGATGCACCAAGAATTTTTGACCCCACCCCTAAGGAGCCTAATTACCAAATTCCTGTTAGGTTTGCTAAAGAAGGAGGAATGAATGATGTTCCTCCACCAATAAGAGGAATTTTTATGCCTACTGATCCCCACACTAAAACAGACGTTGATGAATCACTCATGACCTATGGCAAAAAGTCCATTGACTTGCCAACTTCAGACTGTGAACCTAAAGACTTTGTCTCTTGTTCTAACAGTGACAAATCCTCTAAACCCAAGTCTGATGATCATATATCATGTGATTCAAGTGCTAAGTCTGCCACACCCAGGCCTAATGACTTACCTACACCCAAGTCCCATGAGTCTTACTCAAGAGTTGCTACTGACTCTATTGCTAAGACTGCCACACAAACAGCTACTTTTACCAAAAGTTCTCTTAATACTATTAAAATTAGTTCTCCTTCAAGTAATGGTAGTGAGACTTTTGTGTGTAATAAAACAAGACATGAAAAGAACAAAAAAATTAAAAAGAAATCATGTTTTGTTTGTAGAAGTTATTCTCATTTAATTAAGGATTGTGATTATTATGAGAGTAAAATGGGTGTGTGTGCTGAACAACAAAAACCTAGGACAGTATGGAAAAATGTAGAGAACATTCCCCCATTTGTCCCTAGAGCAAATGCATTTCCTTCTGGTAATGCAAAACAACCCGCACATGTTCCTACTGGTAAGCCAGTTCCAGCTGGTCAAACCAAGTCTACTGGTTGGAAAAGGAATGTTGCTAGACCATTCTACATACCTATTAGCACTTACTTTCGGAATGGTTTTTGGCCTGGTTATTATGACCCAAGGTATATGGGGGGAACAAGATGGGATACTGGTATTAAGCCCTCAACAGGTTGTTCTTGGACAAATAAAAGGAAAGATTCATTTTGGGTACCCAAGAACAATAGTCCTTGTCAGGTGCATTGATTGAGGGGAGGCATAAGCCTAAGGGGAGGCTTATTGTTGTATATTTTGTGCTAACTAACATTTCTCTTAATTTATTTTGTGTTCACTAACTAAAATAATGCAGCTGTTGAAGTTGTTGCTTCCTTTTATTGAATGAGTGGTTACTGCTGTTGCAAAGATTGGTCTATTACTGATCTTTGTTGGAACTGATTGGTCAATTCGATTTGTTGCTTATGGCTGATCTGTTTGATTTTGGATGGTATATTTCTGATATCGTGGGAACGCATCATTCATATTATTTTATTCGGTTGAAGCTGGTGTCAGTATATCACAATTGATTGGTGAATTAATTTATTGGGTACATTATCTCGTATTATTTTAATCGGTGGATGATTCATATTTGTGGGACAAAGTGAAGAGCAGGTTATCTTGTACTGATTTGCTATATACATGTTGTTTGTCGATTATGGTTGGCCAAATTAAAGGTGTTTGTCATGGTCAAAGTCTCATACTGTTCGGGGACCACATGATGGTTTATTTGTGAACGGTGGAGATATGATTATTTTATTCCACTAATGATCATGGATCTGATTCGATGTGAATTGGTCATATGGGGCTGACTATTGAGGAAAATATGATACTGCTGCTACACTATTTTGTTCTGCTGATGCATCCATTGCTGCTGATAGTGAAACCATTGCTGCTGATGTTTCTGCTGATAGTGTTCCCATTCCTGCTGATAACACCATTTCTGCTGATAATTTTGTTCCTGCTGCTCGGTTCCTGCTGTTCGGATTCTGCTGGTATCGTTAGTTTAAAAAAAAAATAATAATAAAAAAAAAAAATAATAAAATAAAAAAAAAAAAAATTTACATTTTCATTTTCTTTCTTTTTCTTTTTGGTTTATTTTCTTTTCTTTCTTTCATTTGTCTTTTATTTTCACTCTAGTTATTTTATTTCTTTTTATTTTGGTTTGTTTCTTATTTCTTAGTAAAAAAAAAAAAAATAAATAAAAATAAATAAATAAATAAATAAATAAATAAAAAAAAAAAAAAAAAAAAAAAAAAAAAAAATCTTGTATATTTGTGTGCTAATAAAGTGGTTTTGAGCAACACCTTGCAGGTACAGTGTTGGTGTTTACACCTGCACAATAAATGGTGCTCAACTCACCATGTCTTGCAGACAAGAAAGAGTTGACTCACCATGAGGGTACGGCTCTGGTGTGAAAATCAAATCCGTTGATAGCTATAATAGCTTGCTCAAAGCTATAGGGTATTTCAACTCACCCATGATTCATTTCTGAGAGTTGAAAATGGTTCTCAATTCACCATGGATGTAACCCTTATGGGATCCAAAGGATTGGCTAGTCCACAAAAGTATGGTTTGTGGTAAAGACACTTGGTATCCATATTTGGTATTCAATTCACCAAGGTTTGCTATAACCTAAGAATTGACTAGTCCTTAGCAAACGGCTACAGGTAAAGACAAGTCAAATCCGTTTATAGTTGCTGATTTGCTACTAAATCAGATGGTTATCAATGTACCATGGTCTAACACACCTAAACATTGGCTACTCCAGTAGTGATGGCTATTGGTAAAGAGACATCAAATCCATTAATTTTCAATGATTCACCTCTCACAGGAGTTAACACACCTGGATGTGATGAGAATAGTATGAAACTTAAGTGATTTGATGTACATATTGTCATAATAGCAGCCAAGTTCAAGTGATGTTATGGTGACCAGTATATCTATTTTGAAGAAGATTTCCTGTTCCTGCTGAACTATTGAAGTTGCTGCTGGATGCTATAGAGGTTGGAATCTTGCAAGTTATTGAAGTTGCTGCTGGTTACTAATTATTGCTGCTGCTAAGTCGCAGTCCTCAAGCCTGAGAAGTTAAAGCTATATCATACAGGAAACTTGAGGTTAACCTAGTTTACCGATCCACTAGGTCAACCACAAGTTTAGGGGAGGAATAATGAGTGTTTGCAGGTTATTATTTATGGAAGCATTGTTCAAGGGGAAGCATTGTTGAAGGGGAAGCATTGAAGACAGTTTTGTAATGTCAAATAGGGGAAGATTGTTGGGAACTATGATTTGATTATTACAAAACAAGAAGGACTGAAGATGACAGATGTTACTTTGTGTCTCATTGCTGCCGATCTCATTGCTGCCGATAGAGGAGATGGTTCATGCCGATATCTTTGGTTCCTGCTCAAGCTCATTGCTGCCGACAGTGATATATTGTTACTGCCGTTAGTGTTATTACTACGGGTATTAGTTATTGTTATCCCGTAAGTTTAGAGTGTTTGTTTGATTTATTTTTAGAAGAGATTGATGTTTATCTCTTTACATGTTTTATTAATTACAGGCTGGTATTAGGGTTTCTTATCTATATAAGAAACATACAGCCATTCATATTGTAACACTGGAAAAAGAAAAACATTTATCAATAACAGAGTTCTTAGTTCATAGTCTGATCTATAGAGGATCATTGTCTTTTCTTCTTTATTATACTTGCTGTTTAGTTTCCGCATAAACACTTGTATAGCAGAGGTTCTTGTTCATACCAAGCTCAATCAAGCTCGAAGTACTCGATCATACAAGAATGGCTGCTGAACTATTGAGGTTGCTGCTGGATGCTATAGAAGTTGGAATCTTACAAGTCATGGATGATGTTGCTGGTTACATCATATTGCTGCTGCTAAGTCGCAGTCCTCAAGCCTGAGAGTTACATGCTCTATCACAGTGGAATCTTGCAGGTTAACCTAGTCAACCTCAAGATTAGGGGAGGATTGTTAGGATCTCTGGGAAATAAGAGTTCATTGTTGCTGCCGATAGTGTAAAGTTGGTTCCTGCCGATAGCTTGGTTCCTGCTGAAAGCTCATTGCTGCCGATAGTGTTATCTTGTTTCTGCCGAGAGTATTATTCCTGCGGATAGTGTTATTTGTTATCCGTATATTTAGAATGTTTGTTAGGATTTATTTTTAGAAGAGATTGTTGTTTATCTCTTCACACGTTTACTTGTAGAACGGATTAGGGTTAGGACATCTTGTTAGTATATAAGATATATCCGTCTATGAGTTTAGGCACGCCTTTAACATTATCAATATTCAAGATCACAATTCTTAGTTTATAGTTTGATCCATAGAGGATCATTGTCCTTTAGAGTTTTTCTTCTTTATAATACTTGTTGTTTAG
This sequence comes from Artemisia tridentata subsp. tridentata, assembly GCA_021014915.2. NCBI lineage: Eukaryota > Viridiplantae > Streptophyta > Magnoliopsida > Asterales > Asteraceae > Artemisia > Artemisia tridentata. Next base: position 162,925,606 of record CP139503.1, read on the forward strand.
TTTCCGCATAAACACTTGTATTGCAGAGGTTCTTGTTTACACCAAGCTCAATCAAGCTCGAAGTACTCGATCCTACACACTGAAGTACTTGAAAGTTCCACTCCGATGAGATATACACAGAGAGACCCGGCTTACAAATGATAAATGAAAATGTCGGGGTCAAAGATAGTGTCTTCATTCCCTAAAGAGTGAAGAACAGGAGAAGTCACCTTGTAGGTGAAGAAAAGAAAGAAAGTCATGATAAAAATCATGATTAATTCATCCTCATCAGAAGGAGAATTCATGATTTCTGGATCATGAATCTCATCATTTAAGCTCATTTGATCAAGACATATTCTGGGTGGGAGGGATGGGATTTTGATATCAAGCAAATTCTCAGTGTTGAGAATATTTCCCTCCGGGACATAAAGATAATCTTTGTCAAGATCAAAGTAGAAGTTATCATACTCCGGCGGAGATATGATATGAGTGAGTTCATCGGAGAACTCCTCGAAGGCAAATGATTCATATTCCGGAATAGAGTCATCGGAAAACAGGTCACTATCCTTTATGGGGATAGGAGATGAAATTGATTTTTCATTGAAAGCCTCGATTTTAGAAATGAGAAGATTAACATTTAATAATGTTTCACGAAGAGTTTCGTCTTTGATTATTTCTTCATCATTCTCTTCTTCTAAGCTGACAAGCTCAGAAGGTAATTCCTCAACATAATCGATGTCCTCACAAAATAAAGAATCATCATTACTTGAAGTATAATCATCGTCAGAATTGGAAAACATCTCAACACGATCATGTGAAATGTCAAGAAGAGGCAAATCACACATATTATCAGAGATACCCTCGGACTCACTTGGGATTGGGACAAGGTTTTCAGCACTAGACTTTATGTATTCGTCCGATTCCTTTTCAGGAATAGTGCTAATATGCTCATCCCCCATAATAAGAGAGTCTTTGGGGTCCAAAGCTGGAAAGAACGATGGGATTGTAATAGACTGAGGGAGTTGAGAAATGATGCCTCCCAAAGGAACAATACTCTCCTCGTCGTCCTCCTCATCAATATTGCTAGCATAAATGGCTTTCATTTGTTCGTCGGCTAGCAATTCTGCAATAGTCTTGTCTTCCTGCCTTTTCTGGACAGGTGTAATTGCAGCTGATGAATTCTCGCAACCTCCGCACATAGAATCATCATCATCGTCATCGTAAATGAAAGTTTGACGATAATTGGAACTCATTCTAGCTGTTTGTTCTTCTTCAGCTAGAAGCTCTCCAATGGTTTTCTGATGATGATCTTCTTGGGTATTTTTAACAGCCAAATCATTAAGTGTATCCATCATATTTTGGAGTTTTTGGGATACATTTTCAAAAGATTTTTCAAAAGGAGATGGCTGAGGTTGAATCATTTGATACTGTGGAGGTTGGTTATGACAAGAATAGTCGTAATTGTTAAAAGGGACATGCTCATAGACAAGCGGGGTCCTCGTTTGACAATCAGATTCATAATGTGGACCACCACAGTACTCACAACAATACATTTGCTGTGACTGATTCGGTGAATCATATGGATATTGGTCATACCCGAAATTTTGATTACATGGATCTTGTTCATAGACGGATGTATTTCCTGCTTGACAATCAAAACTTGGGTGAGGACCTCCACAATATTCACAAGGATCATTTGGCATATTTTGAAATGATATATCATTGAAGTTTTGATTAGACGGCTCTTGCCAAAATGAATCCTGAGAAGGGGTACTGAAATCGTTGTGAAAATCTGGGTAATCAAGTGTGAATGGCTGATAAGTGCAAAAACATTGCTTACACTGTGAATCATCCCCCAACGGATTTTCACACATACAACAATTAAGCTGAGTGAGTGAAGATGGCTGGGGTTGTGGAGAGTGTTTGGAAAAAGAATCCAGAGGTGGGACAAGTAGTGTGCTCTGAGAGCTAGGAATTTCCACCACTTCCGTTATGGTCTCTGGTTCTTGTTCTTGATAAACGTGAAGAGTAGGCAAGTCGTTCTTTTTAGTCACCGTTCTAAGCTCTGCACGTTCTCTTGACAAACTTTTAACCGTAAATTGTGACAGGTCTGGATTAATTCTTGACTGTTTGCCATTAATAGCATGTATCTTGGGCTGTGAAGGGCAGTCGGAAGAACTTTGAGAATCATTGATGGAATTAAGCACTCTTTTGAGGGCTTCTTTACACCAATAACAAGATCCACAATCCTTTGGTACGTGCTCTCCACACAGCTCACACGCACACTTTGAACAACGAAGGCTGTCAATCAACGGGCTTTCACAATTCAAACATTTGTACCCGAGAGACGCCATAGAAGAGAGGGTATACGAAGTTTAGAATCAAATGGATAGAGGGTAAAGGGATAAAGAATCAAAAAGGGTAAGAGGGTAAAGATGAATATTTTTGGGTTTTTGGTTTTTTCCAATTAAAACAAGATCAAAGCACAACACAAGGAACTTAAACCTTAAATCAACCAGCGTACGGTAGCTCTCTGACTGAAAAACGCACAGAGTGGCGGAGAAGCAAAGGTGGGCAATTAATGCTCCTTAAAAACCCGCTTCTTTCAGTTCGACAATTTAATGTCAAACTATCCTTAAACCTCCGTTATAGTTTGTTTATCAATCAAAGGTGAGCCGAATTCGCAAGCGACACAAAGGCAAGTTTTAATCTTAGGTTTGGGAACTTATTATGGTCGTACCCCCAGTTAGGTAGTACTCTGTCTTGATTTTCGATGGTAAATTTTATTATTGTTATTTATTTAAACAAAGAAAACGGAAATTATTTTTGGTGTTTTTATTTTTTATATGATAATAATAATAATAATATATATAGAAAAGAAAAGAAAAATATTTTTGTATTTTATATTGTTTTTGGGAAATAGGAACTTCTGATAGAAGGATCTCAAATCACTAATCGCTAAAATTCTTCACAATAGTCGCAGCACACCTCCCCGGCAGCGGCGCCAAAATTTGATCCGTCTGAAAACGTATATATAAATATAAACAGTCTCAGAACGAATACTCGTGTGTAGTGTGAAACCAGGCAAGTGATCACCTGGGTCGTTTCCCAACGAGGTGTGAATGGGCAAACTGTGAAAAGCTAGGATTAGAGTGATTGATGATATGATATTTTTGATTTTGCTTTATTTAACAATTCTAAATAACAAATTAAAAACAGATATACACAAGAAAATTAAACGCGAATTAATTAACCTAAAAACGCGTAACAGGAAATCTAAAACTGGGACTAAAAAGTAAAATTTATGAAATTAAAACTTAAAAATGTAAAATGACTTAAAAATTATTTAAAAACTTAAATTCTATTTTTTTATACTTTTTATTTAATTATTATTAATTATTTATTATTTAATTACTTATTAAACTATTTAAATTTATAAAAAATACTAAATGAACAAAGAAAATTCTAAAACTTTTTCTAAAAATATTATAAGATGAAAAGAAGCTAAGAAAATTATAAAAATGAAAATTACTTAATTAAAATTTAAAAAGATAAATTCTATTAAATAGAAGCTATCACTATATTTCTATTTTTGGTTTTTCTTAAGGTCTAAAAATATGATTATATTTTTCCTAGATTAAAAATGACAAAAGAAAATTATGAAAATTAGAATTATATTTTTCTGATTATTTTTCTATTTATTATGATTTAATTACTAATAGAAACTAATTAAAAAGATTAAAAATATTAAAACTATTCAGAAAATTATGAAACTTTACAGATAAATCTAAAATATTATTAAAAAGCTAGGAAAATTAAAAGTGGAACTTATCTAAGGCTAATAGGCTGATTTGGGCTAATAAGCAGTTTGCCTATAAGCACAAAATAAGCTAAAAAGCAATAAAAGTTACCAAAAGCTCAGGAACAGATTAATATACTAAAAGAAACTTAAAACAACTTGAAAAGCACAAATAAGCATAAGGATTTAAGCAAATAAGCAGCAAGACAGTTGAACAACTTATGCAGAATTATCAGGTTAAGCAGCCAATATTGCAGAGCAGATTAAGCTCTCAAATAAGCAGAAAACTTGAATAATATGGGGGCAAAAGATAGCTGATACTACTGGCTACACAAAAAACCTAAAAGCCCCATCACAAAAACACCAATTGAAGTCCAATTAATGGCTAGATCAGGAACCAAAAACTGTGCAGGCTGCAATTGTGGTCTGATTGTTTGTTTGCTGTGCAGAAGTGCACAAAATGGTATGCAGTGATTCTAGGCTTTTGTGGACTAACTTAATGAACTAATGGGAGTACAAAGGTGCCAAGGAAATGGTCTGAACAAGCTTGCAGCTGGTATGAGCTTATTTGAGTTTGTACAGGTCTGAAATGAACACAAAGGACTCAAAACTGCTATATCTAACTATTAGGCTGATAGGAACTTAGAGATAGCTTTTTACGGTCAAAATAAGCTGGTGTGAAGTTGTACTAGTGACCAATCTACAGTAACTGCAGTGTTGGCCTAATGACTCCTATTACCAAACACCCCTTTACAAGGGTAGTTTTGGATTTTGAACAAGCACAGGCTGTTTAAACTTATGATTTTTGATATGAACTAATTAACTAACATATTTTAACTATATTCAGCAAATTTCAAGACAGAAATAAGCAATCTAATTGGTTATGCTATGTGTGACTGTTTTTTGGCTTTTTATAGTTTTTAAGCAAAATGAAATAAAAGTTAATAAAAACTGATTCTACTAGTGAAAGACACTTATAAACTAATAATAAGCAAGAAATATAAGTAATAAGCTACTAATAAGCACTGTAACAGTAAAATGGAAAATTAAGCAAAAACTTAGAAAAAGCTTACAACTGTGAGTTTAAGAAACAGGATAGCACTAGATCAGAACTGAACTTGGAATGTCACTTACCAAGTTTAGACCCCATTCCAGCTTAATCACAACTGCTTAACAACACCAGAACTGCTTATTTGACTACTTTGACTTTTCTTGACTTTTCTCACTTTTCTTGAATTAGAACAGATAATCACTAAATAAACTTACAAAAAGCTAAGAAAAGCTTTCATAAGCTTATAGTAAGGGTGTTTATGGACTTTGGTTGGTTCTTAATAGCTAAACAACTAAATACGAATTACAGAGAAGATGGAAACTTGAACTTTCATTATAACTGAAATAGAGTACAATACAGAAGTAAATTACAACATAATACTTGAAACAAACTGGAATTTATAACAAAACCCTTAATTGAAACTGAAATAACATTTATCTAATTTCTACACTACTTTTGGTCCTAATCTACTCACAATTTATTCTCTGAGACTTCTCTTCTTTATATAATACTCTCAGAAGCTTCCTTGATAATTTCCGAGCTAATCCCACCATTCAATTGGCCTTGAATCAATCTTGGTCGTTTATTTCATTTTTGGCGGGAAATTGGGATGTGGGTTTTTTAACTTGTACTGAGCAAGTGGGGGTGTAAGAAGGTGGAGTGTTATCATAGGAGGAGGGGGTGGATTGTCAGGGTTTAGAGGTGGTTTTGCAGAGAAAACGTGGGTGTGGTGGTATTGTTTTTGGCGGTATGGGGAAGAAGAAGACGGGTCAAACATAAGTTTGACCCTGGGATATTTAGATAAGGGTGTGGGCCGGGTTATTATTTATGGGATTGGGCTTGGTTGGGTTAAGTGAATTGGGTTAGGATAAAAAGGGTTTGGGTAATATGTGGTGTTGGGATGGGTAATAATAAGGATTGGGTTTAGTTTAGATAGGATCCGGATTTTGTTATGGTTAAACATAAGGACCAATGTTGTAATTTGCTGAAAACCCAAGGACTAAACCTGTAATTTTTCCAAAGTTATCACAAGGGTATTTCTTGCCACGTGTAAATAGTACAAGGGTCATAAAATATAATTTTCCATTTTAAAACACCCGGGGACTAATTTTGACAACTTTTGAAACTCGAGGGACTAGACTTGCCATTTATGCAAACTTTGTTCGTTTTCACTTGATTTTAATCATTTTGCATCTGAAACATATAAAAACACATTTTTAATGATATTTATAACATTTATGGTCATTTGTGTGCTTTTGATCATTTTTGTGGGTTTAAACAAGGTAATATATATGTGTATTTAGACACATATCAGTTACTTTCGTATCCATCATCTTATCAACTTATCTACAACTCTCAACCTTCGTTCTACACTAGCAATGCTTCCAAATTCCACTCATCTTCCACACACTTCAAGCGAAGAACCGCTAGGATAAGTTGAGATAACCCTTCTTCATCAACATAGTTTCTTCTATCAAAGATAACTCCACTAGAACCTTATCACTAACTCCACAACCTTGAAGATTCTATCTTATTAACCCTTAGCACATTTCCACGTAATCACATGCCTCATCATATGAATGTTCTATGAATATTCACAATGATTGAGAAGAGCTACGTGACTTTAAAGGTGAAGTTTATTGTTTGCTATCCACCACTTGTCATGACGTTACTAAGCTCATCGCTTCCGTCAACGTTTGTTTTCCTCTTTATTTTTTTTTATTCTTTTTCCAACACATCTTGTCCGGATGGTCATCGATTAAGGGGGAGCGAAAATACACTCATATAGTCTTTCACCAAACACTTCCAAGAACACACAAATGTGGTTCTTATTCCCTAGAATTCTCTACTAAAACACTCACCTCCTAAGTACCCACTACTTAGCAAAACCTCAGTCACAAAACCATAATCGGTTCTAGCTCTCTAACCTCTACTATTTTGACCACCTAGATATTTGTTCTATACTAACACCTTTAACCCTCACATCAAACCTCACATTAATATCATTCATCATCACACTCAACCTTTACAACTAAACTTCACTCTTGACAGTGATATTTAGTTTAAGAACCTTTAACCCATCGATCATTACACTCAAACCTCACAACTATCCTTCGCTATTGATAGTGATAGTTAGTTCAATAACCTTCAATTCTCACAATCATTATACCCAATGTGTATAAACTACACAATCACACAAAATCCTTCATACACCAAATCATCTCTAACTCACAACTAGGATTATCCAAAACTAGAATTCTAGAACTTCGTTACCTCAACCCTGTTAGAGATATTCGCCCAAAATCCTGTTAGGATCACATGCACATTTTCTTTTTCTTCCTTGAAATATATCATGCATCTCATTGTTAGTGCAAGCGATATATTAATCTGAACCATCTTTTCCCACCTTTTCTCAAAAGTCAAATCCAACACTTCCCATCTTATGGAATCATTTCCATTCGCATCTAGGTGCATACCGTTCTCAGTTTTTTTTTTTTTTTTTTTTTGGTATATCTTCTATCGAGTCTACTTTATGGCCTTACTTGTCATAATAGTAATCATTTAGAGTATGTCTTATCAACAAACTATCATTAACACCAATCATCTTAGGTAGATGATTATGTTGTTCAAAATATTTGTTAGAATTTACCTTCCCAATGACAACTTGGAAGAAGTCATTTTATGTGTCAGTCAACGAACGAATCTCGTTCTTGTTAGTGTGATTGATTGAACAATTACACCTTAGGTTGTCGGTCAAGTTGTGACTCTCTAGTGTCATTGAATTACATTACGCATTCACATCTTTGTGTCGTTCAACTTTCTTGGGCTTTCTTCTTGGTTTTTATCCTTTTGGCACACTTTCATCACGTGTCTAACTTCTTGCATACTTTGATATGCTCATTAAACTCATTTTTTTGTAGCTACGTTTTAACATAGTTTAACCCTTGCATGTCTTGCTATGTGTATTTTATCCCTATAATGTTGCTCCTATTCTTTTATATATTATGTTGCACGAAGCTAACCGTTGATGTAGGAAAAGCCTTTGTAAGAATTTGATCAATGGATTCGCTAGAAACAAAGGTAAAAATAAAAGGGAATACAATTACCATAGGGGAGCATTGAGCTAGGGGGAGCTCGGGATTATTTGAATACATAGCACGGAGTCGATAGAAGACTTCACTGGGATGATGCAAGCTCGCCTTTTTGGGAAGAAAGGAAAGTAGTGTAATAAGGGGAGTAGGGAGTGAATTCATGTAACACCCCCAATTTCGTGATGTGCAGCGGAATTTAATTTGGGTGTTACTTCATGGCACAACAGTTGAATAGTAGAAAACGTTCACCAATTTGGTCATTTTAAAAGATTTATCATTCGAATATCAGAGTTTACAAAGTAAGGTCCCCAGTGGTTTCAAAGTTTATTAAGTAGGTTTTCGAATGATATTTATAGCCTTCATAATTATCCGGGCTCCTCCGTGCCATCCGTGCTTATTATGGACCTGAGATAAATACATGCTTAAAACGTCAACACAATGGTTGGTGAGTTCGTGGAGTTTGATAGAAAATAATTTTCTTTGAAAGGTGTATAGTAATTGTTGAAATAAATAATAGTTCTTCATGAAATAAATAACAAGTTGCGTTGTATAAAAATCCACAAGCGAATCATGTATGATCTCCAAAATCATAAGTTTCATATTATAATTGAAGCTGAGCTACATTGTTATACGCTCGAAATAGAATGTTGAGTCAACTTTTAAATGTAACGATGTATCAAGCTTTTTGGGTTGTCTTTTGTAGAATTCTCATTTAAATCACATACGATAACAATTAAAGTTCAAGTACATGATTCAAAAATCATATCACATAGTGGGAAGAGTAACTTAGAGTCTGAAATCTATCAGTGTAAAGTGGTGGTCTTCTAAATACAGCTGTATCCTAGGATATATATGAAACATTCATATATTCATAAAGTTTATTGCCCTAAGCCTCATGACACGCAAAATGTTAACAGAGTACCGTAAAACGGCGGTGTCCCACCAGGGTTACTGATGGGTTTTTATGGCCCTCATGTTAATAGGTGACTTGCCAATTCCTATTTTTCTCAAATATAGTGCATCGCGACTAAATACGACTAACCATGTAGGCATTCCGTCACAGTATTTAGTGGGATAGGTCGTCAGCCTCTAACAGGTTTCGAAGCTGTTCACTATATTCGCGCTCACCGCAGTGATTAATGGCTCATGATCAAGGGACTTTATGGCAATAAAGTAAGCTTAGGCAATATAGGTGAATCATGCGTAATTTTAGTCTTGGCAATTATTTATAGTGAAATGTAGAATTATCATAGTAAAGTAACAGTTTATTCATTTGTTATATGAATACATGCAAGGAGTTTCAGCATCATGTTACGTCAAGTAGTTCGAAGATGTTATGTTTCAAGTTCAGTGTTTAAGCTAATCAAACAATTTGCACATATAACGTACATGTATTCCTTTCAAGTATGATTCAAACATATAAAGCATAGTTGATAGTTTTGAGCAAATCATGAGAGTTTTCAAGTAATATGAAACAGTTAAAGCATGTATCTCCCCCAAAAGAATTATTAAAAACAAGTGTGAAAAGTAGGGGCCACGACTCACGGTAAGTCATAAGAGTTTTCATAGTGCTTATAGAATTATTGTATCGCAAAATAAATCATGTAGTTGATAAATGAGAAAAATATTTCGAAGCATGTATCTCCCCCAAAAATAGTTAGAAAATCGGTAAAAGTAGGGGCCATGAACTCACCTGGAGCGCATCTGGCAAGATGTAATTATTAGATCTATGGAAACGATCACGGAAACGTCTTTAATACGAAAACCTGAATATAAGGGAAATCTAAGATTTCTGACTTACTACTAATAACGAATGTGGAAAGGGTAAATCGTATAGCGATGTGGTCGGTGATGTGAGTGTGTGATATGCTTGAAATGCCTCAAGTTAAAATATAATATATCTATAATATTATCTTGATTCTTATATAAGTCAACCAAAAATATTACTTTCTCAAAATATGCTAAAATGATATGCAAATGAGGTTACTAACTTTCTAATAGCGAACTTTAATAATGCATAACTTAAAATGTAAAATGCATATGAAGTAAAGGGTGAAAAATAAAAATAAACTAAGAATGTCAAGTAAAGTTAAATAGGTCCTTTTCCTTTTCGGATTTTGTAGTTTTTAGTATAACTGCGATTGCGTTACGTCGTTAGTCCTCGGTTAAGTCCAAAGTCCATAATAGTCCAAATCTTGTCCATATGTCCACATAAGGCTTGGAGTTCAATGACATGTCAATTAATACCCTATATGTTCTGTTTTTACAGATTTAGTCCTTGCTTTAGGGGGTTGACAATTTTAGTCCCTCGATGTGAAAGTGCATTGCAAACTTAGTCCATAATTTACATAGTTTTACTTTCTTTTTCATTAATCCGATTTAAGGGTTTATATTTTTAACTTTGTGTATGCTGAATTTTCTAAAATGATTCCTACATAAACTTCGAATGGGCCGTTAAAGTCCAACATTTATGGGATCTTTGTAAATATGCAAAGTGGTTATTGGGCTTGCTAGTCCGATCGTGGGTCTGGGGTTTTCACCCAGTGGCGTAGCACACTTTCACGTATTTAGAGTCTAGTGGGTATTATTTGACAATTTAACTTTGTGCATATTATAGTCCAATGTTTAAATGTCTTCCATTTTTAATTGTTATGTGTGAGCTGAGTATAAATGTTGAATACATGCAACTAGTTGTAATAGTGAGAGTGGTGTGAGAGATGTGTGTGACAACTGCTATACGTTCTCAAAATGAAGTTTCGACATATACTGGATTCGCGAGTATATCTAAGTTACACTATATATAGTCGACTGACATGAAGGGTCAATGCATGAGGTGGTCTTTTAAATGTAAAAGTGAGTTGTGAGGTGACTGTTAAGTCTCCACAAAGTGCATTCGACATTTTGCATAGTTCAACATAAGTTACTGGGTTTTCGAAATAATAAGATGTTATACGTTCGAGTAAGAATAAGGTAAGGTGCAACATATTAGACGTGTACTAGTGAGATGTGAATGTTGTTCTTAAACCTTCCACAGCAGAGTAGGTTTGTAACCTTTATGGTGAGTACTGTTATTACAAAAGAAGAGTAATACATTCGAATATGGAATGAAGCTAGTATGCATGCATGATATGTGATAGTGAGATGTGGAGTGGTTTGCACTCTTTATTATGCTTACTGATAATACAAGAGGTGACATGTTCGAATAACAAAAAGGGATGTTGCATGGATGATTTTTGTGCATGTAAGAAATGAAATAAGAAGATTTATTGAGTACTTACTACACCCTCTAGAGGTGGTGGAGAGTCGTGAAAAGCGAATGAAACACAAAGAGGACAACCCACTTTGTTGCACAACTTTTATGCGAGTATATTTGTAACCCGCTTATGCTTTGGTCTTCTAACTTCGTGGGGTCTTTCTAAATGATGCAACAGGTTTGAGGATGTGTGAGGGTGAAAGGTGGTGAGAGGGTTGTAATGTTCGAATAACAGCACAAGAAGAAAGTAGGCAGTAGGCTTTGACGCCCTTCTTCCTCGATTTGTTTCTTAACTTGGGACATTATGCTTCCTGGTTCTTAAGGTGTATTGTGAGAGTGAAAGGAGTGGATGTGAGGTAGTGAAAGGTAGGTAGAAGGTGTAAGATTTATAGAAGGGATTGTACACGTTTTTATTGACCTCAAAGACACCATATCAATGATTAGTGTTACTGTAGTTTGAGGGACACATAGGCTTCTTTTACTGATTCTCAAGATATTTTAGGAAGTTTGGTAGAGTTTTGTCTCTTGTTGTTGGATTCTATACATGAGCATGTGTTACTGATTCATACGTGAGCTATTTTTACTCATTCAACAAATAAAGTTAGCGTACTAGCTTAGTCTCTTGTGATTCTAACATCCTTTTACACGTGAAAGAATATTAGGAAAGTCTTTAAAAGTTTGTAGGAAAGGTCGGATTTAGAAATGGTTGAGTTTCGATGGGTTACTTATGTTGGTTTGGGTTAAAATGGGACAAACGAAATGAGTTTGGATTTCACAAGAATACGCGATATATAGGACTGCGAGTTGGCATCTATAGAGTCTAGTGGGTGGGAAATAAGATGATACAAAAACATAGGTGAGTCGTGTTTGATAATCGAAAAGGGCTCAAGCCATTTTGGAAATGCATGTTAGTCGAATACAATTATTATTCACAGAAGGAATTGGGTTTCTTATGTTGGGCTCATGTGGCGTGTTTGGGGATGTTGGGCCTGATGGTCCGATTGACTTAGTTAGTGTGTGTACAAGAAAACCTAATTATTGTATGTTTAATATTTGTGTTATAATTAGTGAAAGTTTAGATGGGATTAAGGTATAATTGAAATCAAATTATAGATTTAATAGTTATAACTATAATGTGAAATTTGTGTAGTCTGAGTTTAGTGTAAACGGAGTTTTGTGAAACACTGAGTCTCGAGGTATGTGTGGTCATTTAATATATACCTTCAAAACGTAATGTGGTGATGCTAATAATAAAGAAAAGTTTAAATTTTCCCGTAAAAATGGGTTTTGTTAAACGGTACGTTGAGGTTATTACTAATTAACAAAGATTATCATAACGGATTTTCGTAGGATATTACAGTATCTACCCCTCAATTTTGAACTTCGTCCCGAAGTTCAGTCCGTGATAGATGTTGAAAAATGTGGTGTTCTGAGGTGAGAGTTTATGGAGAATATTGTCAAGATATTTCTTATTTGAATATCAAAGAGGCGAGATTTCAACTAGATTTATTCGTACTAAACGGAATAAATTCGAATGTTTGGTCAATAATTTAATTTATAGGCTACGAATAGTAAAAGTAACGGCCGAGAGTAGGAAGTATTTAGCACTTAATGTTTAGTTTTCTAATGGTTGAGACTAGGGGATTTTTAATGGTAGTGATTTAAAATTTAATGATCGTGAACAGTAAAATAACGGGTATTTTCTTCACTTATATTCCCTATTTATATCCTATCCACCTTTTTCCTTTTCACCTTTTCGTTCCTCCTTTTTCATTCATCTTCATCTTCTCCGAAAAATTTCATCATGCTGCCGATCGCCATCATTGCAGCCACCGTATACATTGTCCTTGTCGCCGTTTACCTGGCCTTCTTCCCCGATGAAAACTCCGATTACTACATCGCATCCTTGGTGTTCATCGTGCCCCTGACGATTTTAGCGATGAATGTGGATAGGCTGCTGAGGTGAAGATCTCGAGTATTGTGGTTAAAATGTAGCTTTGTTGTGTGTCGATGTAACCCTAAATGAATGTCGAATAAAATCTCGTTTGTCTTTATGTTTAGTTATAAGTCTTGATATAGCTTTTTGATATTTTGTTATATTTATGAAGCAGAATCATCAAGGTGCTTCATCCTATGGTGGCTTTTGCTATTGCTGGGTTGGTGGGGGTTGTTGTTTCTATGGTGGGCCAACCAATTGAAGATTGTATGCCTTATATTGTGTTTATTGTACTGTTAGCACTTCCGATGTTAATCATTTCGCTATGTATTAACTTCCATGGTTTCAAATAAAATTTATGTTATTTGTGTTTTCCATAGATTGTTGTGAATTCTTATAGTTTCTAGTTTCGTATTCTTCTCGACTTCGGATAATAGAGTGATGGGTTATCTATGTAAAATTTTTACTGGGGTTGGTTAAAAGTGAGGTTTATAAATACATAATTTTGTCTCGAGATCTTGTTTTTGGAATGAAAATTGTTATTCTATCGTGTTTTGAAAAATAAACATGACTCGCAATTTTTGAAAAGCACAATTTATGGGGTAGCCTATTCGTTAAACATAGAGTTTGTAAATAATAGATTCTTAACAATGAGGGTTTTGGATGAGAACTTGATGAATGTAAAGATAGTTGTTGAACTTTAGCTTTTGTAAAGAAAAACTTGTTAGATAAAGTTTTTAGTGATAGCACAGAATTGGTTCCAAGTTTGTCCAATGATAAACAAGGGTGCGTCAGATTATTGTAGCTATGGGCTGAGGCCCAAACGTTTCGAGGGTAAGTTTGGTTTGGTGAATGTGAAATGTTGAACATGCGTTCATGACCTATATGGTTACGAGGTAATTTCTAGATTATCAAAATCTCGTATAATGATTAAGAGTTTCGAGAGGACGTTAGGAAATTCACAATCTTCTAGAGGATGAGTAGTCAAATCGTACAGAAAGTGTTATTTGTATGTGGCGTGTTCTTGGTTTTTAAATCATGGTGGGGCGTGTTTAACGCGATTTGTTCCTACCTCTGGCGTTGAAACGCGAAAATCAAAGCAGAATTTTTACCACGTATCCTAGAACTAGTTGCTAGTTTTTAATAGACACAAACTGTTACCGTTTGAATGCAAACGGATATAATACTTAGAATAAAATAATCTAAAAGTTTTTTTTTTTTCACCCCTTATAAATACCATTGGCATGCTTGTGTTATCCATACACACACAATTAATGGCTTGTAAGTTACCACATACCGCTGAACAAATTCAGCTGTATATCAAGGCAGAAACTGAGGGTAGTGACGTGGATCGTCAGAATGCTATTGTGAAGGTCATTCTGCAGTTTGAGGCTACGAAACAACTGAAACGACGACTTAGGGAAAGCTACGCCATGTGCACAGACATTTCAGATGATAGGAAGTATGTGATCGACACATTTTTGTATGATGAATCTTGTAAGGATGCTGCTGTCATCGAATCGCTGTGGGCTTGTGTTCATCAGATAGATGACCAGATTTCCAACAAGGTCCGTTGGAGCTTGGAAGAGAATGTTGAAGCTGCTAGGGTTGAACATCAACGACAACAACTACAACAACAACAACAACAACAACAACAACAACAACAACAACAACAACAGCAGCAACAACAACAACAACAGCAACAACAACCACAACTACAACAAGGTGCATCAAGTTCATCGACACCAAGGGTGGTTGTGCAACAACAACATTTGCCTCATCTGGATCATTTCCAGCCAAGTTTCGAGGAGAATGTGGCAGTTGATGATGGTGGTTGGACTTCTGACATGGAGCGGGATCTGAGCAGGTTGGAAGCTCAATGGGAAGAAGAGAAGTTGGCCAGCTTTGATCCTTATGATGACGGTTATTATTCCAACAACTCTCAGACCTGGGATCATCCGGACTACCTTTGAAGTCTAGGCTTAGGTTTATGTGATGTTTTAATCCAGTATCGTTTGTAACGTTTAAGTATTTCTGTCAGGTTTATTTGAATAATATGGTGTTTTGAATTTTTAATTGAGATTACTGTAGAATTTATAGTGCCTGAGATTGAAATATAGGGGTCACTATATACATTACAGTGTTCAAGAAAAGTAGAGGCCACTATATTTACTTACAATGTCTGCTAAGAAAATAGAGACCACTAAAGTTTTGTGGTAAATTCAAAGTGGTAAAAAGTAAGGTTACAAAGAGATTTTGAGACCCTTGTACATACAATGTCGGGGGGTTTAGGGAAAGCATCATGAAATTCACAATGTTAAAGGAATGAGTAAAGCCATGGTGTAGTTCACAGTGTCTTAATAGTGGATGAAGTTATTGAAATATTATGTGAAATTTGCTATTTCCCAGTTAACATAACTTGGAAAAAAATTTCCTTTGGAATAACTAGTGTTATTCTTTTATGAATTTTCACATGGTTTCTAATTGTAAGAATCTGTGCGGGTAACCTACCCGTTAAACAAAAGAGTTTTGTTGATAATAGACCCTTACACAGAGATATTCGAATAAGGATTCGGTGTAAATAGAGAAAATTGCTGAATCCCGACTTTTAGGGGATGAAAATCTTGTTTGTCCTTGTGTGAGGAATAGTTAATGCAAGTGGCTAGAATAGTGGGAGATAGTATTACGATAAGAATATTGCTTTGAACTCGTATAGTAACATCATGTATTAGTGTTTTATTGCACTTATAACTTGTGTATTCTTGTTGTACAGGATATTTGAGGTGTTGAACCCAGTCGTGGTTCTTGTTCTTGCTGGTGTAGTGGTGTTTTTCATGGGTATAACGGGTCAATCGATTGAGGATGTTATGCCTTTCTTAGTAATGTTAGCATTACCGATGCTAATTATATCATTATGTATCAATATTTATGGTTTCTAGTAAGAGTTATGCTGTGTGTTTGATGAATTCCTGTGGTTATTGGTTTCATACTAGTGCCCTTACAGATAAAAATAAGCCCAATTATTTATAATTCGTCATTTACATAGAGAGGCGTCCCAAACAATGTAAATGAGGAAATATAAACTTATGGTTCAGCGCTTTACAATTTCTTTATTTAACAAAAGGCATCCCAATCATTCAAATAAAGACATTGTAAACCATCCTACTTAAGAAGTTCTGATTTATCACTCGTACCAATTCACACAATATCCATGCGCGGATTTTCTGGAAATACAGTAAAGTTTATTTCACACGCATCTATACGGATACGAATAAGATAATTAAAGGTGGTTGGTACAGTACTCGAAATAGTTGGTGAGTATATACATCAATATATTAGAGTGTTGGGGTAGCAAAACTATCTAAAAGTCACATAAGCGTCTGGCGGATGGTAAGAACGGAGAGCGAAAGGCTATAAAATGTTTTGTTTGTAAAAGTAGTTATAGTTCGGACCTCATTTAGACCCGTTTCTCTATAACTGTAGCTCTGATACCAATCTGTAACACCCCCAATTTCGTGATGTGCAGCGGAATTTAATTTGGGTGTTACTTCATGGCACAACAGTTGAATAGTAGAAAACGTTCACCAATTTGGTCATTTTAAAAGATTTATCATTCGAATATCAGAGTTTACAAAGTAAGGTCCCCAGTGGTTTCAAAGTTTATTAAGTAGGTTTTCGAATGATATTTATAGCCTTCATAATTATCCGGGCTCCTCCGTGCCATCCGAGCTTATTATGGACCTGAGATAAATACATGCTTAAAACGTCAACACAATGGTTGGTGAGTTCGTGGAGTTTGATAGAAAATAATTTTCTTTGAAAGGTGTATAGTAATTGTTGAAATAAATAATAGTTCTTCATGAAATAAATAACAAGTTGCGTTGTATAAAAATCCACAAGCGAATCATGTATGATCTCCAAAATCATAAGTTTCATATTATAATTGAAGCTGAGCTACA
Source organism: Artemisia tridentata subsp. tridentata (assembly GCA_021014915.2). NCBI lineage: Eukaryota > Viridiplantae > Streptophyta > Magnoliopsida > Asterales > Asteraceae > Artemisia > Artemisia tridentata. The sequence goes on from CP139503.1 coordinate 162,942,675, forward strand.
TTGTTATACGCTCGAAATAGAATGTTGAGTCAACTTTTAAATGTAACGATGTATCAAGCTTTTTGGGTTGTCTTTTGTAGAATTCTCATTTAAATCACATACGATAACAATTAAAGTTCAAGTACAGGATTCAAAAATCATATCACATAGTGGGAAGAGTAACTTAGAGTCTGAAATCTATCAGTGTAAAGTGGTGGTCTTCTAAATACAGCTGTATCCTAGGATATATATGAAACATTCATATATTCATAAAGTTATATTGCCCTAAGCCTCATGACACGCAAAACGTTAACAGAGTACCGTAAAACGGCGGTGCCCCACCAGGGTTACTGATGGGTATTTATGGCCCTCATGTTAATAGGTGACTTGCCAATTCCTATTTTTCTCAAATATAGTGCATCGCGACTAAATACGACTAACCATATAGGCATTCCGTCACAGTATTTAGTGGGATAGGTCGTCAGCCTCTAACAGGTTTCGAAGCTGTTCACTATATTCGCGCTCACCGCAGTGATTAATGGCTCATGATCAAGGGACTTTATGGCAATAAAGTAAGCTTAGGCAATATAGGTGAATCATGCGTAATTTTAGTCTTGGCAATTATTTCCAGTGAAATGTAGAATTATCATAGTAAAGTAACAGTTTATTCATTTGTTATATGAATACATGCAAGGAGTTTCAGCATCATGTTACGTCAAGTAGTTCGAAGATGTCATGTTTCAAGTTCAGTGTTTAAGCTAATCAAACAATTTGCACATATAACGTACATGTATTCCTTTCAAGTATGATTCAAACATATAAAGCATAGTTGATAGTTTTGAGCAAATCATGAGAGTTTTCAAGTAATATGAAACAGTTAAAGCATGTATCTCCCCCAAAAGAATTATTAAAAACAAGTGTGAAAAGTAGGGGCCACGACTCACGGTAAGTCATAAGAGTTTTCACAGTGCTTATAAAAGTATTGTATCGCAAAATAAATCATGTAGTTGATAAATGAGAAAAATATTTCGAAGCATGTATCTCCCCCAAAAATAGTTAGAAAACTGATAAAAGTAGGGGCCATGAACTCACCTGGAGCGCATCTGGTAAGATATAATTATTAGATCTATGGAAACGATCACGGAAACGTCTTCGATACGAAAACCTGAATATAAGGGAAGTCTAAGATTTCTGACTTACTACTAATAACGAATGTGGAAAGGGTAAATCGTATAGCGATGTGGTCGGTGATGTGAGTGTGTGATATGCTTAAAATGCCTCAAGTTAAAAATATAATATATCTATAATATTATCTTGATTCTTATATAAGTCAACCAAAAATATTACTTTCTCAAAATATGCTAAAATGATATGCAAATGAAGTTACTAACTTTCTAATAGCGAACTTTAATAATGCATAACTTAAAATGTAAAATGCATATGAAGTGAAGGGTGAAAAATAAAAATAAACTAAGAATGTCAAGTAAAGTTAAATAGGTCCTTGTCCTTTTCAGATTTTATACTTTTTAGTATAACTGCGATTGCGTTACGTCGTTAGTCCTCGGTTAAGTCCAAAGTCCATAATAGTCCAAATCTTGTCCATATGTCCACATAAGGCTTGGAGTTCAATGACATGTCAATTAATACCCTATAGGTTCTGATTTTACAGATTTAGTCCTTGCTTTAGGGGGTTGACAATTTTAGTCCCTCGATGTGAAAGTGCATTGCAAACTTAGTCCATAATTTACATAGTTTTACTTTCTTTTTCATTAATCCGATTTAAGGGTTTATATTTTTAACTTTGTGTATGCTGAATTTTCTAAAATGATTCCTACATAAACTTCGAATGGGCCGTTAAAGTCCAACATTTATGGGATCTTTGTAAATATGCAAAGTGGTTATTGGGCTTGCTAGTCCAATCGTGGGTCTGGGGTTTTCACCCAGTGGCGTAGCACACTTTCACGTATTTAGAGTCTAGTGGGTATTATTTGACAATTTAACTTTGTGCATATTATAGTCCAATGTTTAAATGTCTTCCATTTTTAATTGTTATGTGTGAGCTGAGTATAAATGTTGAATACATGCAACTAGTTGTAATAGTGAGAGTGGTGTGAGAGATGTGTGTGACAACTGCTATACGTTCTCAAAATGAAGTTTCGACATATACTGGATTCGCGAGTATATCTAAGTTACACTATATATAGTCGACTGACATGAAGGGTCAATGCATGAGGTGGTCTTTTAAATGTAAAAGTGAGTTGTGAGGTGACTGTTAAGTCTCCACAAAGTGCATTCGACATTTTGCATAGTTCAACATAAGTTACTGGGTTTTCGAAATAATAAGATGTTATACGTTCGAGTAAGAATAAGGTATGGCGCAACATATTAGACGTGTACTAGTGAGATGTGAATGTTGTTCTTAAACCTTCCACAGCGGAGTAGGTTTGTAACCTTTATGGTGAGTACTGTTATTACAAAAGAAGAGTAATACATTCGAATATGGAATGAAGCTAGTATGCATGCATGATATGTGATAGTGAGATGTGGAGTGGTTTGCACTCTTTATTATGCTTACTGATAATACAAGAGGTGACATGTTCGAATAACAAAAAGGGATGTTGCATGGATGATTTTTGTGTATGTAAGAAATGAAATAAGAAGATTTATTGAGTACTTACTACACCCTCTAGAGGTGGTGGAGAGTCGTGAAAAGCAAATGAAACACAAAGAGGACAACCCACTTTGTTGCACAACTTTTATGCGAGTATATTTGTAACCCGCTTATGCTTTGGTCTTCTAACTTCGTGGGGTCTTTCTAAACGATGCAACAGGTTTGAGGATGTGTGAGGGTGAAAGGTGGTGAGAGGGTTGTAATGTTCGAATAACAGCACAAGAAGAAAGTAGGCAGTAGGCTTTGACGCCCTTCTTCCTCGATTTGTTTCTTAACTTGGGACATTATGCTTCCTGGTTCTTAAGGTGTATTGTGAGAGTGAAAGGAGTGGATGTGAGGTAGTGAAAGGTAGGTAGAAGGTGTAAGATTTATAGAAGGGATTGTACACGTTTTTATTGACCTCAAAGACTCCATATCAATGATTAGTGTTACTGTAGTTTGAGGGACACATAGGCTTGTTTTACTGATTCTCAAGATATTTTAGGAAGTTTGGTAGAGTTTTGTCTCTTGTTGTTAAATTCTATACATGAGCATGTGTTACTGATTCATACGTGAGCTATTTTTACTCATTCAACAAATAAAGTTAGCGTACTAGCTTAGTCTCTTGTGATTCTAACATCCTTTTACACGTGAAAGAATATTAGGAAAGTCTTTAAAAGTTTGTAGGAAAGATCGGATTTAGAAATGGTTGAGTTTTGATGGGTTACTTATGTTGGTTTGGGTTCAAATGGGACAAACGAAATGAGTTTGGATTTCACAAGAATACGCGATATATAGGACTGCGAGTTGGCATCTATAGAGTCTAGTGGGTGGGAAATAAGATGATACAAAAACATGGGTGAGTCGTGTTTGATAATCGAAAAGGGCTCAAGCCATTTTGGAAATGCATGTTAGTCGAATACAATTATTATTCACAGAAGGAATTGGGTTTCTTATGTTGGGCTCATGTGGCGTGTTTGGGGATGTTGGGCCTGATGGTCCGATTGACTTAGTTAGTGTGTGTACAAGAAAACCTAATTATTGTATGTTTAATATTTGTGTTATAATTAGTGAAAGTTTAGATGGGATTAAGGTATAATTGAAATCAAATTATAGATTTAATAGTTATAACTATAATGTGAAATTTGTGTAGTCTGAGTTTAGTGTAAACGGAGTTTTGTGAAACACTGAGTCTCGAGGTATGTGTGGTCATTTAATATATACCTTCAAAACGTAATGTGGTGATGCTAATAATAAAAGAAAAGTTTAAATTTTCCCGTAAAAATGGGTTTTGTTAAACGGTACGTTGAGGTTATTACTAATTAACAAAGATTATCATAACGGATTTTCGTAGGATATTACAGAATTCAAGGGAGAGCTCGATGCAACTACCTTTTTGCTTCGACAAAAAGGGGAGAAGGAAGTGTAAACAGGTAACTTTTACATTTTACTATGTGTCACGGTTTACATATTTGTCATCATCAAAAAGGGGGAGATTTTTAGTGCAAATATTACGATATTTGTTAGTGCAAATATTACGATATTTAAACTAAACGGTTTCTTCGGTTTTAATAATGACAAACATGTAACTTGTAATGCATAACGTAAAATGCACAAGTTACTTGTAAACCCAAATCATCAATGCATACTTACATCAACATCTCTCGACGTCTCAAGTATGCCTCAACAGAGTTGTTGATTTCCATCCCGACGTAAATCACTCAAGGTATGAACAAACAAATTTAAACTTGACGGATGATCAAAGAATAAATTTTTTGTTCTAAACTTCACATTTTTAATGTGACAAAACATTTTTTCAAAAATACATTTTACAAATTATTTTTGAATTATAAATAAATGTTTTATTTTGAAAAATTAGTTTAAAAATCCCAACAGCTATTTTTCCCCCCAAATCAGCTCCAAACTTCCCCAAATAAACATTCACCACTAAAAACAAAAACTGGAGCGTCCCTTGTCTGGCACGGTACCACGGTACCACTAAATTTAGTGGTACCGTCGGGTATTTAGTTGTAACGTCCGTATGTAACGGTTAGTTTTTTCTTTGCCTATAATTAGTGGACCATTTCACACTTCCAACTTGATTTTTCCGGTTAGTTTTTTCTGGTCTAATCCCTTCTTATTTAGATCATTTTCTTTGATCATTTAGAGAGTCTTAGTTTGTTTAAAAGTGATCCTTTCATCCAACCAAGAGATTACCTTCATTCCTCTACTAGTGTAAGAGAAGAACACATAGTATCACAAAGATACAAAGTGTTATAGTGTTAGTCTAGTGCACTCGTAACATTTGTTACGCGCTTGTTGTATCTTTCTATCCATCAAGTTGTCTATCATCTTGTTTAGTTGGTTTGCGTGGATCATTGTGATCTTATAGAGATTAGGGAGATCTTGTGTAGCTTGTGTTGTTATTGGGTAGATCGGGTAGATCATGAGTAGATCGGGTGGATCGTGAGTAGATCGGGTAGATCAAGTGTAGATCATGTAGATCTTGTAGCTTGTGTGATATGTGAGGATCGGGTAGATCGTGAGTGAGATTGGTACTATCTAGATTAGTACTCGACATTTAGCTTAATGTCGGAAAATAATGTAAGCGACGCGGTTTATGTGTTTAGGCCTCAAAACACAAGGTTTATTATGTTGGGCCATAAAACATAACGGGTTTGGTTGCACCCGAAGAAGAACTCGACATCTAGCTTAGTGTCGGAAAATATTGTAATCGACGTTGTATGGTTTTCTCTGCCAAGAAGGGAGCTTGTTGATTAGTGAAGTAACCCTCGAGTTGGGTACTCGGGGAGTGGAGTAGGGTGAAGAGGAGCTTCGTGACCGAACCACAATAAATCATCGTGTCCGGTTTGCGCCTTCTTTACTTATCTTTTTACTTTTATTTTAGTCTTTATCGCTTTATATTTATATTTGCATTGCGTTTATGTTTGTGTGGTTTGTTGCTTATATTATGTTGATTATGTTTGTGTCATGGTTTGATTGTGTTTGTGTTATAGTTTACTCTATACCATCTCTAGATGTTGTATGATCATTGTTGACACTTTTCATATTACGTCACACTTGATCGGGTGTTTGATATAAAAAGTTTTTAAGTTTTTAAATAGAAACGTATTCACCCCCCCCCCCCCCAATACGGTTTCCACATATACAAATCTTCAAACTTGAAAGTCACTAAGTGATAACAACAATATCTTTGACGAGATCCTTTGTAACCATCTACCATACTGGATAAACTAATGTATCTCTTTTCATCTACTATATTGGATAAACCAATGTATCATTTTTTCATTTACCAAACCAATATATCCTTTTGTATCTACCATACTGGATAAACCAATATATTATTATTATTATTATTATTATTATTATTATTATTATTATTATTATTATTATTATTATTATTATTATTATTATTATTATTATTATTTTATATTTTTTTTATTATTATTATTATTTAATAAAACATCACTTCATTAGAAAAGCATAGGATTTACAAGAAATTAGAGGGGAGCCGAGATACTAACTGGGCTCCCACTCCTCTAGCTATTGCAAAGCAAATCTTACTAAAAATATGAGCAGCGGCTCGTGATCCGATGTTTTGAGTTACTGAGAACTTTCGGATCCGTTTCAGTAAAGTCACTGCATTTTTCCCAAGTTCCCCAAAGGAAGAGAATGAGAAGGGAAGAAACCCATATCCAATATCGGCACACTTGGTCTCATACTTGACACGCTTGCGTTGTGCTGCTTCAACCACCACTCGTCCTGGCACAAAATTGACCATACCCGATTGCGTCAAAGGAGACGACCCTGTCAAATCGACACAAACATCCTGCCCACTATCCCAAGAATAGAGCAATACATCAGCTGGGCGTAAGCTTTTGTCCCTTTCTCCACAAAGGCCAATGTCAACCTCCTTGCGAGCCGAGATCCCAGACCGAGAGCAAATATCAGCAAGAGTGTCGCGGACCACGTTGTGTCGATGCTTAATACCAATGATACCAGCACATGACACTGCATAATCCCCGTATATGTCCCCCGCAAATAACCTGGAACAAGCAGAGCACGGCATCTGGACCGAGAACAGGGGGACACCTAGGCGGTAGCATAAGACACACCGGTAAGTTCTAACGTTCATAGTCTGCCCCAACCCAGATATCGGAGCCACCCTAAGCCAATCGGAGGTGTAGTCTTCCCGTTGCGATCTCCAAAGCGCCATCAGTCGAGCGGATAGGCCAAAAGTGGATTCAACCATTTTAGTAACACGTGTGAAATATATATCTGCCAATTTCTTCATAAGTTTGGGGGCAGCGATCTCATTCGGGTTACTTAAAAGGTCGAACTCCATTTTCGCGTTAAAAGTACACAGAGCGTCATTAAAGGAATATCCATGATTTACTATGCCAGACTGTCGGAGGAGCATATCCTGTGAGTTAGCAGATTGGAGTCTAGACGCAAGGAAAGCATAATTCAAGACATCACCTGCGGAATATACACCAAGCCCCCTAAAGTCAAACGGAAGCGGGGCCAGTCTCCATTGCCAATCCCCAAACCCAGGTCCAGAAGCAGTGACAATACGTTCCATAGAGGAACGAAGCGCCGCATCAAATGAAGTTTGGGCACCCTCAAAGACCCGGGGAGCACATATGCGCATAGAGAAGTATAACTTTGAAATACCGGCACAAGCATGGAGAAGGAGCAACTCACATTGAGGATCATTAAGCCTAGCAACGGCATCCATAAGCTCGATGGTTTTAGCAACCCTTTTTATAGCAAGCCCACTACTAAACTCAAAGTCCACACTAGCCGGCCCACCCAATAATTTAACACCGTGTAAAGGGCGAGCAATATTAGGCGGGAAGACACCTGCGAGCCTGCTTCTGGGATCTTCGGTTGGCCAAAACACCTCCGTTTTATCCACATTAAGGTGGAAACCACAGCTAGGTCCATCTGACATAATAAGATCTAAAACCTTCCCCACAACCAGAGTATCACCAATAATAGTGCCATCGTCCAGATACCACGCTTGGAAGGCAAGATTAAAAGAGTCTCTAATTTTACGTACCAGGAGGTGTAGCACTAGGGCAAAAAGTAGAGGTCCGAGCGGGTCTCCTTGTTGCACCCCTTGATGCGACCATAAGATGTGTTCCCCATAATAAAGTCTAGCTGGGCTGGAGTAGCAGAATTCCACCCAACGTGAAATAGCAGGGCAACGAAAGCGAACCTCCTGTAACATAACCTCCCAATCCACCAAATTAAAAGCGTTTTTGAAATCCACCAGCAACATCGAAAGACCCACCTTATCCCCACAGTATTCAAGGATCCGATTCACAGCGTGAAGAATAGCCTCCCCTCCTCGAGATACCCCAACGCTGAACTGTAGATCGTTTAAATAACCATCTAAAGAATGACAAATCAAGGAAGCACCAATCTTGGATACTAAGCGCCTCCAAATGGACCCCACAGCAATGGGACGGATACCACCTCCTGGCTTGATCAGCGGTGTGAGGGGAGCACTAGCAATGTATTCACCAACGCCCTGGGGCATTGGCCACCGAGAAACAGATTCACTACTTGGGTGATAGAGGCAATTAACTCATCCGAAACAGCCACAGCAGCACCACTCAAACAGTCCAAAAGGTGTTGGGCACGCAAACCATCTCGACCGCAAGAGGTACCACGGGGGAAACTCTTAATCATATCAAGAACCACATCAGGAGATGCAATGAGGTTATGATGATCAATCGGTATATCCAGCCGAGCAGGAGCAGACTTGAAGGGATGTTTAGCTTTTAAATCCTCGAGAGTGGTATCATTATAAGGAGCAACACCTGAAGAGGAAAGAACTCTGACAGCCGCAGAATAATGACCATCACAAATCTTCCTCTTACATTGCTTGACATTACGCTCACCCAAATACAAGGCACCCTCATCAATGTTAGACCATGCAGGGGAGGGTTCGGCTAAAACATCTTTAACAAGCTGCAAACTACCCCCAGACGTTCCCCAAGAACGAATGGCATTAGCGATGTATTCTTCTTGGCATTGACGTTTAAAAGCAGACCTGCACTCCATTTTACTCCTTGGGCAAAAGGTTTTAAGGAGACAGATAGGCAGGACTAACAAGCTAACCCAACAAGAAATGTCCTTAGGTGTGCAGATCACCTTATCGAGGGCTCCTTTCAATACGCGAGAGAATCCCAACCGACACTTTGGAGGGATGGATTTGACCATGTGCAACCCTTTAGAGAGCAAGGTGTCATGTAAGTGTAGATCGAAACCATCATGCTCCGCCAAAACCGAAACCTCACCACGAGCAATTTGAACTGAAGAAGGGACTTGTGGTTTGGCAAGATCAAACAGCACAAACCTAACGACACCATCGCCACAATCAGGGGGTGACACAAAATCATGTCCATGCCGACATTTCGAACGAAGAGTATGCGTCTTAAAACAATTTTCACATAACCAAAGACCCATACGTTTCAGCGTGACCTCAGCCGCCTCAAAAATGGCAAGATTAGTGGCCAAGGAAAGTTTGGTGGTGGCCAGTGCGTCCCCTACTGAAATGACAATCGCGAAGGTGACAGATTAACGAGGTTTTGGTGAGCCCATTCCCACTACCATCCTGACAACCACTTAAATCGACAAAAGGACAGTGGAACCGTATGATTGCCATGGAAGCCAGGTCGTCAAAACGCAAAAACCCACAGCCAAAGATCACAACCAAGGTCCACGTAAACCGACAAAACGCAAATTATCTTGCTGATCAAGGTTTATCAAGATGGTCACGCAAAGCCCGCTTAAGACAAGAAAAAAGAATAAAACACTGAGATTATGAAGCGATCATCTTAGTGAAAAGTAATTGCTGACTTGTATAAAAAAAAAAAAAAAAAAAAAAAAAAAAAAAAAAACTTGTTTGAGATCTAAACAAAACACATGCATGCATGCAACAATCGTTGTACGGTGAAAAAATAAGAGAAGAAGATAAAGCGATGATATTGCTTGCGACGGCTTGATAGAAAGAAATTAGGGTTTTGAGAAGATAGATAGAGAAAGCTTTGACGGGGTGGCACAGAAGCAGCGGCTCATCAAAGTGGTCGATTAGGTCTTGGGATCAGACCTGCTCATGATACCATGTTTCGTAGGTATTATGTTTTATTAATGAGATATTTATAGACTACAAAGCATGATAAACCCTAAATCTTAACGGACCGAAACTACTAGCATAATCTATAGTTTAATAATAGGTTGGGTACATGGGTTGGGTCTCGAAAAGGAAATCTGGTGTAAACATGAATTGCATTTTGTTCAAATATGCGTATAATACGATACTGCACTCCATAGATAAACTTTGGGCCCAGTAAGCCCAAAAAGGATGGTGGACTGGGGCCCAGTAAGGCCCAGACGTTTGGTCTCAAGTAAATTGTGATTATTCCAATGGAAAACTTATATGACGTTTTCATTTCTTCTCATATTCATCTCCTAAAGTTTTGGATGCTACGATTGTAAGCAATCATCATAAAACATGTAATCAATCATCATCATCCTGATGCTTTTTAACTAGTCGTTTCTACCGCCGCTTTGCGATGAAATTATACTAGTTAATTTTGTGATTGTGGATGGCCTTAAGGTATAAGAAACAATTGCAAATGACAAAAAAATGCATCGAACTTGACACTTTTTGTGATTGTGTGTAGCTAACTATTTTTTTTTTATTGTAACACAAAACTTTTGAATTTTTGTTTTTGTATGTATCCACGTCTAAACGTCACATCGTTAGTCCTTTACACTAACGGCCGTTAGTAAATAACTTAAAATTCCGTTTTCTTACGTTTTTATACGTTTTCGTCCATTTTCGTCATTTTTTTTTACGTTTTCGTCTATTTTTACACGTTTTCTTACGTTTTCATTCGTTTTTATACGTTTCGTCCGTTTTTACACATTTTCATCGGCTTTTACACATTTTCGTCCGTTTTTATACGTTTTCATCCGTTTTTACATGTTTTCGTCTGTTTTAACACGTTTTGTCCGTTTTCTAACGTTTTCGTCCGTTTTTATACGTCTTCATTCGTTTTTACACGTGTTCGACCGTTTTCTTACGTTTTCGTCTGTTTTTACACGTATTCGTCCGTTTTAATAAGTTTCATTTACTTTCGTTCATTTTTATACGTTTTCATTCATTTTATTCCTTTTTTTACGTTTCGTCTATTTTCTTCCTTTTTATACGTATAAAAACGGATGAAGATGCAAAAAAATTGATGAAAATGTATGAAAACGTAAGAGAACATACAAAAATGAACGAAAACATATAAAAACGGACAAATAAATATAAAAACGCAAGAAAACGTAAGAAAACAGACGAAAACGTATAAAAACTGATGAAAACTTATAAAAACTGACGAAAACGTGCAAAAACTAACGAAAACGTTATAGAAACGAACGAAAATGGTCGAAAAACTTATAAAAAACGAACGAAAAAAAGTAAAAACAACAAATAAAAAAGGATAAAAGTAAAAAACGGACGAAAACGTGTAAAAACAGACGAAAACGTAAAAAACGGACGAAAAAGAAAATAAAAACGAAGAAAACAAAAACGCGTAAAAACGGACAATAACATATAAAAATGGATTAAAACGTAAGAAAAACGGACGAAAACGTGTAAAAACAGATGAAAATGTAAAAAAACCGACGAAAACATATGAAAATGTATAAAAACATAAGAAAACAAAATTTTAAGTTATTTACTAACGACCGTTAGTATAAAGGACCAACGATGCGACGTTTAGCTGACGTGGATACATACAATAACAAAAAGTGTTAAGTTTTGTGTTACAATGAAGAAAAAAAATAGTTCGCTACACACAATCACAAAAAGTGTCAAGTGCGATGCATTTTTTTGTCATTTGCCAAAGAAACAATCCTATACCTGTTAGTAGTAAGGCTTGTACTCAATAAGATTGATGAGTGATGCAAAGAAGCTTTACGAATTTTATGTTTTTGTTTTGAGTTGGTAAGACTTAAAATGTTGATTTTCGGACATTTAAACATGCTTATATTGTTTGCCTTATGATATTGATGTTGTTCGGTTGTTATCGATGTTTACTGTTCCGCATATTTGTTGTGATTCTTTTAAAATCACCCAAGTGGGTTGAACAAATTAAACCGGAAACCAGTTGGCCAACGGGGAGAACAGGGGTGTCATAAAACCCGACCCGAACCCGACCCGAACCTGACCGGGTTCGTGTCAACTCGGGTCAAAAATCATATTCGGGGCAATCGGGTCAACCCGAATTGACCCGACTTCTAAACAAGGTCGGGTTCGGGTATGTTTTTTTAGCCTTGACCCGACCCGAACCCCACCCGAACCCGAGTTGACCCGACAAAACTAACATTTTACAATGCAAAAAACTCGGGTTGACCCCAAACCCGAGTTGACCCGACCCGATTGACCCGACCCGAGTTGACGCGAACCCGAATTGACCCGACCCGAGTTGACCCGAGTTCTAAACAGGGTCGGGTTCGGGTATGTTTTTAGGAGGCTTGACCCGAGTTGACCCGACCCGAGTTGACCTGAACCCGGCCGGGTCAACCCGAATGACAGCCCTAGGGAGAACACTGGTAAGTACAATGATTAAAAATGTAAAGGATAAGTGACATATTATGTAGAGTAAACTGCAAAAATCATCCTCGTAGTTTTGTGTATTTTCGCAGATATCATTCATATCTCATATCTTTGGCATTAAACATCCCAAAGTCCTCAAACCTTTGGCATTAATCATCCCTGAGCATTAAAGTCGTTAGTTTTACCCGTCAAGTGTTAAAATAATATTTTCCCGTTAGTCCTTCCGTTAATATTTTTTGCACCGTTAGTCCTCATTTTTTAAAATGAATTAAAAGGGGCAGCACATGCTCGAACTCGGGTTTAAACTCGTTTTTATCCGTTTTCTATTTAAATTTTTTTTGCTTAAACTCGTTTTTATCCGTTTTCGTCTGTTTTTATACGTTTTCGACTGTTTATTACGTTTTCGTCCGTTTTTATACGTTTTCATCCATTTTTTTATGTTTTTGTCCGTTTTTTACGTTCTCGTCCGTTTTTTTATGTTTTCATCCGTTTTTTACTTTCTCGTCAATATTTTTACGTTTTTGTCTGTTTTTGTACGTTTTCGTCCGTTTTTATACATTTTCGCCCGTTTTTATAGGTTTTCGTCCGTTATTATACCCTTTCGTCCGTTTTTATACATTTTCGTCCATTTTTATACGTTTTCGTCCGATTTTATAAGTTTTCATCCGTTTATATACGCTTTCATCCGTTTTTATACGTTTTCGTCCATTTTTATACGTTTTCGTCTGTCTTTATACATTTTCGTCTCGGTTTTTTACGTCTTTGTCCATTTTTTTACGTTCTTGACCATTTTTTTTACGTTTTCGTCCATTTTTTTGATGTTATTTTGTCCCTTTTTTTTTACGTTTTTATCCATTTTCGTCAGTTTTTTATACGTTTTCATCCGTTTTTTTACGTTTTTGCAATTTTTATATCCGTTTTCGTTCATTTTTAAACGTTTTTGTTTGCTTTTTTTACATTTTTGTCCGTTGAAAAACGTAAAAAATGGAAGAAAATGTATAAAAACGGACGAGAACGTAAAAAACAGAAAAAAACATAAAAAACAGACGAAAACGTAAAAAAACGGATGAAGATGTAAAAAAACTGACGAAAACGAATATAAATAGACGAAGACGTAAAAAAACGGACGATAACGTAAAAAAGTGACGAGAACGTAAAAACGGACGAAAACGTAAAAAAATGGCAAAAATGTATAAAAACGGACGAAAACCTACAAAAACGGACGAAAGCGTATAAAAACGGTCGAAAGCGTAAAAAACGGACGAAACATATTAAAACAGACGAAAACGGATAAAAACAGACAAAAATGTAAAAAGGGACAAAAACGTAAAAAACGGTTGAAAACGCACAAAAAAGGACGAGAACGTAAAAAACGGACAAAAACGTAAAAAAACGGACGAAAATATATAAAAACGGACGAAAACGTAAAAAACGGAAGAAAACGTATAAAAACAGACGAACGGTATAAAAACGAGGCTGTGCTGCCCTTTTTAATTCGTTTTAAAAAATAAAGACTAAGGGTCCAAAAAATATTAACAGAAGGACTAACGGGCAAATATTATTTTAACATTTGACGGGTAAAACTAACGACGTTAGTGCTCAGGATAATTAGTGCCAAAGGTTTGAGGACTTGCGTGTTTAATGCCAAAAGTTTGAGATAGGGATGATATCTGCAAAAGTACACAAATCACAGGGTGTTTTTTTTTTTTTAGTCCAACTTGTTTTTTTTTTTTAAATCCTACTTAACATTCTAACTCAAAAATAATATTTGTTTTTTTATGTCATTAAGAGGCAATCAATGTTAAGAGTTTTTTTTTTTTTTTTCTTTTTTTTTCCCCCCTGATCATTAAGAGTCAATAAGAGGCATAAACTATTATTGAACTAGATGAAGAGGGGTGTCTTAACGCCACTTAATGTCTCTCTCTCTCTCTCTCCTTCTTTCTTTTTTTTTTTTTTTTTTTTTTTTTTTTTTTTATTTGGGTGGTATTATATATATATATACTAAAGCACAAGTCTGACAAACTATTAAAATATTACCCCCTCCATTATACAAGTCTGACAAACTATTAAAATATTACCCCCTCCATTATAAAATTATTAAACCTTTAGCCCATGAGATTAGCCCACCATTGGCCCATTATGTGGGTATGAAGTTTCGAAAATTGGCAAAAAGTACCCCTGAAATTGACGACTCTTTGCAAAAGGAGTCCTTTTTCAACCATTATGTGGGTATGAAGTTTTGAAAATTGGCAAAAAGTACCACTGAAGTTGACAACTATTTGCAAAAAGAGTCCTTTTTCAAAAAATCTGTTTTATATATATATATATATATATATATATACTAAAGCACAAGTCTGACAAACTATTAAAATATTACCCCCTCCATTATAAAATTATTAAACCTTTAGCCCATGAGATTAGCCCAACATTGGCCCATTATGTGGGTATGAAGTTTCGAAAATTGGCAAAAAGTACCCCTGAAGTTGACGACTCTTTGCAAAAGGAGTCCTTTTTCAACCATTATGTGGGTATGAAGTTTTGAAAATTGGCAAAAAGTACCCCTGAAGTTGACAACTCTTGGTAAAAGGAGTCCTTTTTCAAAAAATCTGTTTCGAAAATTTGGAAAAATTACGCAAAATACCCCTAAAGTCGTCGCATCTTTACAGAAGGAGTCCTTTTTCACAAAGACTTAAAAAATGGCTGAAAATACCTCATGAAGTATGTGACACTATGCAAAACCAATCCTATTTTATATGTTTACCATAAAAATTAAACCCAAAAAAAACCGCCGCAACGCGCGGGCCGCCTGACTCGTTTTGTTCATTTTGCTAGATAAAGATAAAATATGTTTTATTATATAAAGAATGTTAGAAAAAGTTTACTTCGTGTGCGAATGCAATCGTTTTATATTTAAAATTGTTAAAACTGATAGTTTAACACATTTATATTTTTTACACGAACAACCAGTGTTTTTTAGTCAGATTTAGATTTTTCTAAACACTTATTCAAATTAAGATGAAAATCAAATTCATACTTTTTAACCACAAATTCATATTCACGTGTAGGGGTGTTATCGGGTCGGGTTATCGGGGTTATCGGATTTGTCCGTCGGGTTGAGTCGGGTTTTGATTTTTTAAAAACTCACCCGCAACCCGACCCGATAAGGAATCGGGTTATTGGGCTCGGGTGGTAGTCGGGTCGGGTTATGTCGGGTCGGGTGATTCGGGTTATCAGTTTATACTACAAATGAGCAAATAATAAATTGCCAAATGCTACTTTGATCATATACTCCTATTTGTTTAAGGATATGAAGTATTTAGCGTGGAAATCAATATAGTAGTGCATATCTTTTTATTTATCATGTTACGTCTTGCTGTACCACAAATCTTGTATCGTAAACCGATTAGAACAAATAGAAATGTGACCTTAGGCAACAGGACTTCACTATATGTTCATCCTATTGCTTATGTATTTCCTTTTCTCCTTAATAACTGATATTTAACTCAACATGAATAAAACAAGGGTTAATTTTACATATAGGTAACGAATTTTTCAAAATTTCCTATGTTAGGTATTTGACTCTCAAAAATACTATATTAGGTAATGAAACTTGTTTTAACTTTCAATGTTAGGTAATATCGGTTAACTCTATTTGCACCGTTAGTCCTTTTCTCCGTTATCTCCTAACGAGATAGAAATGGTTTACACCGTTAGTCCTATGGGTTAACTCTATTTGCACCGTTAGTCCTTTTCTCCGTTATCTCCTAACGAGATAGAAATGGTTTACACCGTTAGTCCTATGGGTTAACTCTATTTGCACCGTTAGTCCTTTTTAACGTTTTCGTCCGCTTTTTTACGTTTTCGTTCGATTTTTTACGTTTTCGTCCGGTTTTTTACGTTTTCGCCCGCTTTTTTACGTTTTCGTCCATTTTTTTACGTTTTCGTCTGGTTTTTTACGTTTTTGTCCGATTTTTTAACGTTTTCGTCCGGTTTTTTACGTTTTCGTCCGGTTTTTTACGTTTTGGTCCCATTTTTTTACGTTTTCGTCCGGTTTTTTATGTTTTCGTCACCTTTTTTTACGTTTTCGTCCAGTTTTTTACGTTTTCATCCTCTTTTTACGTTTTCGTTCGATTTTTTACGTTTTCGTCCGGTTTTTTTACGTTTTCGCCCGCTTTTTTACGCTTTCGTCCATTTTTTTTACGTTTTTGTCCGGTTTTTTTACGTTTTCGTCCGGTTTTTTATGTTTTCGTCACGTTTTTTTTACGTTTTCGTCCAGTTTTTTACGTTTTCATCCTTTTTTTACGTTTTCGTTCGATTTTTTACGTTTTCGTCCGGTTTTTTTACGTTTTCGCCCGCTTTTTTACGTTTTCGTCCGGTTTTTTTACGTTTTCGTCCGGTTTTTTACGTTTTGGTCCCATTTTTTACGTTTTCGTCCGGTTTTTTATGTTTTCGTCACCTTTTTTTACGTTTTCGTCCAGTTTTTTACGTTTTCATCCTTTTTTACGTTTTCGTTCGATTTTTTACGTTTTCGTCCGGTTTTTTACGTTTTCGCCCGCTTTTTTACGTTTTCGTCCGGTTTTTTACGTTTTCGTCCGGATTTTACGTTTTGGTCCCATTTTTTACGTTTACGTCCGGTTTTTTATGTTTTCGTCACCTTTTTTTTACGTTTTCGTCCAGTTTTTTACGTTTTCATCCGTTTTTTACGTTTTCGTTCGATTTTTTACGTTTTCGTCCGGTTTTTTACGTTTTCGCCCGCTTTTTTACGTTTTCGTCCGTTTTTTTACGTTTTCGTCCGGTTTTTTACGTTTTGGTCCCATTTTTTACGTTTTCGTCCTGTTTTTTACGTTTTCGCCCGCTTTTTTACATTTTCGTCCATTTTTTTACGTTTTTCTTCTGGTTTTTTACGTTTTCGTCCATTTTTTTACGTTTTCTTTCGGTTTTTAACGTTTTCGTCTGATTTTTTACATTTTCGTCCATTTTTTTTACGGACAAAAACGTAAAAAAAAGGGACAAAAACGTAAAAAACCGGACGAAAACGTTAAAAACCGGAAGAAAACATTAAAAAATGGACGAAAACGTAAAAAAAGGGATGAAAACGTAAAAACCGGACGAAAACGTTAAAAACCGGACGAAAACGTAAAAAATCGGATGAAAACGTTAAAAATCGGACGAAAACGTAAAAAACGGACGAAAACGTAAAAAAATGGACGAAAATGTAAAAAAGCGGGCGAAAACGTAAAAAACAGGACAAAAACGTAAAAAAACGGGCGAAAACGTAAAAAACCCGGACGAAAACGTAAAAAATGGGACCAAAATGTAAAAAAGCGGACGAAAACGTAAAAAAACGGACGAAAACGTAAAAAAGCGGGCGAAAACGAAAAAAACCGGAAGAAAACGTAAAAAATCGAACGAAAACGTAAAAAAAGGTTGAAAACGTAAAAAACTGGACGAAAACGTAAAAAAACGTGACGAAAACATAAAAAACCGGACGAAAACGTAAAAAATGGGACCAAAACGTATAAAACCGGACGAAAACGTAAAAAAACGGACGAAAACGTAAAAAAGCGGGTGAAAACGTAAAAAACCGGACGAAAACGTAAAAAATCGAACGAAAACGTAAAAAAAGGATGAAAACGTAAAAAACTGGACGAAAACGTAAAAAAAGGTGACGAAAACATAAAAAACCGGACCAAAACGTAAAAAATGGGACCAAAACGTAAAAAACCGGACGAAAACGTAAAAAAATGGACGAAAACGTAAAAAAGCGGGCGAAAACGTAAAAAACCGGACGAAAACGTAAAAAATCGAACGAAAACGTAAAAAAGGGATGAAAACGTAAAAAACTGGACGAAAACGTAAAAAAAAACGTGACGAAAACATAAAAAACCGGACGAAAACGTAAAAAATGGGACGAAAACGTAAAAAACCGGACGAAAACGTAAAAAACCGGACGAAAACGTAAAAAAATCGGACCAAAACGTAAAAAAACCAGACGAAAACGTAAAAAAATGGACGAAAACGTAAAAAAGCGGGCGAAAACGTAAAAAAACGGACGAAAACGTAAAAAATCGAACGAAAACGTAAAAAAGCGGACGAAAACGTTAAAAAGGACTAACGGTGCAAATAGAGTTAACCCATAGGACTAACGGTGTAAACCATTTCTATCTCGTTAGGAGATAACGGAGAAAAGGACTAACGGTGCAAATAGAGTTAACCCATAGGACTAACGGTGTAAACCATTTCTATCTCGTTAGGAGATAACGGAGAAAAGGACTAACGGTGCAAATAGAGTTAACCGATATTACCTAACATTGAAAGTTAAAACAAGTTTCATTACCTAACATAGTATTTTTGAGAGTCAAATACCTAACATAGAAAATTTTGGAAAGTTCGTTACCTATATGTAGAATTAACCCATAAAACAATATTATACATGAACGTAGCACATTTTTCTAGAAGACATTATGGTTTATTAGCTTTTGTTGCTAATCAAAAAGTCTTTTTAGACAATAAAATTTATATATTCCAACATAGAGCTCATGGTGCTGTTAAGCGTCCGGTACCATTTCTTCACTTGACAAACTACTGCAGCAGAAACTGGTAGTGGTATTGGGCTTTTTAAATTATAAGTAAAAAAAAATAATAATAATTAAAAAATGAGTTTCGGGTCTTGTTGAGTTGACCCGATAAACCCGACAACAAAATTTTTCTAACCCAAACCCGACCCGATAACAATGTTGGGTTATCGGGTTCGGGTGAAACTAACCCGATAAGCTTTTTCAACCCGATTTAACCCGACCCGATAAGGCTTATCGGGTTCGGGTCGGATCAGCCCGACCCTACTGACACCCCTAATCAGATGTATCAATCAATTCAGACTAAAATCACTTAATAAACAAATAACCACATAAATGCTCTCACCCATGAGGCCATGACCTCAATTCATTTCAACTAGGACAACTAGGGTGTGGCCCAAAAACACGGTCCAGAGGACCACTCATTCTTGTATTTAGAAATCCACTTCATAGAAAAGAAGCCCCAACCCATATTTATTTTAAAAAGAAAATTTAAAAAGTAGCATAGTCGCACAACTTACGTTCACAATTTAGTAAAAATAAAACTCATTTTTTAAAATTGCCCAAGACGACTGGGCGATCGGGCAACCACCTTATATACTTGACAAGTGTCTCATAAGTTAAAACAAAAGTACATGTGTGTAAGAAAATGTATTGGACGACTTGGGTTTCTTAAGCGACTTGTACTTTAAGCGATTTGTATTTTATCATTTAGTGAAAAAAAGTGTGTTTTAGTGAAAAAAAAGTGGACACTTGTCAAGCAAGGTGGTTTCCCAGTCGCACGGTCGTCATGGACTATTTTAATAATTGAGTTTTTTTTTGCTAGATTGTGAACGTAAATTAGGAGACTATGCTAGTTTTGAAATTTTCTCTATTTTAAATGCCTTAACAAAAGTCACCAGTTGTCGCTTGTGAGTTAATGAGTTGTGAACAATCTTAATTTCATAGTAAATCTGCCCTGATTTCGTTTTTTCTAGTGTATACATCATGCTCGTTATATTGATCATAACCAAATACGCTAATTTGAAAAAACAAAAATCAAATAACCATGGTGTAGCACCGTGCATAACTAAAATGCATGAGTAAACATGCATAAGTTATCTATTACCTGACACATGCTTTGCCACTAACATTAATCCTTAATCTTGTCATGTATCCGAATCTTATTATAAAACATACTTTTAAACGTATTTATTAAATATGAGAATTATTTCCATACCATGTTCTTAAAGAAACTCCCTATGTATCGGCTTTGAAGGAACAAATGATGAAAATATCAAGAATTATGGTATGTTTGGCAAAAATAGATGTTGCTGGTGCTGATGCTGAAATTGAAATAAATTAAAATTGTAACTTGTTTTTTTGCAGTTGTGCTGGTGCTGGTGCTGTTGCTGAAATAGATTAAAATCAGTTAATTTTTGAAAAATAATCTCTATAATTTTTCAAAAGCTGGTTTTGAGAACTTATTTTTTAGGAACTTATTTTTCAAAAATAATTCACAATCTTAGTTTGCCAAACAAAGATTATTTTTTGACCAAAGCTTATTTTCCAAAAAAATATTCTTAAGCCTCCATAATCTCTCGCGGCAAACATGCCCATAATATAGTATAGAAAAAGTACTATAATAATGTAACATGTAAAAATATATAAATAAAAATAATAATAAAAAAAAAAATCCACACACTTGGCCCAAAAAGTGCTTGTCCAACTTCTAGCAAAACAAAAATACCAACTAATTCTTCTGTTTGTCGTTAAAAAAAACTAGTTCTTTGAGTCATATAATTTTTTTAGATTATACTATATAACATTTGTTGTAGTAGAACTTGAAAGTCGGCACTGTTACGAAACGGCCGGGTAGGACGGTGGCTGCAGGGAGGAGGATGGCTTGGGTGTGTTGTGGAGCCGTGACTCGAGTCGACACCGTCATGTCGTGCCGAGCTGAGTCGAGCCGAGCCGTTGGCTAACAAGATTAAAATAAGGCTAGTGGTTTTCTACTTATTTGCCACTTAATTTTTAGGGTTCATTGCATGTTGTACACCTGATTTCCATTATCAATTTCAGATCTTTTATATGAAAACTAGCTATGCATTTTCATTTGTTCGGTTTTTGATACAAAACTCAGCCACACACAAAAGGTGTAGGTAAGAAAATTATACATAAAATTTATTTTATGCAAAAAAATATTGTTATTTAGGGTTTGTTGATTTACTTGGTAAAAGCGTAAATTGTTTTAGAGGTTTTGGACGGAATAATGAGTACAACACCTGATTATGCTTGCTATCATTACAGTTCGCTAAAAAGGTTAATCAATTTGTTAGGGTTTTTGTTTAGTGTTTGTGCATTTTATTTTGAATCAAAGTTATTAAGTTTAGTTTTCTTGATTTTATATTTAAGTTAGAAATGTTTTTAATGGCTTTAGTTGGGGTAATGAGTAGAATACTTAGTTAGGGTTGTTGTTTAAAATTTGATTTGCATGTTGTAACTTTGCAGGATTTATGGTTGATATGGGTAGTACTTGCTTGGCTATGATGATTCGGCCACCCGATAAGTCATATTTTTTTTCTCACAAAAACCAGAAGACATAAAATACAATTGTGCTTTGCAGCCAGCCTTAGTTTTGGCGTGGCAAAAACCGTATGGCATAAAATGCAATCGTATTTTGCAGCTGATTTGATATCTGAGCCAGGGTACTAGATTTGGGATTTCAATGACTGTCATATGTTTTGTGGATCCTATTTGGATAGCATTTGTTTGGCTATGATGACTCAGTTACTATATGAGTCGGAATTTTGGCGTGGCAAACACCGGATGGCATGAAATGCAACCGTGTGTTGTAGCCAGTAAGATATCAGAGCCCAGATTCAAATTGTTTTTTAACTTGGCATCGCCATCATCGAATTAAATTTTTGGTGACTTGAGATTTCAACCTTTTTTAGTTGACGCGGCCAGGTCTCATTTTCATGAAGTAGAAGTTCCCAGTGATTGAAACAGTTTTATTGATCAACTAAATCCCAATGCAGCCGATTCTTGAGGAGTGTGAATGTGCTCGGTATAATCTTGAGTTTTGCTGCATTTTCCTTTAGTATTATATCTAGCAACTTTAGCGCTTCTTGAGAATGTTGAGATCCGGCGCTCTAATTTGCTGTTGTAGAATGCAGGCGATTCTTGAGTAGTGCGAGGGCGTCGGGTATAATCTTAAGCTTTGTTGCGTGTTCCCTTAGGATTATATCTAGCACCCTTACCCTTCTTGAGAATGTTGAGGTCATGTGCTCTGGTTCGTTCGTACATAATTTCTACATATGGAAGAGCTAAAAAGGTATGTGTGTATATGAGTATCTTTGGTGTGGACTGTGGCTTTGTCGCTTTACTGATAGTTATGTTTAGTCTTACATAACGATATTTGCTTCGTAATTGTATAAAAGGATAGTATTTCTAGAGAATAATTGCGTGGCTTTGATGATTTGGTTACATGCTGAGTTGTAATTTAGGTGTGGCTAAAACCGGATGGCATAAAATACAACCGTCTTTAGCAACCGATATGATATCTTAGCCAAAGTAATTTGCATAAAAACTAAATGCGAAATAGTAGTACCATGGGATTTTATATCCTTCTTCGAACATGGTATTTTATTATATGATGTTCGTTTGGTTACACTGCTTACAAATAATTGGTTCTAGCAAGGTGGAACAATTATGATTTTTTTTATTTTTTTATTTTTTATTTTTTTGTTAAAAGTCAGTTCATTTTAGACCCAACACTATTTCCGCATTCAAATGATTAGCCAACACAGTCGGCATGAGGCGATGTGGCTTGAAAGTAGTCCTATAGAAAATCTGTTCGTTTCAAAGTTGGCTCATCATTTAAACGTGGAAGTAATCCTTGGAATTGTCCGAAATGCAGAAGCAGTGTAGAAAATTATAAAAAAAAAAAAATTGTTATGTTCAAGTTACGTGTAAAAAGCGACGATAAATATCACTGTTTACTGTTAGAATGATGTCATTTAAAAGTAAAGTGTGTTGTTTGGCTATGATGATTTGGTCAGTTGGTGAACCATAATTATGCCATGCCAAACACCGGATGGCATAAAATGCAACCATGTTTTGTGGCCAATATGGTATGTGAGACAACACACAAAGATTTTTAGTCCAAACAGCAGTCCTGGCTCCGAAAGTCCACTTCAACAAATGTGATATAGTATATAATATATACTGTATGCAAATGTGATTTTGGTGAATGTGATGAGACGAAAAGTGTACCGCTTTTAGGGGGTCATTTAAGCCCTAATTCGTGATTATTTGATCAAATATTGCCCTAAATCGTTCCTTTTGTCATTTTAGGTACTTTGGAGAAGAAATCTGGAAAAGGAAGCATTTTGGACGTTTTTGGAGCGAAAAGTGAAGAAAACGGCAAAGTATCCAAAAATCAAGCTGGAAACAGAGCTTGACGGCGTCACGCTTTGTAGGTGACGGCGTCACGTACTGGCAAAAGGATGAATATGAATTTACACGTGACGCGCCAGAAGGTTTTGTGACGGCGTCACGTGTTAATGGATGTAGGCCGTCAAGTGTTAAGTTAAAGAGAGACGGGCCAGAGGATTTTTGAAGGTGACGGCGTCAGGATCATAGACCTGACGACGTCAGATGATATAGAGTGACGGCGTCAAAGTATTCTTACACGAGAAGGAACCTTAGTGAAACCGCCACAAGTTAATCAAGACAATCACAACTCGCGTGCGGAGTAGCTGTTACTGTTTTGGCCATAAAATCCTCATACGAACTCGGATTTAGGTGATTCAAAAGGCCACGGATTCGGGACGAAAAGATCTACAATTTGGTGAAGAAAAGTTGGTCTTGACGCCGTCAAGGTTAGTCTGACGCCGTCAAGACGGGCCGAGCAGAAAAGTGCTTATAAATACAACCTTATAACTTCATTATTTGCAAGCCCTAAACCCTAAGTCCGATTCTAGGGTTTAGGTAGGTGTTTTTCCAGCAACTTAGAGGGTTTCAATCACTTCATAAACATCAAATATTGGTTTGTTGATTTTAACTTAATTATGTCTTTCATTATTGTGGTTGTTTGCCCTTCATTTATCATGCTTTGCTAATTTACCTTGTGTCTACTTATGATTGTGTGAAACTTGTATATAATTAATTAGATCTTATTGATTCCTTGTTGATGTATGTATCTATCGTCATCAATAAAGGTGTGACACTTCAATAGATCTAATTGGTTTAGCTTATAATTCTTGTTTCCTATTGTCTCTTGTTTGATTGGGTGATATCGATGTTAGGCTTAAGAAAACTGGCTAACCTCCTATACGGTAACTTGCTTGAACGTCTTAAGAAACATGAACCAATGCGTACTAGGTTTATTTGGTTGTATTTAATGCATGAGCGAATTCTAGTGATCCCATGTTAGGAGCTTTTTAGCCGGCTCGACATTGGAGTGAAGTAGGAGCTTATAGAGTTGGGGAAGTACGTACGCCACCCCACGAATGGTATTAAAGAATACAACCCGTCAATTAAAACAAGGTGTGACAATTCAATAGGTAGAATTGGATAGCTAGCAAGGAGTAATACATCATAGGTAGATATGCTTCACTTCCCTTGTAGAACCCTAGTTTACTTTCCTGCACATTAGTTTAATTAGTAGCTTTTGGGTTAGTTGATTAGCAACTAATTCCGCCCACTAAAACAAGGTGTGACCATTCAATAGGTAGAATTGGATAGCTAGCAAGGAGTAATACATCATAGGTAGATATGCTTCACTTCCCTTGTAGAACCCTAGTTTACTTTCCTGCACATTAGTTTAATTAGTAGCTTTTGGGTTAGTTGATTAGCAACTAATTCCGCCCACTCCTTCAAACCAGAGATTTTACTTGCTTTTCATAAAATATAAAAATACAAAAAAGAATCATCCCTCACCTCTAGACCTAGTAGATAAATTTCAATCCTAACGAACACTATTCTTTGAGTTGAACGATCAATCCCCCGGTACTTGCCACTTCACTATACTACATCGGTCAGGTACACTGCCTGGTGGGGATTGCAAACTTCTCAAGATCCCTTGAGAGGTAAAACCTGTTGTAAGGTCGCAAAACCACGCATCAAGTTTTTGGCGCCGCAGCCCGGGGAGTAGTTATTGCTTAGGTTGAAATTTATTTTTATTTGGTCTACTCATAAGATTCCTATCTAGTGAGATTTTTATTTTCTTTTTATTAGCTTTCTAGTAGTCTATCTTTTCTTTGTGTCTTTGTTCGTAAAAACCTTTCCATTGACTCTTCCGTTCACCAACATGGAGTACGCAAACCCACCATACTACCGACCACGAAATCCATTTGCCCCTAATGACATCTTGATGTTCAACCAATATCGAGATGAACCCATATATGATGCATGGACTCGTTTTAAAAACTTACTCCGAATAGTCCCTCATCATAGCTTCGATTTAGCATCCCTAACCCAAATCTTTTACGATCGTGTCGACCGATATGACCAAATGTGCATTAACGATTTTACCAATAGGGACCTTAGGGAATTAAATGCTGAAGAAGCATGGGATACCATAGAAGATTGTGCCCAATATTATTATAGAGTAGACAACCCAACAAACGTTAGTACAAGTCAATTGACCACAAATTTCAAGGATCATGAAACATGTTTGTTTGGGGATGAGGGTAGAGTTGAGCCACCTAGTTGCATGTCATGGTTAGGCACTACCATAATACAAGATGAACACATAGGTGATCTTGACACAAGGAATGATGAGGTAAGTAACATAAGCCCGCTAAATACCCCACAAGTCCTACCATCATTTGAGGCACACACACCGCCCGTGACTTACCCGGAAGAAGTAGAAGTGACTTTAGGAATCACAATGGAGGTAGAACCCTTGGACCAAGCACAACTAGAGGATATAGGTTTGAACACTTTTAGTGATGACCTTACTCTTAGTTCTAGGGAATTTCCTAGTGTTGATGAAACGGAACCTCAACCTTTACACAACTTTCCATCCTTAGATTTACATCTAGGAGACAAAAGAGGAACCAACCCACCCATCAACCCTTATTATCCGGGTAGTTTTATGATGAAGGATGCCATTCACTCACCCCCTTCACCTCACGTGGCATATTTCCACCCTAAGGGTGTGTATCGCTACTTTCACCCGCACTTAATCCTAAGTGTAGGGAAAACCTCCCCTATTTTTGTTAAATAAGGGTAGAGTCAGGCTCGTGACTCGAACAAAAACAAGCGCTTCTTGGGAGGCAACCCAAACTTTATTTGTTTAATTGTTTGATGTTTTTATTTTATTTGTTTGTTTGTGTCATATATGCTTAATCATAATTGTTTAATTTTCATGTTTCGAATAATTTGTGAAAATGCTTTATCTTGTTTTTAACCTCGTCTTAATTTCATATAAAGGTATTTTACAAAAAGATAAGTGTAGGGAAGCTTATATTTTGTTAAAAAGGACGAAATTCGAACATGAAAAATTCACAATTTATGATTAGCATATATACTATCTTGTTTATGTGTCAATACTTGTGGACATGTTTTATGAGTCCCTATTTGTAAGTCATCCCGCAAGTATCCTATCCTTTTATTGCTTTGTTTTGTTTTTATTTCTAAGTCTGGAAATACATCTAGTTGTGGTTTTTCTTTGTTCGGTTTGATGCTTTGGTTTTTGTGTTTGTTGGTTACAGGTATTATTGGATAAGAAGATGTACGTGCAACACATCAAGAGGATGATTATATTTCTGGAGTGAATCTTATCATGTTCATTCTCTTGGAGGGAGATTTAACCATATTATCACATCATCCATACCGAGCGAATCAGGGGAGTATTAGTTTCTTCCATTCTCATTTATTTTTACTTTTACATCTTTTGTCTAGAACACTGGGGACAATGTTCGGATTAAGTGTAGGGAGGGTAAATTAGGATGCCTTAGAAACTACAACTTCGCTTGATTTTTGTTTTGTTTAATAGTGAATGTGTAATAAAGCCAAGAGAAATATTAGTTAGGGCAATTTTAGCACCAAATTTAAAATTTTTTACAACATATAGGAGTGAAACTTTGATTTTAATAAGCGTCTCATGGATAAGGAATTGTATGACTAGCACAAAAACCATACCACTCAAAAATTTCCACCCCAAATATGTGAGGTTCGCCTTTAGATCTTTAGGAAAAAGCATTCATTGTTGGTGCTTATGAGTGTACCGGTAGTTTATAGATTCTAGAACTTGCGTTTGTGATGCATACCGAGACCGCTAGTGAGACTACATTCGTGTAGTTAGGATTGACTACATGATAAGAGGCATTAGGATTAACCCATTGTTTTACACCTTTGTTTTTGTTATAATTACTTTGGCTACATTGGTCAAGTAATTCTCCCACACCCTTTGCGTTGTACCCATTTTTGGTACACGATACCCCTAGTACACCCCTCAGAGCCTATCTTTTCGTTTCGACCTTTAAACATTTTACTTAAAGGAAGAATTTGTTTACACCCCACTTAAATGTACACCCAAATCGCCTTAGCCTACCTTGTGTGCACTCATCTTTAGTGCATTATTGTGACAACATTTGTTTAAACCCTTAGTTAATTATCTAATTGATTACATGGTTGCTAAGTCGAGTCATATCCTTGTACATATTGTTTTGGGACGATTGGGACTTATGGGTAAAGTACTAGTGTAATGGAGTAATGGGGAAGAACATCATTTATTACCCCCATATGTACGTTAATATTTTAAAGTACTCCAAATGTTTCGATTATCTTGATTCGAGTCATTAGAATAATTTTATGTAAAAGTTCAAGTGTAGGGATGGTACAAAGAATCCCTAGTGATGTATTGTTTTGGATGGTAGGGCAAGAGTGTATGCAAAAAAAAAAAAAAAAAAAAAAAAAAGAGAATGAGAAAAAGAAAAAGTGAAGAAAAAGCATACGGACTACCATCCACCTCTATCTTTTATTTATGTTTTGTTTTGTTCTATGTTTATTAGTTCGTGATTAGTTTAAGTTGAGTCGAGTCTTGGCTTAGCAACGCCTCATTCTACATGTAATTGACCAAGATGATTGACTTGCCACCAGTAAAAATATCCTTATCCAACAAACCGTGTTTTCCTTATCTCTACACCTAACGTTACAACCCTTAAAAGACCTCTTTGATAGTTTATCCTAGGTGCTTACGCCAATGTGGTGGAGGTTTTGATCCTTTCCCAAGCCTATGGTAATCTATTTGCTATGACAGGTAATGAGTGATATTTCTCCATTTTTATATATAAATTTACAACACCCGAGAGATGAGAGTATCCAAACACTTAATGTGAGGTGCTAGTGTATAATTTCCGTGCTTGTTTTGACTAAGGTGGAACGATCATTTGTTGTAATTACTTTTATATTAATGTTAAATGACCCCTAACTTGTATTTTGATTGGTGGAAAAGCTCATTTGCTTGAGGACAAGCAAATCCCAAGTGTAGGGATATTTGATGAGACGAAAAGTGTACCGCTTTTAGGGGGTCATTTAAGCCCTAATTCGTGATTATTTGATCAAATATTTCCCTAAATCGTTCCTTTTGTCATTTTAGGTACTTTGGAGAAGAAATCTGGAAAAGGAAGCATTTTGGACGTTTTTGGAGCGAAAAGTGAAGAAAACGGAAAAGTCCCCAAAAATCAAGCTGGAAACAGAGCTTGACGGCGTCACGCTTTGTAGGTGACGGCGTCACGTACTGGCAAAAGGATGAATATGAATTTACACGTGACGCGCCAGAAGGTTTTGTGACGGCGTCACGTGTTAATGGATGTAGGCCGTCAAGTGTTAAGTTAAAGAGAGACGGGCCAGAGGATTTTTGAAGGTGACGGCGTCAGGATCATAGACCTGACGACGTCAGATGATATAGAGTGACGGCGTCAAAGTATTCTTACACGAGAAGGAACCTTAGTGAAACCGCCACAAGTTAATCAAGACAATCACAACTCGCGTGCGGAGTAGCTGTTACTGTTTTGGCCATAAAATCCTCATACGAACTCGGATTTAGGTGATTCAAAAGGCCACGGATTCGGGACGAAAAGATCTACAATTTGGTGAAGAAAAGTTGGTCTTGACGCCGTCAAGGTTAGTCTGACGCCGTCAAGACGGGCCGGGTAGAAAAGTGCTTATAAATACAACCTTATAACTTCATTATTTGCAAGCCCTAAACCCTAAGTCCGATTCTAGGGTTTAGGTAGGTGTTTTTCCAGCAACTTAGAGGGTTTCAATCACTTCATAAACATCAAATATTGGTTTGTTGATTTTAACTTAATTATGTCTTTCATTATTGTGGTTGTTTGCCCTTCATTGATCATGCTTTGCTAATTCACCTTGTGTCTACTTATGATTGTGTGAAACTTGTATATAATTAATTAGATCTTATTGATTCCTTGTTGATGTATGTGTCTATCGTCATCAATAAAGGTGTGACACTTCAATAGATCTAATTGGTTTAGCTTATAATTCTTGTTTCCTATTGTCTCTTGTTTGATTGGGTGATATCGATGTTAGGCTTAAGAAAACTGGCTAACCTCCTATACGGTAACTTGCTTGAACGTCTTAAGAAACATGAACCAATGCGTACTAGGTTTATTTGGTTGTATTTAATGCATGAGCGAATTCTAGTGATCCCATGTTAGGAGCTTCTTAGCCGGCTCGACATAGGAGTGAAGTAGGAGCTTATAGATTTGGGGAAGTACGTACGCCACCCCACGAATGGTATTAAGGAATACAACCCGTCAATTAAAACAAGGTGTGACAATTCAATAGGTAGAATTGGATAGCTAGCAAGGAGTAATACATCATAGGTAGATATGCTTCACTTCCCTTGTAGAACCCTAGTTTACTTTCCTGCACATTAGTTTAATTAGTAGCTTTTGGGTTAGTTGATTAGCAACTAATTCCGCCCACTCATTCAATAGGTAGAATTGGATAGCTAGCAAGGAGTAATACATCATAGGTAGATATGCTTCACTTCCCTTGTAGAACCCTAGTTTACTTTCCTGCACATTAGTTTAATTAGTAGCTTTTGGGTTAGTTGATTAGCAACTAATTCCGCCCACTCCTTCAAACCAGAGATTTTACTTGCTTTTCATAAAATATAAAAATACAAAAAAGAATCATCCCTCACCTCTAGACCTAGTAGATAAATTTCAATCCTAACGAACACTATTCTTTGAGTTGAACGATCAATCCCCCGGTACTTGCCACTTCACTATACTACATCGGTCAGGTACACTGCCTGGTGGGGATTGCAAACTTCTCAAGATCCCTTGAGAGGTAAAACCTGTTGTAAGGTCGCAAAACCACGCATCATTTTGGTGAATGGTTTTAGCTAGCTTCCATTTATTTAAAAAAGTGATTTGGGTAAACGGTTGTCTCTAACTCACGCTTGCTTACGACTTAGCTTGTTGATTCTAGGTTAGAGCTCATGCTGCTGATAACAATGTGAACCCGTACTAATTAGAAGTTGCAAGTGGGAGAGAATAGTTTCAAAAAGGAGGCAAGGCGTTTTAATTGTGGAAAGGCAAGCCTACTGAATTATTTTCCATTATCAAAATGATTAACATAATACATTCATATTGTGGCAAGGCAAGCCTGCTGAATTTGCATTCATAGTGGATGTATCCTTTTTTTACGAGTGTTTGCCTATCCCCACTTCATAGCTAAAGAAGAAACCGAATTCGAAAGTTATGGTTTGTTTGTGGGCTTTATTTTTTTGAGGCGTGTTTGGAAGGTGCCAGTTCACGTTTGTCTCGGCTTACGAACAGTATGTCCATCTTTCTTTTTGACACAAATGATAAACTGGATGTACAACATGCAGTTAACCCTTGGTGAAAACACAATAAAAAAAACAACAGGAACTATGAAGCCTTTCTTTTTTTAGAACGAATTAAAGTCAAGATATTCCGCATCTTGGCATGGAATTTTACATAGTTTGCAGCCATGGTGGGTTAATATTCTTTTTAAGATTATTTACAGACCTGGGTGGTGAAGGGAAAGCAATCCGTCAAGAATCTCAAGATGAGAGTGTGAAAACTGAAACGCCAGCATATGTATATTCGGAGGATTCATGCAAAGAGAATATCGTAATTAGAATAAGATCAATGGTCAACATTAAAAAGGTATAAGAGGTTGTTATGATTAATTTGGAAGTGTTTGAATAGAATCAAACAAAACTGAGATTGTTCGTATCTTGGCGGGGCAACATACTAAGTTTGCAACCATGGCGGATTAATCCTTTTTTAGATTCTTTGCTGATCTTAACCTCATAAAATCAAGTATTTTGAGTTGCAGTATCAAAAGTGCTTAATTGAGTTCGTGAAGCGTACAACAGTAAGTTGGCTAGTATAGAGTTTGTTTTTGGTTTCTTTGCTATCAATGTGATTTACTTCAACTATTTGATGTTTTGTTTCTTGCAACTTTTAGTTTCTTAGTGCATTAGGTAACTCATCTTGATGTAATATTATTTTGAGGTGTACGACGAAAAGTGCTTTATCGAGTTCACGAAATATACGAAAGTGATTTTTACTCATAAAGAGTTTTCTTTTGGTTGATGTCAATGTGATTTGGAAGAAGTAATTATGTAGTGTACTTCAACTGTTTAATGTATTGTTTGTTGAAACTTTTAGTTTGTTAGTGAATTAGGTAAGTCATCTTCATGTAATTGCATTTTGAGGTGTAGTATTAAAGTGCTTCATCAAGTTACGAAACATCCGACAGTAAGTTGCTAGTAAAGCATTTGTTTTTAGTTTGTTTGACGTCTATGTGATTCAGGAGGAGCAATTATGTAGTGTACTTAGTTTGTTTGATATTTTCTTTGTTGCAATTTTTAGTTTGTTAATGCATTAGGTGTGCCATCTTCATGTAATTAGGAATTAGAGAAAGTGAAACTGAGTATGTGGATGTGGTTTATGTCTCGCACTTAACAAAAAAGGTTTGAGAAGGGCATTGTGTGACGTCAGAGTTAGTGGTTGATCAAGCACTTTTTGTTTTATGTGTTGATTGAATTCTTTAACTGCAAATTAAGCTGTTTTGGTTGATAGTTGAAATTATAAAAGGCTATGATGATTGAATTGAATGTGTCTGATTAACTCGAGCAAAGTTGAGATTATCCGTATCTTGGCAGGGCAACTTACTATGTTTGCACCCATGGCAGATTGATCCAACTTTTTTTATTCTCTGCAGATCTGAGCCTCATCAAATGAGGCATTTTTAATGCCTATTTTCAGTATATATGGACGTTGTACTTACAGATTTATAGACTGTGGTTGCTTATATTTTGTATATACGATTTTGCTTACATTTTCCTAAATTGTTCCTTGCCTGACACTGATGAAGGAAGATTAGTTACCTCAACTCTACGGGTGCACTGATATCGTTATGTTTCTTGGTGGGTTTTTCACTAAGCTGCCACTTAATTTTAGAGGTTAGTTGCATGCTTAACACCTGTTTTCCATTATCAATATATATTACACGTAGAAGTTTTGGCGGGGATTTTCAAAAATAGTCCGCTATCTATCTTCCCATGTAATCTCCATCTTGCCATTGACGAAAAGAATTTCGAAGCTTCCTTTGGATTAGTTAACATATTATTTTTATTAATCTGTTGGATCGTGGTTGCCGAGCTATGATGATTTTGTGTTGGGAATTAAATGTCTAACAACTTAGTACTGCTGAAGAAATACACTAACAGTACAAACTGCTAGTGTATATGTGAAGACTGCTGAGATATAACTAACAGTACAAACTGCTAAGTTTGTACTGCTAGCTATAAAGAAGGTACTGCTGCATGGATAACTGTCATATACGACATTGTAGAGGATAAGTATGGAAATAATCTTTTGTATAACCTAATTAGTTAGAATTATACGGTAGGATACTTATCTTGTAAAGGACTCCTTAAGTCTATAAAAGGAGATCCTAGATTATACGATTAAACATATATCAGTCATAGAGTTTTGTTAAGATTCAAGGTCTTTGTAACCCTAGTGATAGCAAGATCACTCGTATTATTCAAGCAATAATATTGAATCATTTGGTGTTAATCTTACTGTGTTCATTGTTCATTCAAGCTTTACTGTTCCATTAAACGAACCAACATTCTTCTAAGTGTGGTTAAGTAGATTCCGCATACTTAACTGCATAAACTCAAAGCATCTCAAACACGTTATAAAGGAGTAATATCCTAAGTGTTTAATAATCCTCTCAAGTGGTATCAGAGCCAGGTTGATACTATTGATTTAGAAGAGAAAGTAATGGACTTAGAGAGTACCCAAACAAACATGGCTACTAAATTGCCAATGCTCAAGCAGAATGAATTTGATATGTGGAGGCTGCGGATAGAACAATACTTCCAAGTGCAGGACTATGCACTCTGGGAGATTATTAAAGAAGGAAACTCTTTCAAGCCTTCAACTTCTACAACAACAGTGGATGGTAAGGTAGAGACAGTTCTGCAGACCTCTCCAGTAACTGCAGAAGAGAGGCTTCAAATGAAAAATGATCTCAAGGCCAGAAGTTTGCTGATGATGACCATTCTAAATGATCAACTCTTGAACTTCAGCAAGTACAAGGATGCTAAGACCTTGTTTGAGGCAATCATTGCAAGATATGGTGGGAATGAAGCCACCAAGAAGACACAAAAGACTCTCCTAAAGAAAATTTTTGAAAACTTCACTGCAATCAGTAATGAGTCCTTGGATCACATGTTCAACAGATTGCAGAAGATTGTCAGCCAACTGGCTGTTCTTGGTGTTGACATACCTCAGGAAGATCTGAACTCGAAGTTCCTGAGAAGTTTGCCTGCATAGTGGGCTATGCATGTGGTGGTCTGGAAGAACAAGCCAAACATTGATACTATGAGCCTGGTGGACTTATAGAGCAACTTCAAGATTGTTGAACAGGATGTGAAGAAGGCTGGAGGAACTAGTTCAAGCACTGGGAACATGACTTTTGTGTCATCTCCTAGTAATTCAAGTCCAGTTGAAGAAGTGAAGGTTGCTGTGGGAGTTAGTACTGCTAACCCCAATGTTAGTACTGCTAGTTCATCAAGCAGTACTACTGGTATTTTGGATGAGAAAACCTATTGTGCCTTCCTGACAAGCCAGAATGATGGGTCAATGCTGACTCATGAAGACCTCCAGGAGATTAATGATGATGATTTGGAGGAAATGGATCTCAAGTGTCAAATCTCCCTTCTTAGCATGAGGGCTAAGAAATTCTACCAAAGAACTGGAAAGAAGATCACCATCACCAGCAATGGTACTGTCGGTTTTGACAAATCAAGGGTAGAATGCTACAATTGTCACAAGTTGGGGCACTTTTCAAGGGAATGCAGGAGACCTAGGCAACAGGATGGCAGGAACAAAGGTTATGGGAACAAGCCCAAGGTTGTGGAAGAAGCTGAGCCAACTTCAAAAGCCATGGTAGCTATTGATGGCTTAGGATTTGATTGGAGTTTTATGGCAGAAGATGTAGAAACACCTACTGAGATGGCACTTATGGCCTTCTCTGACTCTGAGGTATAATATGCTAAATGTTGTTCTAAATCATGTACTGCACTTAAAGAATTAGAAACTCTAAGGAAACACTATGATGAACAAAGGATTGAACTAAACAAAACAAATTATAATTTGTCAAACCATAAGAGAGGTTTAGTAGTCCTAGAAGAGCAAATAGTGCGTTATAAGAACAATGAGACTAGTTTTGCTGATGATATAGCAGTTCTTAAAAGGGATTTGTCATTTAAGAATGCTGAAATTAGTCTATTGAAAGCTGAGTTGGATAGAATTAAAAAGGCTAATGAAAATATTCAATTAAGTGTAGAAACCTTATAATATGCCTCTAAGGGTGTAAACAAAATAATTGTGTGTCAGTTAATCAACAAAGCTAAGTCTGGGTTGGGGTATAAGACATGTCCACCTCCTCACAGAGGAATTCCTGCACCTCTAGAAATAGACCTAGAGCATACAGGTTTGCCTGAATTTCAACAACCTAAGTTAGAATATGGTCTTAAGCCAAAAGAGAATGTAGTTGTTGATATGCCTATAGAAGTCAGTGAACCTTTTGAGAGTGCAAGTGAAACTTCACTCACTGAGGACAAGGCATCCACTGATAGGAATTCAGATGCTCCAACCATCGAGGACTGGACATATGATGATGATGAGGAGGATCAGGTTGTGGTTAAACCTGATGCAGTTAAAGTAGAAGGAACCAGTGTTCCTAAGGTGGTAAATGATGAAACTGTTAGGCCTAAATCAAATGTTAAACCAGTTAGGAAAACAATTAGGTACTGTAAGATGTATAGATCCACAGACAAGCCAAGAGGTAACCAGAGGAACTGGAATAACCTCAAGTCTCACCAACTAGGTGATGAATTTGTCCTGTATAAGAAGGCTTGTTACACTTGTGGTAGTTTTGATCACCTTGAGGCTTTTTGTGATAACCATCAGGGTAGAAAGATGGTTACTGGGAATAACAGGGTATCTGGGAACTCAAACCATAGGTTGAACTTAAACATGCCTCAAACTCACTCTAATACTGCTAGAATGACACCCAGAGCACTTTTATTGAAGTCTGGCCCAAAACCAGGTCATACCGCTAGACCAGCAGTTAGTACTGCCAGACTCTTTAAGACTGTTTACCCTAGACCAGCAGTTAAAGGTGCAAAAATAACTTTCAAATATGCACCAACAACTACTAAAAGGCCTTTTCAAATAAAAGCAGTGGTACAAAAATAAATTTAGAAACCAAAGGCTACAACTGCACAGCCAACAGTTCATACTGCTAGCTAAGCAGTTAGTACTGACAACTTTAAAAACACTGCTAGGGATCAAAGGGCTAATGTTGTTAAGGCCTCAGCATGTTGGATTTGGAGACCAATCCAGTCCAATGGTGCATCAACTATTTTAAAAAGATTTGACTATATTGATGCACGAGGCAAACCCAAGTCAGTAATGGCTTGGGTACCCCAAGAAAACTAATTTCCTTATTTCATGTGCAGGGACATTCACAAGAAGATGATGAAGATCAAGGTTATGCAGACAGTGGATGTTCCAGGCACATGACAGGCAACATGTCCTATCTTTCAGACTTTTAACCAATGGATGGAGGATATGTTACCTTTGGGGAAGGAATAGGAGGAAGGATTACCGGTAAAGGAACTTTAAAAACTGGTAAATTGGACTTTGAAGATGTGTACTTTGTGCAAGAACTTAAGTATAACCTGTTTAGTGTCTCACAAATATGTGACAAAAAGAACAAAGTTCTTTTTACTGACACTGAATGTCTTGTGCTTTCTCCAGACTTTAAGCTTCCTGATGAAAGTCAGGTTCTACTTAAAGTTCTAAGAAAAGGCAACATGTACAGTGTTGATATGAAGAAGATTGTTCCTGAAGAGGCCCTTACTTGTCTTGTTGCTAAGGCCAAATTAGATGAGTCTATGTTATGGCATAGAAGACTTGGTCACATAAATTTTAAAACCATTAATAAAATTGTTAAGGATGGTTTGGTAAGAGGCTTGCCTCAGAAAAGATTTGAAAATGACCAGACTTGTGTTGCCTGTCTTAAAGGCAAACAACACAAGGCTTCTTGTAAGCCCAAGTTTTTTAACTCTATTGATCAACCTTTGTTTATGCTACATATGGATTTATTTGGCCCAACATCTATGATTAGTATTATGCATAAGAGGTACTGTCTTGTTGTTACTGATAACTATAGTAGGTTCACATGGGTTTTCTGTTTAGGTTCTAAGGATGAGTTACCTAGCATTCTTAAAACATTCATTACTGAGATAGAGAACTTAGTGGATAAGAAAGTTAAAGTCATTAGATGTGATAATGGGACTGAATTCAAGAATAGAGTTATGGATGAGTTTTGTAAGGAGAAAGGTATTAGAAGAGAGTTTAGTGCTGCTAGAACTCCTCAGCAGAATGGTGTTGCTGAAAGGAGAAATAGAACACTAATAGAAGCTGCTAGAACCATGTTAGCTGACTCTAAGTTGCCCATCACTTTTTGGGCTGAAGCAGTTAATACTGCTTGCTATGTGTAGAACATGGTTTTGGTAGTTAAACCTCATAACAAGACACCATATGAACTTTTTAGAGGTAGAACTTCTGCTTTAAGATTTCTAAGACCTTTTGGGTGTCATGTAACTATTCTAAATACCTTAGACCATCTAGGCAAATTTGATGGTAAATCAGATGAAGGTTTCTTAGTTGGGTACTCACTAAATAGCAAAGCCTTTAGAGTATACAACACAAGAACTAGGAAAGTTGAGGAAAACCTGCATGTACAGTTTCTAGAAAATAAATCTATTGCTGCAGGTGAAGGTCCAAAATGGCTATTTGACCTTGATACTCTAACCCAATCAATGAATTATGTGCCAGTTGTTGCAGGAACCTTTTCTAATGATTTTGCAGGTTCAGAAGCTGATGATGCAACAGATGAAGCAGGCTTGGGAAAGGAGAAAGATCAAGATCAGATATTGATGCCAATATGGAACAGTGTGGATTCATCTTCAAAGATTGGTGAGCCTTCTACTGATGTAGCTAAGGAAGGCATTGAAGGTGAAAACAATGTAAAAGGAGTTGAGGAACAAGAGAATCAAGATAACAGTACTAATGGTGATTGTACTGTTGAGCCCCAAATTAGTACTGCTGGGCAGAATATTCATACTGTCGGCCCATCAGATACTAATACTGCTGATTTCTCAGAAGATGAGGTGGATATCAATAATTTACCACCTACATATGCAGTTCTCACTACACCACACACAAGGATACACAGAGATCACTCCCTGGACAATGTGATTGGTGATATGCAATCTGGAGTAAAGACAAGAAAGCAACTCATGACTTCAGATCAACAAGGGTTTCTCAGTACTGTTTATGAAGAGAAGCAGCATGAAGATGACAACACTTGTTTATTTGTGTGTTTCCTCTCACAATCTGAACCCAAAAATGTTCTCGAAGCCTTAGAAGATTCAAGCTGGGTAGAAGCAATGCAAGAGGAGCTTCTCCAATTCAAAATTCAGAAGGTTTGGGTACTAGTTGACTTACCCAAGGGTATGAGGGTAATTGGCACCAAATGAGTCTTCAGAAACAAAAGGGATGAAAGGGGAATTGTGATCAGAAATAAGGCTAGGCTTGTAGCCCAAGGATATACACAAGAGGAGGGTATAGACTATGAAGAAGTTTTTGCACCAGTAGTAAGGATTGAAGCAATTATAGCATATCGTGTAGGCGGGTGCATGACTGAACGTATAGCAATGGGCAAAAAATCTTGCATTAGCATGTGATAGTCATGCGATTTAAGGCCAATGAGCTTCCTATCATTTAGGCTGACCAAACTAGAGAAATTTGAACAATAGCCTTGTGGTACCCTGATGTTGCTTAACGTTTCACAAAAGATGTCTTTTTCAGCATTCGTTAATGTGTAACCTGCTGGAGGTAGTGTTGTTTTGTCTGCTTCTTGCCTAGCAATCAACTCTTCTTTTATCCCCAACTCTTCCAGATCTAGTCGAGCATTCATTCCATCTTTTGTCTTTCCAGGAACATTCAGCAAAGTTTCGAGTAGACTCTCACCAACATTCTTTTCTACATACATGAAATCAATACAATGCGGAACAGAATGATGCCTCCAATACCTTAGCTTTTGATACCAAATGTTGAATTTCTTTCAATATGCTTCATTTGCTTGGCTTGAACTACCCTCTTCTTTTGTTGTTTTCCTTTTCTGCTTTTTAATCTTCCCACCTCTGCCTCTGGTATCTGCTTGGTTTTTTGAGGTTTTTCCTTTTCCCCACTTATTTTCAATATGTTGTACCTCGTTGTATATTTGTTCCTCGGTCAATGGATTTGGAGCATGACGTGGTTCTTCTTTTCCATTAAACGCCTTCCTTTGCGTTCTGAATGGATGGTTGTATGATAGATATCGTCTGTGTCCAGCATAACTTTGCTTGGATGAGGCGGAAAGTCTAACACAATGTGTATCTTTCCCACATACTACACAACCTTTGAATCCACTGTATGGGCAGCCACATAATGTACCAAGTGCAGGGTAATCATTTATCGTCCATAACACAACGGCACGCAGATTAAATTTTTCTTTTTTGGAAGCATCATATGTATCAACCCCTTCCTCGAATAAGGTATGCAGATCATCAACCAACGGTTCTAAAAATACATCGATATCATTTCCCGGGTATCCCGATATTAATACCGAAAGCATGATAAACTTTCTTTTCATACACAACCATGGAGGAAGGTTGTATATGACAGATAAAACTGGCCATACACTGAGATGCCTATTTCCTGAGTTGACGTGAACCTCATCAGCCGATATTCCTAGCCGTAGATTTCTCGGATCTTTAGCAATTTTGGGCAATTTTTCATCTATGGTACGCCATGCCTGTGAATCTGCGGGGTGACGTAAAACACCATCTGTTATCCTCCTTGTTGCGTGCCATGTTAGATCTTCTGAAATACTTTCTAACTTAAAGAGGCATTGCAGTCTTGGTATAATTGGAAAGTACCACATTACCTTTGCCGGAATGTTTTCGTACACTTTATGTGTCTTACTATCCACCTTCCATCTTGATGTCCCACAAGTTGGACAAACAGTCAACTCCTTGTTAACCTTCCAGTAAAGAATGTAGTTGTTGCTACATACATGTATCTTTTTGTATCCTGATCCCATCATTCTCACTAGTTTTTTGGCCTGATAAGTTTTTTCAACCATTTCGTTACCAGCAGGTAGCATCTTTTTTAACAATCTTAGTAATTCAGTAAAGAACTTATCAGAAGCTCCATACTTACCCTTCAAGTTGAGTAGTTTAACTATTGCGGACAACTTTGTAAAGTCCGAACATCCTTCGTAAAGTGGCTTCTCCGCGTCTAATAATAGTTGTTGAAACTTGGCAAGGTCATCCTCATCAAAACATTCTTTTGTAGCATTAACCATGTCTACTGTTGCTGGGCCATCTGTTGGAATTTCTGGACCAAAATCCATGTCGAAATTCGTGTCATCAACAAACTCCTTTATGGTAGCATTAACAGGTATTTGGGCAGTTGTTGCTTGCTCATCATTTTCTCTATGTTTATCCCATTTTGTATAGCTTTGATTAATCCCGAGGTAGAATAAATGGAACTGCACATCCTCCACTTTCTTCTCTATGCGGTTTAAACATGAGATACACGGACATGGCATCTTAAGCTGTTGTTTATTACCTCATGGGTCGATGTTCCCCATCTTCTGCAAGTTTGTTTCTGCATACATAATAAACGCTTCTACTCCCGCAATATATTGTTTCTTGGTCCTACTAGTTCTCATCCAAGAC
The DNA here is from genome assembly GCA_021014915.2 of Artemisia tridentata subsp. tridentata. Lineage (NCBI taxonomy): Eukaryota > Viridiplantae > Streptophyta > Magnoliopsida > Asterales > Asteraceae > Artemisia > Artemisia tridentata. The sequence continues at coordinate 162,982,895 of CP139503.1, forward strand.
TTGTCAATGCTATTGTTGAGGTCAAATGGTAACGTATATATCCTACAAGTCACAAATTAAACCAATATAAGCATCAAATCATGTGTGCATAAGTAAACCAAGTATTTACCACTAGTAGTACAAAAGGTACTACTGCTAGTGAAAGTTAGTACTGCTAGTATAAAGTTAGTACTGCTAGTACAAGTCACAAATTAAACCAATATAAAATTGTAAATGTTTGATACGTTTGGGCCCAACTCTAATGTGGCATAAAATGTTTATTTTGAATATATTACAACTATACATTAGTAAAATCTAGTATTAATGGTTTTTGTTGCAAATTGAAAATTAAAATATGTTGGGAATTAAATATTCTAAAGTTTAAGTATCGGGAAATTCTCTAAGTGATTAAGTCTGGTGGTTAAGTCTGCTAGTGTTAATCCTGGTTAAGTATGCTACCTGGTTAAGTCTGGTCGTTGAAGATTAAGTCTGCTAGTGTTAATTCTGGTGAATACAGAATTAAGTCTGCTCTTTTATCGTTAAGTCTGGTTGACTAAAGTCAATTATATACGGTAGATAATATCTTACCCCATGTGCTCAGTCCTTATCTTATACTCACAGAACAAGTTGTAAACATAGATACGTGTTGTATCTTAGTTACTGACACACATAAGATAAGCTAGCAAGTTGTTCGACAAGACTTAACATTATTGTAAAGATCTTTCTTGATATATAAAAGAAAGATCTTAGACTAGAGAGTTATGTGTGTTAAAAAGATAATGCTTAATTAATATCTCTTAAGAACAAACACAAACAATATCACAAGATATAGAAACATAAGATTCAAGGTTGTAACCCTAGTGATAAGAAAAGATCACTCGTATTATTATCTTAATAATATTGAATCGTTTGGTGTTAACATTGCATGTTCATTGTTCGTTACAAAAGCATTACTTTTCATTTCCATAATACAAATAACCTTCTAAGTGTGATTAAGTAGATTCCGCATACTTAATCATATTAACTCAATATATCATATACACAAAGTCACAAAGGTTTAACCACCTTAACAGTGTATCGATCAACCTCTCAGTTGGTATCAGAGCAAGGCTGATATAGTTGATTTAGAAGAAGAAGCTTAAGAAATGGATGTTCAAGATACTGCTACAAATGTTGCTGCAAAGTTGCCCATGATCAAACAGAATGAGTTTGAGTTATGCAGGTTGAGAATTGAGCAATATTTTATGGTTCAAGATTATGCTCTTTGGGATATCATTTTGTATGGTGATTCTTTTACACTAGGTTATAAAGATGTCATTCTTGAAGGCAAAACTGATAGAAGAAGAAATACTGGACCAACTACTGGTGATGAAAGGATACAAAAGAGAAATGATCAAAAAGCAAGAAATTTGTTGCTTATGACCATTCCTGGTGAACAAATGTTATCCTTTAGCAAGTATCCTGATGCAAAAACTCTTTTTGAAGAGATTTGTGCATGGTTTGGTGGTAATGAAACTACCAAGAAAACACAGAAGACATTGCTGAAACAACAATTTGAAAACTTCAGTTCAAATAGCAATGAATCAGTTGATAAGCTGTTCTCTAGATTACATAAGCTTGTCAGTCAGTTAGCTGTGTTGAGTGTTGAGATAGCTAAGGAAGATCTCAACATGAAGTTTTTGAGAAGCCTACCTGATGAGTTCCATACTCATGTGGTTGTCTGGATGAACAAGCCAGACATTGAAACCATGAAACTCAATGATTTGTACAACAACTTCAAAATTGTTGAACAAAGTCTAAAGAAGTCTGGAATCTATAGTACTAGTTCTGGGAATGTGGCACTCTTGTCATCTCCTAGTATTAGTAAGTCAGAAGAGGTAGATGAAGATGAAGGTGTTTCTAATACTATCTATGGTGGTCCTTCTACTAGTTCGCAAAAGAATGCTGCTGGACTTGGAGATCCAGCATTCTATGTATTCATGTCTAGTCAAACTAGTGGTTCTCCTCTAACTCATGAAGATCTTGATCAGTTGGATGATAATGATTTGGAAGAGATGGACATCAAATGGCAGGTTGCTTTACTTAGCATGAGGGCTAAGAAGTTCTGGCAGAGAACTGGTAAGCAAATTACCATTGATGGTAATGAAACTGCTGGGTTTGATAAGAAGAAAGTAGAGTGTTTCAACTGTCACAGGTTAGGACACTTTGCTAAAGAATGTAGAAACCCAAGGAAGCAGGATAATAGGAGCACATGGTATAGGTAAGAGAAGAAGAAGGAAGTCACAGTGGAAGAGCCAAGGGCTATGCTAGCCATAGATGGGGTTAACTATGATTGGAGCTTCATGGCTGATGAAGTGGAAGCACCAACAAATGCTGCACTGGTGGCCACTGAGACTGCTCTAATGGCCTTTTCTGATTCAGAGGTAAATTCCATAATTAAATGTACTGAATCATGCTCTGCTCTTAAAGCTTATGAAGATCTTAAAAAGAGATTTGATGATCAACTAGAACAGTTATATGATGCATTAGCTAATTTAGGCAATCATAAAAGAGGAATAGCTGTTCTTGAAAAACAACTTTTACATTTTCAAGGAAATGAAACTAAGTTTACTGATGACATGAATGCTCTAAAAAGAGGCATAGAGTTCAGAGATGAAATAATTTCTAGGAAAAATGAATCATTAGCTAAAGCTAAAAATAAAACTGAAAATGTTAAGATAACAGTAGATGCTTTAGCTCATGCCTCAGAAGGAATTAATAAGATTTGGGAAGCTCAAGTAATCAATAAAGCTAAGTCTGGTTTAGGATACAAATCTGTTCCTCCACCATACAGAGGTGTTCCTTCACCTCCAGGTATTGACCTAGCACACACAGGATTTGCTGAGTTTCAAGAACCAATAATGAAATATGGTTCTAAGTCCACTGAAAGTCCTAAGGTAGAGAAAGTAAGTGAGAGTTTATGTAAAACTTCACTTTCTAAGGACAAGGTGTCCTTTGTTAGGAAATCAGATGCTATAGTTGTTGAGGATTGTACAACTGATAGTGATGAAGATGAACAGGTTCTGTCTAAACCTGAAAACGTTAAGAAAGCAGGAACAAAGGTTCCTAAAGTGGTCAAAAAGGATACTGTTAGGCCTAAATCAAACATTAAACATGTTAGGCAACCAGTTAAATATTGTGAACAATATAGATCCACTAGCAAGCCCAGAGGTAACCAAAGAAATTGGAATAACCTCAAGTCTAACCAATTAGGTGATGACTTTGCTTTTTACAACAAAGCTTGTTATACATGTGGTAGTTTTGACCATCTTGCAGCTTTCTGCAACCAATGGGTATCTGGGTATGAAAACAATAGAGTGAACTACAAAAGGCAAAAACCTAAACCTCACTTTCACTCTAGTTCTAATGTTAATAGAACTAAACCCAAAACAGTTTCAGTTAAGTCTGGCTTCAAACAAGTTAATTCTGCTAGACCATATATGACTGTTTACCCAAAATCAACAGCTAAGGGTGCAAAAACATTTTACAAACATGCACCAAAGGTTGTTCAAAGGCCCATTCATTCAAAGGCAGTAGTCCAAAAACAAGTTTGGAAAATTAAGGGTTCAACTACAAAACAAGCAGTTAATTCTGCTAGGCAAGCAGTTAATTCTGCTAGGCAAGTAGTTAATTATGTTGCTAAGGGAAATCGGGCAAATGCTGTTAAGGCCTTAGCATGTTGGGTTTGGAATTCAACTAAATCCAATATTGCATCAACTGTTCTAAAAAGATTAAATTACATTGATGCAAGAGGCAGATCCAAGTCAGTAATGGCTTGGGTCCCCAAAGGAAACTAATACTTCTCATTTCTATGCAGGAACATTCAATTGATCAACAAGAAGATCAAGGATACTCAGATAGTGGATGTTCAAGGCACATGACAGGCAACAAGTCCTATCTTTTTGATTTTCAAACATTAGATGGTGGCTATGTTACCTTTGGAGGAGGTGTTGGTGGCAAAATTTCCGGTAAAGGTACCATTAAAACTGGAAATTTAGATTTTGAAGATGTGTACTATGTACAAGAGCTAAATTATAATCTTTTTAGTGTCTCACAAATGTGTGACAAAAAGAACAAAGTTCTTTTCTGTGACACTGAATGTCTTGTGCTTTCTCGAATTGAAAAGTTACAAAACATTTCATTTTGTGCCTTGTTTAGTGATTAGAAGTTGTTATACCTTGTACTTTCTAGCTTAGGAACAGTATAAGAGTAGTATTTGGTGCTTGAATTCACAGATTTAAGATTTGTGTGGTGTTTTTGGGTGATTCGTGGGTGTTTATTCAAGTGTTCTTGGCTGCGGTTTGTGTGGTTTGGACAAGTTCTTGAACGCGGTTTGTGTCACTTAGAGGACGCGGTTTGTCTTATTACTAGTTTAGGCAAAAGGACAAAAAGCATTGAAAGCGACGTGTTTGGTAGTTTGTGTCTACGCGGTTTGTCTCTAAGGCGCGTACGCGGTTTGTGTCTACGCGGTTTGTCTCTGCAGCGTGTATTCGGTTTGTGTCTACGCGGTTTGTCTCTGAGGAGTGTATTCGGTTTGTGTCTACGCGGTTTGTCTCTGAGGCGTGTATGCGGTTTGTGTCTACGCGGTTTGTCTCTGAGGAGTGTATGCGGTTTGTGTCTACGCGGTTTGTCTCTGCAGCGTGTATGCGGTTTGTGTCTACGCGGTTTGTCTCTGCGGCGTGTATGCGGTTTGTCTAGGCGGTTTGTATCCACAGAGGTGCTATTTTTACGTCAAAACTTCAAACGGCCATAACTTTTGAACCGTAACTCCGTTTTCAGCGAAACACCTGTCAAAACGACCGTGAGACTGAGGAGAAGGACACGTTGAATAAATTTATTCATTCAACCCAACTTTCGAAGCCTGAAATCGCTCCAGAATGAAGTTATTGAGTTTCTAAGTTTTCAGACCAAAATTTCGCTGTAACAACTTGCATCAACCAAACCAAATCACAACTTAACAATAGTGCAACAATCCAACAGTCATCATAACACATATCAAGCATCATTCCACGGTTTATTCTTGATTTTGTAAAACCCCGCGAAAGAATCTATTTCTCGGTTTAAATCATAGAATTGTAAAATCCCGTGCACGTTAATATCATGTCAAATACTTCAGATTCTGCTATATCAGAGATTCTCAGATTGTACAACATGATTGACAAACAAAAGATTCCCAAAGATGTTCGACAGATAAACGTGTTTGACTATGTTGGTGCCAATAGAGACTTTGTGTGCCCGAATTCTCAAGAGAAAGAGCTTCATCAGCCACAGACAAACGTTGTTGAGTAAGATACTGCTAGGAACAACGTGCAACATGAGAAACACAACGAAGCGTCGGCTGAACCTAATGGGGTATCTTCTGTCATTAATAATGATAATGTGTTGCATGAACAAAAGATTCCCATCAAAGTACAACAGACAAACGTTGTTGAGTCAGATATTGCTAATATGGGAAATAGCGATGTTATCCCATATGAACAATATGTGAATCACAACGAAGCGTCTGTTGTACCTAGTTGTGCATCTTCTGTTCTAAATGATGATTATGTGCTGCATGAGAACAAATTGCCTGTCCTTGATGATAACTTGATCACTAGACTAAACATTTATAAAGAACAAGTGGCTATGTATGAACAGCGTGCTAAGTTTGAGCTTAATGAACGTGAGCAGAAATTAGAAGGTCAAATGAGTACACTTATTAAAGAGTCTAGAGTAAGAGAAGAAACATTAAAATTAGAGTTGAGTTCTTTGAAAAGTCAGCTAGAATAGTCTGTCAAACAGAAACAGGAAGTACAAAAGTGTATAACTACACTTAAGCTAGAATTCAAAGAAAAAGAAACAACACTTTTAAATGATTTCTCTAGACTCAAGACGTTAAAAAATAAGCTTGAAGATAAGTTGTACACACAAGATCAAACCATACAAACTGCTCAAATGATTCATAAGCACAGAAAGTTGAGTGATAAGCATAGTAAAATCATGATAGGTGAACCCAAGTCAACCATCCTTAGGGACATGAAAGTAGTTCAACCAGCCCTATATGATGGTAATGTGATGCTTATGCCTATTCATGACCCACCTGAGCATATCTACACCAACGAAGAGGATGAGATAAGTGATAGAACAAGGGAAAAAATGAGTGAGAAAATGAGGGATCCCGAGTGCATAGCCAGACGAATAATAGTCAAGCCCCATGATTATTATGAGGAGAATCGTTTGACTGTGTTTGCTCCTCAAAAGAAGTTAACACCTGAACAGATATTCTGGAAACAAGATAATGAAAAACTTAAGGAAGAAAAACTTAAGGCCAACACCCCCCTCATTAGAAAAGTTGCGTCCATAACGGTGTATCCTCCCAATACACCTAGGAATTTGGTGCCTTTGTCTCTTCCCACTGAATGCAAAACCTTTATTAGTTTATATGTGCTTTGGCAACTGTTTGCTGATTTCGATAAAACATGTAAGAAGAGAATCACACCCACCGGCATTACTGAGGGGGAAAGGTGTTTTGAACATGCAAAAAGGTGTTACTTAACTGAGGTCATGCCATTCTTTAAACTACTTAAAGAACATTTTGAAGGATTGCAAACTGCCCTTAAAGCCGAAATAAAAGAAATGGAAGTAGTGTTTAAAGACATGGAAAATGAGGTGAATGAATATGCAATAGAACTTAAGAGTCGTGAGATTGAAAGAAAAAACATACTCATCACTAATGACAACTTGATTGCTAAATGTATTGCACAAGATGTATTTTACACCGCTACTGATTCTGCATTGTCTGCTTGTCAATTTAATGAGTATGCTATTGCGTTAAATGTCACCCAGAATCGTGTTGTTGAGCTTGAGGGGGAGAATTTGAAATTGCTTGAAAAAATTCAAAATGATGACCATGATAACATGGTTAAACGTTTTTCAAAACTAGAAGTTGATTATCTGAATTTGCAACTCAAACATCAACACTTAGAAGAAAAATGCAAAATATCAAATGTCAAGACATCCTCGGATGCTCCTGAGTTTGATACATATTTTGAATTAAGCAAACGTGATGAAAAAATTCAAGCTCACACAAACACGATTCGACTGTTGAGGGCCCAAGTTGCCCAATTGAAATCCAACAAGTGTGATGTGTATGGCACCAATAAACCTTCGTCTTCAGATTCTCAGAATTTTCAATATCAAAACACCATAAATAAGTTGCATCATGAAAATGAGTGTTATCGAGAAGAAAATTCTAAGGTCAAACAACATTTCAAAGAGTTATATGATTCTATAAAAGTTACAAGAAGCAATCACAATGATCAAATAACCTCTTTGACAAATGAAATTGAGAATCTTAAGGCTCAGGTGAAAGGTAAAATGCCATGCACCACTTGTAATTGTGATGCACCAAAGGCTGCTGCTTGTAAAATGTATGATGTTGATGTGGGGCCTATTCTATTTCCCATGAGAAACAACAGACCTGTCCATCAAATGTATCTCTGTCACCTTAGGGATGGACTTGACACTCTTCGTGAGGTTATGGAAGAGGACAGAATAGGAAAACCACTCGATAAGGCAGTTGGTTATGCCTGCGTCCTCAAAAAAAGGATCCAGGAACAGTTAGAATATGCCATTGGCACGGGCCCTAAGTCTCACAACCAAAGAGATAGAATAGTTGCATCATCATCCACAATTAAGAACAAGCATGTTGATGCGTGGTTTTGCAACCTTACAACAGGTTTTACCTCTCGAGGGATCTCAAGAGGCTTACAACCCCACCAGGCAGTGTACCTGACCGATGTAGTATAGTGTAGTGGTAAGTACGGGGGATTGATCGTTCTCCACAGGGAATAGTGTTCGTTAGGTATGAAAAACTACTCTAATAGGTCTAAGGGTTGAGGAAGATTCTTTTTTGTGTTTTTATAATTTTATGAAAGCAAGTAAAATCTCAGGTTTGAAGGAGTGGGCGGAATTAGTTGCTCGTCAACTAACCCAAATTACTACGAATGCAAATAAAATAAAATAACTGAAAATAAAATGTTGGTGAAAACTTAAGTGTAGAGAAATGTGTTTACTTAGATTTCCTTACTCCCTAACTATCTTTTACCGGTTGATTAGTGTGTATTAGTCGCGTGGATGATGGGTGTATTCCTTAATACCAATCGTGGGGTGGCGTACGTACTTCCCCAACTCTACAAGCTCCTACTTCACTCCTATGTCGAGCCGGCTAAGAAGCTCCTAACATGGGATCACTAGAATTCGCTTGTGCATTAAATACAACCATAAAAACCTTTAGTACGCATTTGGTTCATGTTTCTTAAGACGTTCAAGCAAGTTACCGAATAGGAAGTTAGCCAGTTTTCTTAAGCCTAACATAGATAAACAATCATCCAATACAACTAATAACACACTAATAACCAATAATCAATAGCTAGGTTTCATTAGATCTAAGCAAACACAAGATAAATCTAGCCTAACATGTTAAACAAAAGACAAGAACAAGATAAAATCAAACAACACATAGACATATTGAATGATTAATTGATAACTTATCTTTCAATGTAACATGGAAGATCTCAAGGCAAAAAGCCTTGAAAAAGATGCTAAAATCGTCTTAGGGTTTTCTCCCAAAAATTCCACACTAAGTCCTCTCTTTAATGACAAAAAATTAGAAAACTATATATAGACTTTTGGATCTGACGGCGTCACCTTATGGATTGTGACGCCGTCACCTCGCCGCTTTTAGGGTTCCCGGATGACCTTCTTGACGCCGTCCCTCTTTAGCTCTCCAAAATCCATTCTGGCTTATCAAGGCTTGACGCCGTCAGACCTTGAACGTGACGCCGTCCCTCTTTGAATTAAGCCGTGACGCCCTTGATCAGGTTAAAGCGTGACGCCGTCAGAATTTACATGCAATTTTCACTGGCTTATCATGAGTAAATTTCACGTCCACCTTTTCTTGCCAAGCCATGACGCCGTCCAGAGTAAAATCTGACGCCGTCAAAGGTAACTTTTAGCCGATTTTTGAGACTTTGTCGTTTTCTTCACTTTTATGCTCCAAAAACGTCCAAAATGCCTCCTTTTCCAGATTTCTCCTCAAAAGTACCTAAAATGACAAAAGGAACGATTTAGGGCAATATTTGATCAAATAAATACGATTTAGGGCTTAAATGACCCCTTAAAAGCGGTACACTTTTCGCTTCATCAAATACCCTTACACTTGAGATTTGCTTGTCCTCAAGCAAATGCGCTTTTATTCTAATCAAAATACAAGTTAGGGGTCATTTAATGCAAACATAAAAGTAATTACATCAAATAATCGTTCCACTTCAATCATAATAAGCACGGAGATTATAAACTAGCACCTCACAAGTAGTGTTTAGATACTCACATCTCTCAAGTGTCATCAAAATAAATCTCATAAATGAAAACGGATAATATCTCTCACTACCTGTCATAGCAAATAGATTACCATAGGCTTGGGAAAGGATCGAAAACCTCCTCCACTAGGCGTAAGCACCAAAGATAAACTATCAAAGAGGGCTTTTACATGGGTTATAACGTTAGGTGTAGGGAAAAGGAAAACACGGTTTTGTTGAATAAAGGATATTTTACTGGTGGCGAGTTAAAGATCTTGATTAATTACATGTACTATACAATGTTGCTAAGCCAAGACTCGACTCAATCTTAAGCTAGAAACAAAATAACAAAATAACAAAAACATAAAAATAAACATAAAATGAAACGGGATGGTAGTCCGTATGTTTTTTCTATTTTTCTTTTTCTCATTTTTTTGTATTTTTCTTGATTTTTCGATTTTTTTTTTTTTTTTTTTTTTTTGACATACACTCTTGCCCTACCATCCAAAATAATACATCATAGGGGCATTGCATTCCCTTACACTTGAACTTTTACATAACTTTACAATTAACTAATCTAATGACTCGAATTAAGATAATTGAAAAACTTGGAGTACTTTTTAAAATATTTAGCACATATGGGGGTAATAAATGATGTTCTTCCCCATTACTCCATTACACTAGTACTTTACCCATGAGTCCCAATCGTCCCAAAACAATATGTACAAGGATATGACTCGACTTAGCAACCATGTAATCAATTAGATAATTAACTTGGGGTTTAAACAAATGTTGTAACAATAATGCACTAAAAATGAGTGCATACAAGGTAGGCTAAGGCGATTTGGGTGTACATTTTAGTGGGGTGTAACAAATTCTTCCTTCAAGTAAAATGCTTAAAGGTCGAAACGAAAAGATAGGCTCTGAGGGGTGTACTAGGGGTATCGTGTACTAAAAATGAGTACAACGCAAAGGGTGTGGGAGAATTACTTGACCAATGTAGCCAACGTAATTATAACAAAAACACAGGTGTAAAACAATGGGTTAATCCTAATGCCTCTTATCATGTAGTAAATCTAACTACACGAATGTAGTCTCACTTGTGGCCTTGGAATGGTCCTAACGCAAGTTCTAGAATCTAAGTGCTACCGGTACACACATCATAGCATAAATGCTTTTCCTACCAATTCTAGGGGTGAACCTCACATATTTGGGGGTGGAAAATTTTTTAGTGGTACGGTTTTTGTGCTAGTCATATAACTCCTATCCGTGAGATGCTCATTAAGATCAAAGTTTCACTCCTATATGTTGTAAAAAATTTTAAATTTGGCACTAAAATTACCTTAACAAGTATTTCTCTCAGTTTTATTACACATCTACTATTAAACAAACAAAAATCAAGCGCAATAGTATTCTCTAAAATCGTACTTTTACCCTCCCCTTACACTTAAGATGAACATTGTCCCCAATGTTCAAATAACAAGATGTAAAAGCAAAAAGGGTAAAAGAATGAAATCAAATACTCCCCTGATTCGTTCGATGAGGAAAATGAGGTAACATGGTTAAATCCTCCTCCAAGAAAATGAACGTTGAAAGCTTCCCTTCCGAAATATAAATCATCTCCTTGTCCAAAATAACCTGTTAAACCTGAGAAAACAAACACGAAAACCTGCATAACATCGGCGGGATAAAATCTATATATAAGGATATAATGCTTGTGGAATGATAATTTTGCAGATTCCTGGAGATTATAAGTTGGAGATTTTAATAAAAACTTTTTAAAAACAAAACTTTCAAAAATTTCTGAAAATTAAATCTGACGCCGTCAGGTTATAACCCCTGACGCCGTCAGAAATGACCTGACAAAAAATTTTCATTTTAAGTTTCCGGAAAATTTCTGGAAAAACCTTTACCTTACTTCCTGGAAATCCTGCAAAACATCATTATGACTCGATACAAGCATTTGACTCAAACAAATACGAATATGTATGTTAATTTAATATTATTACGATTCATGTTCATATGTGTTCTAATAAACCGATTTAGATTTCCCTTACACTTAACTTTTGCAAAATACCTTTATATGTAGTTAAGACGAAGTTAAAAACAAAATAAAGCATTTTCACAATTTTAGTTTTGAACATGAATCAATAAGAATAAAAATTAAACATACATACGGAAACAAATAAAAACAAACAAACAAACAAATAAACACAAAAAGCAAATAAAGATTGGGTTGCCTCCCAAGAAGCGCTTTTCTTTATTAACGAGTCTTGTAGCTAGACTCAAAGTCACTCTACCCTATATAAGTGAGCTCGTCATCGAGGACGTCTTTAGGGTTAAGCTTGGATTGAAGTTTCCTATTGGTCCGCTTAGTACGATATATCTTTTCAAACTTCTCTCCATCCGGGTCATACAGTGTCATCTTAATATGCCATGACCCATCTCCATCTTTGGGTGGTTTGTTCCAACTCCACTTATGATCATCTTCCTCACAAGTCCACTTATTCATTCCTAGGTTAATTGGCAAAACTCCTAGGAACTCAATCATCCTTCTAAAAACTAGAGGGTCTTCAAATGGATCCAATTCGGTGTCCCTAGCCAAGAGTTGTTCTACCGTATGTGTTCGGTTCACAAAGTCCTCTTCTAGGTAAAATGGGCGTTGGGGTCCTATGAAGCCTCTATCTATCCAAGGTCCATATCTAGATGGTCTCCTATTCAACTCTAACCAATGGGGTGTCGGTTCATCACTAGTATCATAAGCATGTTTCTTCACATCATAGACTGACCAAGTATCTCCTTCTCCTACCGCTATCTTGGATTCCTTACAATCAATCATAGCACTAGCGGTCGCCAAAAATCCTCTACCTATCAACAAGGGGCATGTAGGGTCGCTAACCATATCAAGGACGTGGAAATCGGCTAAAATGGTTAGTTTTCCAATGTGTACTAACACGTCCTTAACTACTCCAACCGGGTAAGCAACACTCCCATCCGCTAAACCTATTATCACCTCGGTTTCTTCAAGTTTTCCTAGTTTTAGAGAGGTGTAGAGAGGTAACGGAAGTAGGTTAAGGCTTGATCCAAGATCGGCTAATGTGTCATAAGCCTCCGAATTACCGATCTTGCAAGGTAGAACGAATAAGCCCGGGTCATCTAACTTCTTAGGTAGTTTGTTTTGAACGAAGGCGGTCCCTTTTTCGCCTAACTTGAGCTTCTTCTCATCCAACACATCAACAACCGGACTTTCAAGGTGGAGCTCCTTGAATTCTTCGTCAAGGTTTTGAGTGGGAGGTGTTTCAACTATGTTGTTGACCAATTTGGATGTCATAACTTCTTGGTCATTTGGAACGACTTGGGTTTGTTTGAAACACGTGCTCATGGAATTGACCGAATAATATTGTGGACAAGAACTAGGGGACGAAACCGATGAAATAGCGTTGACGTTTAGTTTCGGGTTCTTGACCGTGTTGCTAGGGAGTGCTCCCATTTCTCGGTCATTGAGGGCTTTCAACAAGGTGTCAATCTTATTGGTCATCTCGCTTTGTTTTTGTTTGAAATCGGCTTCAAACTTGGCTAAACGAGCTTCTTGAGATGCCATAAATTGAGACATCAATCCTTCAAAGTTATTGGTACTACCATTGCCGGAAGGATTGTTGTTGAAAGTACGGTTCGAGTTGGAACCGCTTGATTGGAAACGATTAGGTGGGTTGGAAGAATTGGGTTGTTGTGCGTTTTGGTTTTGTTTCCACCTAAGGTTCGGGTGATTTTTCCATGAAGGGTTGTATGTATCACCGTAATGGTTTGGCTCGGGTTTGAAAGTGTACCACTTGTCTCCCGCTCCGTCGGTACGCGAGGATGCGTAGTCCACAAAAGCTTGTTCGGGGAGTTCCATGCAATCACGAGTGTCGTGGGGACCACTACATAATTCACACGAAGAAGTGATTTTGTTCACTTGGCTTGAAAGTTTAGGAGCCTCGTAGGATTTCATGAGAAACTTGACTTGGTCTTCAAGTTCTATGATCCTACGGTCGGAAGTGCTTGAATTGTTCAAAGGCAAAGATATTGCCTTGACCGTTTTATTCAAATCACGGGGATCACTCCAACTTTCGTTGTCATAAAGAGCAAGATCCTCTAGGAGAGCCCATGATTGTTCCGCACTTAGATCACGTAGCTTACCACCGGCCGATTGGTCAATGGTTTGCCTTGTGTAGAGATTGATATGGTCATAGAAGATTTGGACTTGGAGCCAAAGTTCTATGCCATGGTGAGGGACTTTTTGGAGTAAGTCCTTGAATCGAGTCCATGCCTCGTAGAGAGTTTCGCCTTGACGTTGTTGGAACATCAAGATATCATTCCTTAGCTTGGTAGTTCTTCCCGGTGGGAAAAACTGAGCAAGGAAACGAGTGGTGAGATCATCCCAAGAGGTGATGGATCCTGCGGGTTGACGTTCTAGCCATTGACTAGCTTGGTCCCGCAGAGAGAATTGAAAGAGACGCAATCGGGTCGTCTCTCGAGTGGCAACATCAAGGTCTATAGAATCAACGATTTTAAGAAAGTCCTTGAGGTGTTGATTAGGATCTTCAGATCGAAGTCCATGGAATGCGCATCCGCTTTGCACCAACCGGATGGTGTCGGATCGCAAGGGTGTGACATTGGCTCCTTGAGTGAGCTCAATGGTGTTTCGATAGCCATGGTGGCTAGGACGGGAATACTCTCCTAAAGTACGGGCTCTAGGAGGTGGTGGTTGTTGTGGTGGTGGGTTGTTGGGATTAAGGATATTACCATCTTCCATGATGTCGGATGGTATGGTTACGAACAAAGACACGAAGAAAATAGATAGACTAAAGAAAACCTAGAAAATAAAATAAAAATCTCACTAGAAAGGAATCTAGTGAGTAGACCTAATAGAAATAACAATTCAACCTAAACAATAACTATTCCCCGGCAGCGGCGCCAAAAACTTGATGCGTGGTTTTGCAACCTTACAACAGGTTTTACCTCTCGAGGGATCTCAAGAGGCTTACAACCCCACCAGGCAGTGTACCTGACCGATGTAGTATAGTGTAGTGGTAAGTACGGGGGATTGATCGTTCTCCACAGGGAATAGTGTTCGTTAGGTATGAAAAACTACTCTAATAGGTCTAAGGGTTGAGGAAGATTCTTTTTTGTGTTTTTATAATTTTATGAAAGCAAGTAAAATCTCGGGTTTGAAGGAGTGGGCGGAATTAGTTGCTCGTCAACTAACCCAAATTACTACGAATGCAAATAAAATAAAATAACTGAAAATAAAATGTTGGTGAAAACTTAAGTGTAGAGAAATGTGTTTACTTAGATTTCCTTACTCCCTAACTATCTTTTACCGGTTGATTAGTGTGTATTAGTCGCGTGGATGACGGGTGTATTCCTTAATACCAATCGTGGGGTGGCGTACGTACTTCCCCAACTCTACAAGCTCCTACTTCACTTCTATGTCGAGCCGGCTAAGAAGCTCCTAACATGGGATCACCAGAATTCGCTTGTGCATTAAATACAACCATAAAAACCTTTAGTACGCATTTGGTTCATGTTTCTTAAGACGTTCAAGCAAGTTACCGAATAGGAAGTTAGCCAGTTTTCTTAAGCCTAACATAGATAAACAATCATCTAATACAACTAATAACACACTAATAACCAATAATCAATAGCTAGGTTTCATTAGATCTAAGCAAACACAAGATAAATCTAGCCTAACATGTTAAACAAAAGACAAGAACAAGATAAAATCAAACAACACATAGACATATTGAATGATTAATTGATAACTTATCTTTCAATGTAACATGGAAGATCTTAAGGCAAAAGCCTTGAAAAAGATGCTAAAATCGTCTTAGGGTTTTCTCCCAAAAATTCCACACTAAGTCCTCTCTTTAATGACAAAAAATTAGAAAACTATATATAGACTTTTGGATCTGACGGCGTCACCTTATGGATTGTGACGCCGTCACCTCGCCGCTTTTAGGGTTCCCGGATGACCTTCTTGACGCCGTCCCTCTTTAGCTCTCCAAAATCCGTTCTGGCTTATCAAGGCTTGACGCCGTCAGACCTTGAACGTGACGCCGTCCCTCTTTGAATTAAGCCGTGACGCCCTTGATCAGGTTAAAGCGTGACGCCGTCAGAATTTACATGCAATTTTCACTGGCTTATCATGAGTAAATTTCACGTCCACCTTTTCTTGCCAAGCCATGACGCCGTCCAGAGTAAAATCTGATGCCGTCAAAGGTAACTTTTAGCCGATTTTTGAGACTTTGTCGTTTTCTTCACTTTTATGCTCCAAAAACGTCCAAAATGCCTCCTTTTCCAGATTTCTCCTCAAAAGTACCTAAAATGACAAAAGGAACGATTTAGGGCAATATTTGATCAAATAAATACGATTTAGGGCTTAAATGACCCCTTAAAAGCGGTACACTTTTCGCTTCATCATCCACTATTAAGAACAAGCATGTAACCTTTGAGGTATCCTTGGAAACTTCAGATCCCAACACATCAAAACATGTTCAGCAACTAGAAGTGAAAAAGACTAAGATTCCCATCAGTCCTTCTACAGGAGTTAATAGTGACACTAAAGCTAGCGAGTCAAAACCTAGGAGAAACATAAAGAATTCTAGGATTTCACCAGCTAAAAGTGTTCCTAAAAGGAAAGTAGAAGACCACATGAGAAACAACAAGTCAGATTTGAACAAAAGGAATCATAATTCGAATCCAAATTCACTTTGCAAAACATGTAATGAATGCATAATTTCGTGTAATCATGATAAATGTGTTAAGATATTTCTGAAGTCGTCCAACAAACCCCCAGTTAGGAAAGTTTGGAGAGCTAGACAAATTAAGCAATCTTGGAAACCCACAGGGAAAATGTTTACCAATGTGGGCTTTCAGTGGAAGCCCACGGGCCGAACATTCACACTAGGGGAACATTGCCCTTTAACAAGGATTACAATTCCTAGAGTAGTGCCTATTAAGGAATGGAAGCCTACTGGTAGAGTTATCCCTTTAGATACACAATGTCCCTTAACTAGGTCCATTGCATCTACTAGTGTTGCCCCTATTGTTAAAACCAAGGAACCTATGGTTTCAGCAGCCCCAAAGATTGTTTGCACTAACCAACTGGAACCCAACCTAAATTGGGGATCCGGCTCTCCAAATTCTCTTCTTTCGTCTGTTTTCAAATGCAGGTCGTACGGATCGTCCTTTGACATTTGGACACAGGCTGCTCACAACATATGAGGGGAATCATAATGACGTCTGTACACATCAGTGCAGGCCTCGTTCTTCAATGACTATGACGTTTGAACAATGCAGTTCAAGCCTCGGGTCTCAATGTTTTCATAATGGCGTCTGCAGATATCACTTCAGGCCCCGTTCATCAAAGAAAAGAAAAGTGTACGCTTGAGTGCACTTTATCTTCAAAAGAAGAGGAGTCTTCTTATTCATGGCCATTCTCATCATCAAGCTTCATGTTCTTCTCATGCTCATTCAGTCATCAAGTGAATCTACTTACCGCCGATGGTATTCTTATTCACCCGGTCTATCAAAAATGGCAGTTGACCGTCATATGCAATTTTTGAGGGGGAGAAAGGTGAATAATCTACATGGTGATTGAGAGTTGAGAAATGGTCATACGACCCTCGTTGTTTATGACCATTCTCATCAAGCTTCATGGTTTTCTCATACTCATTCAGTCATCAAGGGGATAAAAGTACATTGGAGTTTATTCTTATTCACCTGCTCTATCAAAAATGGCAGTTAGTCGTCATGTGCAATTTTTGAGGGGGAGAAAGGTGAATAAACTACATGGTGATTGATGAAGCGAAAAGTGTACCGCTTTTAGGGGGTCATTTAAGCCCTAAATCGTATTTATTTGATCAAATATTGCTCTAAATCGTTCCTTTTGTCATTTTAGGTACTTTTGAGAAGAAATCTGGAAAAGGAAGCATTTTGGACGTTTTTGGAGCATAAAAGTGAAGAAAACGACAAAGTCTCAAAATCGGCTAAAAAGTACCTTTGACGGCGTCAGGAATTTCCCCAGACGGCGTCATGGCTTGGCAAGAAAAAGGTGGATATGAAAATTACTCATGATAAGCCAGAGAATTTTGCATGAAAAATCTGACGGCGTCACCCTTTAATGTGATCAAGGTCGTCACGGCTTAAATTAAAGAGGGACGGCGTCAAGCCATAATCTGACGGCGTCAAGATTTGATAAGCCAGAACGGATTTTGGAGGTCTAAAGAGGGACGGCGTCAGGAAGGCCATCCGGGAACCCTAAAAGCGGCGAGGTGACGGCGTCAGAATCTACAACGTGACGCCGTCAGCCCTTAATCTCTATATATAGTTTTGCAATTTTTTGTCATTAGTGTGGAACTTTGTGTGTAACCTTTTGGGAGGAAACCCTAAGACGATTTTAGCAGCTTTTTCAAGGCTTTTTGCCTTGAGATCTTCCATGTTACATTGAAGATAAGTTATCAATTAATCATTCAATATGTCTATGTGTTGTTTGATTCTATCTTGTTCTTGTCTTTTGTTTAACATGCTAGGCTAGATTTTCTTGTGTTTGCTTAGATCTAATGAAACCTAGCTATTGATTATTGGTTATTAGTGTGTTATTAGTTGTATTGGATGATTGTTTATCTATGTTAGGCTTAAGAAAACTGGCTAACTTCCTATTCGGTAACTTGCTTGAACGTCTTGAGAAACATGAACCAATGCGTACTAAGGTTTTTATGGTTGTATTTAATGCACAAGCGAATTCTAGTGATCCCATGTTAGGAGCTTCCTAGCCGGCTCGACATAGGAGTGAAGTAGGAGCTTGTAGAGTTGGGGAAGTACGTACGCCACCCCACGATTGGTATTAAGGAATACACCCGTCATCCACGCAATTAATACACACTAATCAACCGGTAAAAGATAGTTAGGGAGTAAGGAAATCTAAGTAAACACATTTCTCTCCACATAAATTTCACCACCTTTTCATTTTCTGTTATTTTATTTTATTTGCATTCGTAGTTACTTGGGTTAGTTGACTAGCAACTAATTCCGCCCACTCCTTCAAACCCGAGATTTTACTTGCTTTCATAAAAACATAAAAATACAAAAAGAATCTTCTCTCACCCTTAGACCTATTAGAGTAATTTTTCAATCCTAACGACACTATTCCCTGTGGAGAACGATCAATCCCCCGTACTTACCACTACACTATACTACATCGGTCAGGTACACTGCCTGGTGGGGTTGTAAGCCTCTTGAGATCCCTTGAGAGGTAAAACCTGTTGTAAGGTTGCAAAACCACGCATCAGTGATTGAGATTTGAGAAGTGGTCATACGACTCTCCATGTTTCTGACTTTTCTCATATAAAGGCTTCATACTTGCTCCATGCTCATTCAGATATCAAGTGGATCTACTTCCATCCGATTGGACGTTTATTCACTCAATCAAAAATAGCATCCTCGTATGCAATCTTTGAGGGGGAGAAGTGTGAACAGTGGACCAACCTCATATGCACTTGTTCAATCAAAGATGGCATCCTCGTATGCAATCTTTGAGGGGGAGAAGTGTGAACAAGTGATTCGATGTACATTTGGTTGTTGGTTCACTCACTTGAGCTGGGCATCTAATTGTGACCATGGAGTTGATTAGGTATCACTTATTCGAGATTGAAGTTGACTTCCTCAAAGGCGTGATCTTATCCTATCTTGAAGTCGGGGTTGGTTGGATGCATGACTTTCTATGATAACTTGCTCGTGCTTAAGATTTAAGTTGAAGACTTAGGTTATCTAGTTACCAGTAGTCGGGGTAACTATCACTTAAAGGAGTTACGTTGTAGTGCTCAGTGTCACACGCCGATGTCGTTGTGGATAATCGTAAGAGGTGTTAATGTCTCATACCTTGGTTGGGTATTGAGTACTTAGAGATTTGCTTGGAGCACTAATTCTCTACACCGTTCTTCCAACATTAGTGCAAGCGTAAGTCACAAGAATGGGGAATTCTACTTCAGGCTCAAGTTTGGTATATCGGGTTTGCTCCATCAGTTATCTCATCAAAAGGCCTACTTGAGGGTTGATAAAGATAGTCAGAGACGGTTTCGGCAGCGGTTAATTCTCACTTGATCTACTTGAGCCTAAGTTGTTCTTCTCACAAGATTTCAAGAATATGTTCGTAAAATGTGTTGCTGCTGATTCTGAGGCATCAAAACCAGCAAGGGGGAAGGAGACATACATCTGAATGCACAATGAGTACACATGATGGGCTTTATACTTCTTCTCAATTGAAGACTATTCCGGGAAGACAAATGTCATAACCGGAGAGAAAATCAGTGTTCTAACTCGTTCCTTCAGGTGTATCATTCCAACTACGTGGGGGAAGAGAATGTCAGTTTCTGATGATAAAAGAGGTACACAATTGTATGATGGTTCCTATGGTTAGTCGGTATCCTACTGAAGGAAATGTGTACATCCAGTACTCAGTAGCTGTTATGGTAATGTCTTGGTGTTATCATGTCGACTACATACGGGATAAATTGCTTACACTCGGGACTTAGCTGAATTTGGTGTAACAGTTCTCATCTGCAATGTCCTGAAAGGAGATAAGGGGATTTTTGGGTCTTAATTGATCTTGATGATGCTTTGTCAACTTCATTAATGGGATTGAGTGTGTACTTCGGGTTTTTGGGCTTCATATATCGAGACTGATTGCATCACTTCAACTACTTGGGGGAAGTGGTCTCTGGATACTCTTGGCATGCATTACTTCAGACTTCAGCGAGAAGAAATGTGAGAAGGTTAATTTAAGTGTGAGATGATTCGTTGCTAATTTATGTGATGGTCCCTCGATCAGAGAATCTCGATGGTAATTCTTAAAAGGAGCAGCAATACTTAATGGGGTTTGATATTTTTTTTGCTGTACACATACCTTTCATAAGCTTGAAAGAGAGCTTTGAAACTGCTCAAAAGGAAGATTGTCGGTTTGGGGGGAAGCTATCAAAGCTTCACATTGAGAAGGCTCAAGCTCAGATGATTATTTTGGAGCCTTGAAAGCTTTGGTGGTGAAAGTTTAGGAGATGTTGACTACAGATTTCTACCACATGCTGAATGTATCCTCATTTTGGTATTCATGTCATCATCGTCTTAAGCTGAGTAACATTTTCCTGTACATATCTTATACCATACTGTAAATAGAAAATTATAGATCCAGAAACTTGTAAATAGATATATAGAAAACCTGCATTTGTAAATAGAGAATCTTAAATCCAGAAAAACCATAAAAATTGAAAAATAGAAAATACCAAAAATAGTTTCACCTAGACATGTCTTCCGTTTATCGATAACATTTACGGTCTTAGAAATGTCATTCAATAATGACACGGGTCTTTAAATGAAGCTCGAGCAGAAGTTATACTAACTGGTTAAAACATGTCTAATGGCTTGCTATTACTTTAGATAGCAACCCGCGCTTCAAAATGGGGAAAGCACGTCGCCAAAAAGACGGCTGTTCCTCCAACTGGGTGATGTTCACCTGGGCATGGATTACTTTATATCCATGTTTCTTCGATCTGATGTACGTTTCAGTGCATCATTTCTTGAAAAAGAAGAGAAATCTTCTTTGAATACAAATAGTTTTCATTCTGTGATTCTTCTGAAAATTATTTGTTAGACACTTGGTGATTACGTGTTGCTTGAAATTCTTTTGAATTGGATTGTGCATAAAATTTGTCACTCAATCAACGACTACAAATCTTTAACTAGGTCATTGATTGAGGGGGAGAGTGTATTCAAATTTTATATCATCAAACGGGTTTCTTGATTAATTCATGACGCTTTGAAAAGGTTTTGTAGTTAATGGGGTATTAGTTGAAGAGGATCTTGCTAAAACTTTATATCAAATGGCCAAATGTGTTAGTTGCTAGAAAGTTTAGGACATTATGTGCAATTTGCTTATAGTTTCCTAGCTTTATGTATCTAGAAGGTTCATTTGTGTTACTTTGGTATCCTCGTTTAATCCCCTAGATACATCAAAACTCAAAACCTAAAAGAAGTAAGAAAACCAGTTGTGTTTGATGTTCTTGAATACTCCTATGACATTTGTATGATCTGAATGAATGAGTTTCAAATGTTGTATGACTTCTGTTAGTCGATTGCTGCATAATTGTTGTTGATATTGTGCATATGTTCTCAGGATTCGCTTAGGTATATAGCTATCATGATAGAATCATGTTCCTAAGATCCTGAATTGAATATTGAAATCTGTGTGAATTGCCATGCTCATGATTGCTACTTGCTCTTCATGCTAGATAGTAGTTTGACGTATTTCCTGACTGTGGTTTGATTAAATGAATTTGGTATTATAATGTGGCAATCTGCTGAAGGGTAGCTATTAAGGGATAGTGTATCTGTATGCTTGTAAATCTGTGTTGATATTCTTATGCAGATTCCATAGCCAAAATGAATGTGCCAGTTCCCATTCTAACCATTTAATCAGACGTTCTAACTCTATTGATTGGCTCGAAATTCACCTCAACAACAACGTCGGCAACAACAACAACAACAACACTTTCACCACCGCCACCACCATTCATCTATGTTGGTCTCGCCAAGTGGGGATCAATGACATTTGCGAAAGATTTGTTGGTGGATGGATAATTGATGTTGACTACTAACTCAGAAAAGCGGGTGATTACATCATCTGCGCAAAAAGGTCAATATCATTTGTGTCATAATTGTCGAATTGTGCATAATAAGCAGTGAATCTCCCTCTTAGTTTAAGGGGGAGCATAGTATGTTCCATTATCAGAATATATTAAATCGGACACATTTTCTCCCACATTTTTCTAACTTATTTAAATCAATTGGGATCACAAATCTCAAATGGTTTGAAATTTTTGATCGGGGGAGAGAATGTGATTTAAATATGAAATCTGATAAAATGTGATGTTTTGGACATGAATGTAAGCTCTCTCATATGTGCTAAACTCTTTCGTATATCGATGCACATATTGAGGGGGAGCAAATGTTTTGTGGAAACAAAAAGGATTGGGCATCTCATGCGAGTGTGACTCAGACATAACAAATGAATTGACGAAACTTGAACTGTCATCAATCGAAAGGATACGTCTTGGCCGGGTAATAATTTCAAGCTGGTCTAACCAGTGATGTAAGCGTGTCTCGAAAAAGATGTATCTGAGTAGAGTGTACCATTTCGAGAAACTTTCTGTGGACTTGACCAGGCCGGGTAATAATTTCAAGCTAGTCTAACTAGTGATGTAAGCGTGTCTCGAATCGGTCATGTTCACTGAAAGTTGATCAATTCAAAAAGTGCGAGCTCTACCTAACATGTGCAAATTTATAAAACTATCACTCGAGCACATGTTGAGGGGGAGCATTTGAAATATATAAAACTCTCAAGTGTTCGCAAAAATGTGTTTCAGAATCATGAACACTTTGAGAGATTTTTCAAAGATTTGGTTTGGCAATCGTGGATGAATACTAAAGACCGGCCATTTTAATTAACGCATGGAGTTATAAGGATGGTTAGGTTAGGTTCAAGTTCCCACGATCCCGCCAGAGCCGGAGGGATCTACCCAGGGACAATCCACTAGTTAGTGTAGAAGTCCTTAGGTATGTTTAAAAAGGAGAAATGTGTATTAGGGAAGAGTGCCGACTGAGATGGAGCTAACACTAGAACAAACCCAACAAGGTGTTAGTTATGAAGTCTCGGTAAGCACTGAAGGGGTTGAAGAATGAAAAAGAATTGTAAAGAGAAAGGGTGAAAAGAAATAGCCCTCCTTACAACTTAGGCAGAAACCGGGTCAATACATATACTGTCAGAATCACTTAGTTGATTGCTGGCATTAAAGACAAAGTATCATGGACCTAGTGATACGCTGCACAACCCTCCCTAGCCACTCAAGGTCCCTCAAAGGATTCTTGTTTCAATTGTCACGGAGATCAATTCATTTCTATCGTCTCTCTAACTCCGAGTTAGATGATATTGAAAAGGTGGCAGTTCTCTCCAGCCTCCGCTCACTAAAACAAAATGCACTATTGAGTCTAGAGCCACGAGATGCATCATAAGATCTCTTAGGGACACGAATTACTTCTACACTGGTTGTTTAACATTAAGGACCCTAGTTGTAAACTTATGAGTCCTACGCAGATCTTAGCAATCTGCCAGAACATTTATGAGAGAATTTACAAATGTAATTCTCAATGATTGAATGGAAATTCCTGCCAGGGTCAACATCAAGCAGCCCTGAAAGCAGGTCACTTCGGTAATTCTTTATGGATTACGCTTAGTGGTCACGGCGGTTTCAAACGGTCTACAGTCGTGGAGTGATCTCCAGCGACTCACATAATCGTTGATGTGCTACGGTTCGATCTTAAAAAGCCCTCTGTGGGTTTTCGATTAGGAACGGTCTTGGTAAGGATTAGAGAGAGTTTTCACACTATGCTATTAACAATCTCGAAGTCCGAACCTGTATGTACCGGTCGATTTGTTGCTGACTGTCGTATGCAGGAACTTCTGGCGATTGTAGCTGTGGAATGCTGTAGCTGGTTGCTGTTGTAGCTGGTTGCAGAAAAGATGCCAATCCTCTAACACATGTTCACACTACATCATCTTAAACAAAGAAGTCATGATCAATCTAAAAGACCTTCAACACTGTTTCCGCAACTCTGAAGCTGAAGATCATGATCCAGAAAAGTGTGAGCATGTCGACACAAAAACACAATCCATTACCACATGTTCATTCTACTCCATCATCATATTCAAAGAAGTCATGACAACCTAAAAGACCTTCAACACAGCTTCTGCAAACTCTGATGCTGAAAGTCATGACCCAGAATAGAGTGAGCATGTCGGCTTGAAGATTATCACATCACGTGGTGACATACTGCTGAAAGATGACTTGAAGACATATGTTGGATGATAACTTCAAAGAATACTCAAAGATCATCCAAAACAAAGAACAGTCATCGCAAGTTCACTGCTGAAGGCACAAAGATTTTTGACATAGAAGAATCAAGGTCTACGAGCTATGAACTCAAGACTCAAGGATGAAGTGCTAGAATTCAGAACATTACTTCCGGGGTGACCTCCCTTAGGGGGAGATTGTTAGGAATATAAATATTCAGTTGAAGACTCGGTCACCCCGAGTACTTATTAGCACATCATAGCTCGTAGGATTATTAGTAATATTAGTAGTAGATTAGTTATTATAGATCTTGTGGAGTGGGTCGGGTCTTTACCCACTGTCAGCTCGCTCCACAGCCCACTAGGGGCATATTATGTAAGGACTATAAATACACCCTTCCCACCCATGGGAAGGGTTGGAACTTCCCATCATTTCAAGCTAATATACACATAGTATTTCTCTCTCTAGAAGTTCCCACTTTCTCTCTCTAGTTCTTGTCTATTCGATCCATATCAAGGCCTCAAACAAGTGTTTCTTGCATTGTGAATACCCTACATAGTATAATGCATAAGAGATATTGTCTTGTTATAACTGATGACTATAGCAGATTTACATGGGTTTTCTTTTTAGGTTCTAAGGATGAAACTTCTAGCATTCTTAAGACATTCATTACACAGATAGAAAACCAAGTAGACAAGAAAGTGAAAGTCATTAGATGTGATAATGGGACAGAGTTTAAGAATAGAGTTATGGATGATTTCTGCAAAGAAAAAGGTATTAGGAGAGAATTTAGTGTTGCTAGAACTCCACAACAGAATGGTGTTGTTGAGAGAAAGAATAGAACACTAATAGAAGCTGCTAGAACTATGTTAGCTGACTCTAAGCTACCTATAACTTTTTGGGCTGAAGCAGTCAACACTGCTTGCTATGTTCAAAATAGAGTTTTAGTTGTACAGCCTCACAATAAGACATCATATGAACTTTTTAGAGGTAGAACTCCTGCAATAGGATTTCTTAGACCTTTTGGATGTCATGTGACAATTCTCAATACCTTAGACCATTTAGGAAAATTCGATGGTAAAGCAGATGAAGGATTCTTTGTTGGATATTCTCTTAATAGCAAAGCATTTAGAGTATACAACACAAGAACTAGGATTGTAGAGGAAAACCTACATGTGGAGTTTTTGGAGAATAAATCCAATGTAGAAGGTCAAGGACCAACATGGCTATTTGATCTTGAGACTCTAACCAAATCAATGAATTATGTGCCTGTTGTTGCAGAAACTAATGATTTTTCAGGTTCACAAGCAACAGATGAGGCAAGGTTAGAAAAGGAGACAAATCAAGATTATGTGTGGATGCCAATCTGGTCAAGTACAAGTGTGGAATCAACTTCAACAATTGGTGAATCTTCTTCTGGTAAAGCTAAAGAAGATGTTGAAGATGAAAGCAAAGAAGATGGAGCAAAGGAACAAGAAAATAGTTCTGCTATTAATAATGCTGCTGAAACAGACTTAACTGAAGAAACAGACTTAACTGAAGAAGCAGAATTAACAAAGCAAGCAGAATTAATAGACGATGAGGTGGATTTGAGCAATCTCCCACCAAACTATCATGTTCCACTTGCACCACACACCAGAATTCACAAAGTCCACTCCCTAGAAAATGTGATAGGAGATGTACAATCAGGGGTGAAGACAAGGTAACAACTGATGTCTTCAGAACAACAAGGGCTTCTTGATGCCCTTTATGCTTCAAAACAACATGATTTTTCAAACTCTTGCTTGTTTGTATGTTTTCTCTCACAAGCTGAACCAAAGAACATTCTGAAAGCCTTAGATGATTCTAGCTGGGTAGAAGCTATGCAAGAGGAGCTTCTTCAGTTCAAGATTCAGAAAGTTTGGGTGCTAGTTGATTTACCTAAGGATGCAAAGGTAATTGACACTAGATGGGTTTTCAAGAATAAAAGGGATGAAAGGGGAATAGTGATTAGGAATAAGGCTAGATTAGTAGCCCAAGGGTACACACAACAAGAAGGTATAGACTATGATGAAGTTTTTGCTCCAGTAGCAAGACTTGAGGCAATTAGGCTTTTCTTAGCTTATGCTTCATTTTTAGGCTTCACAGTTTACCAAATGGATGTCAAGAGTGCATTTTTATATGGCACAATTGAAGAAGAGGTGTATGTCTCACAACCTCCAGGGTTCATTGATCCTGACCATCCATACAAAGTGTACAGAGTTGTAAAAGCTCTTTATGGCCTTCATCAGGCACCTAGAGCATGGTATGAAACACTGGCTTCCTATTTAAAAGAGAATGGATTTCAAAGAGGAAAGATTGATCAGACACTTTTCATCAAACAGCACAAGAAGGATCTTCTGTTAGTGCAGGTGTATATGGATGATATTATCTTTGGATCTACAAGGAAGGAGATGTGTTTGGAGTTTGAGAAGCTTATGCATGATAAGTTTCAGATGAGTTCCATAGGGGAACTTACATTCTTTTTGGGTTTGCAAGTTAAACAGTCATATGAAGGCATATTTATTAATCAAGATAAATATGTTGCTGAGATACTTAGGAAGTTCAACTTTTCTGATTCAAAAATGGCAAGCACACCAATGGATTCTGAGAAACAACTTCCAAAAGATTTAGATGGAGAAAATGTGGATGTACACACATACAGATCTATGATAGGATCTTTGATGTATCTCACATCATCAAGACCTGACATCATGTTCTCTGTTTGTGCTTGTGCAAGATTTCAAGTAACTCCAAAGGTTTCTCATTTAACAGCAGTCAAGAGGATTTTTAGATATCTCAAGGGTCAACCTAGGTTGGGTCTATGGTATTCAAGGGAATCACCTTTTGACTTGGTAGCATTTTCGGATAGAGATTATGCTGGTGCTAGCTTAGACAGAAAGTCAACAACTGGAGGATGTCAATTCCTTGGGTGTAGACTTATCTCATGGCAGTGTAAGAAGCAAACCATTGTGGCTACTTCAACAACTGAAGCTGAATATGTAGCTGCTGCAAGTTGCTGTGCTCAAGTCCTATGGCTTCAAAACCAACTTCTTGACTATGGGTACAATTTTATGAACACTGTCATTCATATTGATAATAGTAGTACAATTTGCATTATTAAAAATCCAGTACAACATTCTAAAACAAAACACATTGAAATTAGACATCACTTTATAAGAGACTGCAATGAGAAAAGATTAATTCAAGTTCTTAGAATTGCTTCAGAATACAACTTTGCAGATCTGCTAACAAAAGCTTTTGATGTTGGAAGATTTTAGTACTTGGTAGCAAGTATTGGAATGCTTAATCTTTGAATTTTTCAATCTAATGTGTTTTTGTATATAAATTTTTGTTTGTACTACTAGCTTTGTCAGTTAATACTGCTATTACAAAAGTTTGTGCTGTTTGTACAAATTTAAATTGTGTTGTTCATACAGTTAGTTTTATGCTTATTCTAATGCAAGACAAGTACTTTGCACTTTGTTCTCTTGGTTTTAAACTAACTATTTCAGGTATGATCATGTAAACACAAAGGAAATTTCAAGTGAAATGGAAGCAGCAGAGTGTGTTCTAGTTGCTGCCATAACAGGTTTATGATGGACTGAGTTTGGGAATTCTTAACAAAGGTTCAAACCTAAGTTCATTAATTCTTTAAAACATCTTTCTTGAAACCTGTTATCATATTTCACATTGAATTGATGACTTAGTTGGTCAGAAAGTAACTGACTCAACTCACTTTCTATCATTTTATACTTTTAAGTATAATGAGCAAGTCTAAGAACATTTGATAGAAAGATCAGCTAGTAAAAGTGAATCTAACACTTGTGTTAGAGGTAACAATTGCTATGAGCTGGAAACCCTGTCAAGAAAGCCTTTTGAATAGGTTTATCTTTACACAGGCAGTTATTTATAACTGAAAACATTGGTTCTCACACAACCAGAGGTTGCTTTAAACCGAAATTTTGATTAAGTGTCTGTTATACACTTAATCCCTTCAAAATGGTTGAAAGCAGTATGATTTTTCATAATAAAATCATATGCATACTGCTAAAAGTCAAAAAATTTCTTAAAAGGATTTTTGGAATAAAAATGACTCAGAAAACCATCAAATGATGGATTATGAGTTATTACCCCATGAATCACCTCTCATAGGAGTTAACACACCTAGAAGTGATGAGGGCAGCAAATTAAACTCTTAAGGAATTGATGGCTACATGTACAACATTGTCTGATAACAAGTTCTAATTGATAGCTCAGATGATGGGGAGAGAAATATTTTGGTACATTGTGAGAGATCTTCCAAACAGGGGAGGAAATGTTATTTGCATCTCAGGGGAAGTAACATCTCAGGGGAGGAAATAAAGCCCAAGGAAGATTAACCAGTGAAAGGGAGGAAAAGACAAGAGCATACAAGATGATGACATGAAAGTTGAAAATGACAAGAATAGAGCTAATTCTGGAGTATTATATATATTCAGAAGGGATGAAGCATTCCAAAGGAGAAAGTTCTATCTAGGTAAAAGGAAGAGAGCTTTCAGTTTCAATTTCAGTTCACTACGTTTGTTCATCACTTGCAAAGGCATGCTGATAGATGATTTCACTTGTTGAAACAAGCATCCAAGATATACAGCACCATTGCCTCTTATAATTCCTTCATCCAAGGAAATTGCACAATCTTTTAGGTCAATGTTTGAAGCCTAAAGATGTGTATTGATATTGTTGAAGTTAAAGATCAGAAAGCAGATGAGTTACTGAGTTAGATATTAATCTTTCAGAATAAAAGAAAGTTCAGTCCAAGGGTCTGACTATGAAGTGTTTGAAAGATCTTCACAATTCCTCATTTAATTCAGAAAACATGTTGAAATGGATTCACATGTTTAGGGGAGGATTGTTGGGAATTAAATATTCTGAAGTTTAAGTATCGGGAAATTCTCTAAGTGATTAAGCCTGGTGGTTAAATCTGCTAGTGTTAATCCTGGTTAAGTCTGCTACCTGGTTAAGTCTGGTCATTGAAGATTAAGTCTGCTAGTGTTAATTCTGGTAAATACAGAATTAAGTCTGCTCTTCTATCGTTAAGTCTGGTTGACTAAAGTCAATTATATACGGTAGATAATATCTTACCCCATGTGCTCAGTCCTTATCTTATACTCACAGAACAAGTTGTAAACATAGATACATGTTGTATCTTAGTTACTGACACACATAAGATAAGCTAGCAAGTTGTTCGACAAGACTTAACATTATTCTAAAGACCTTTCTTGATATATAAAAGAAAGATCTTAGACTAGAGAGTTATGTGTGTTAAAAAGATAGTGCTTAATTAATATCTCTCAAGAATAAACACAAACAATATCACAAGATATAGAAACATAAGATTCAAGGTTGTAACCCTAGTGATAAGAAAAGATCACTCGTATTATTATCTTAATAATATTGAATCGTTTGGTGTTAACATTGCATGTTCATTGTTCGTTACAAAAGCATTACTTTCCATTTCCATAATACAAATATCCTTCTAAGTGTGA
The DNA here is from genome assembly GCA_021014915.2 of Artemisia tridentata subsp. tridentata. Taxonomy (NCBI): domain Eukaryota; kingdom Viridiplantae; phylum Streptophyta; class Magnoliopsida; order Asterales; family Asteraceae; genus Artemisia; species Artemisia tridentata. The sequence continues at coordinate 163,012,739 of CP139503.1, forward strand.
TTAAATAGATTCCGCATACTTAATCATATTAACTCAATATATCATATACACAAAGTCACAAAGGTTTAACCACCTTAACAGTGTATCGATCAACCTCTCAAAATATACTTAAGAAAGTCAAAGTCAAAGTCAAACTGTGTTTATTACACCTAAATGCAGGAAGTTACCTGCACATACCAACCAAGCCTTTAATGGCATTTACTTATACATTAAACTATGTGATCCTCTTTACTTTAAATGGCCGTTAAATAAACACAACATTACACACAACATTACACCATCAAAAACCTGTCAAACACTAAACCTCATCCATAATGACTTCCAAGCCAAATGTTATTGAAATATCCTCTGATTTATCAGAACCAATGTCTCCTAAACCTGATTGGAATTTTCCCTACCCTCCTACAGGTAGCTTTGGTAAGATACCACCTAAGGGAAAGGTTGTTGACTCAAGCTCTGATTTTAGCTCTTTTAACAGTAGCTTTTTTAATGATAGCTGGGTTTCTAGCTATCATTCAACATCTGAAGATGAAGCTGCCTAAAAAAAAGCCACAATCTCCAAAAAACCTCCTCCAGTTCACACTCTGTCAATCCCAGGAAAAAGGGAACAAGTTCTAGGCCTACCAAATCAAGAAACTTGGGAAAAAATCCAAGCAAAGAAGAGAAAGGAAAAAGGCTCAATTGAACTCACTAAGGGTAAAGGGAAAAGGACCATTGGCTAGCTATGTATGTCTTGATGTTATGATGCTACTGTAACAAGTACTATGTTTTATCATGCTATGTAATTAACTTTGCAATCAACAATGCATCTATGTATGCAGAATTTTGTTATGTAATAACAGTTGGTTTTCAAGTTGAAGATGCTATTTTTCATTCATGTTAAACCCAAAATACAACTTGAAAAAACTATATATACTACAAGTCACAAATTAAACCAATATAAGCATCAAATCATTTGTGTATAATTACAATGGACAGTGGGTATTGTAGTGGTACTCAAAATTCCCTTTGATCTCAAACATCAAGTACATACTAATTGGAATCTGTCTGTGTAGAATTTGCTATCTTTATAATTGTAAAAAACCAATTTTGAGAATAATATAATTTCACCATTGCATAAAAAAATTGATTTCCTAATTAAAAAAGGTACCTAATTTAGATCTAAATGAACCTCCCTCAATTGTTGATGGCTGGACCGGCGAGTGGTGGCTGTGATTGGTTACTGGTGAACGGTGGATGGTGACTGGTGGCTGTGATGTGACTAGTGAATGGTGACTGGTGGCTGTGATTGGTGTCTGGTGGCTGTGATTGGTGAGAAATGTGCGAAATTTGAAATTTGCTGAAAAAAATATATATGGGGGGCTTTTTAAAAAAATATGGTGGGCTTCAATTTTGAAATTTGCTGAAAAAAATATGGGGGGGGGCTTTTTAAAAATTTTGGGGAGGGAAATACCAAAAAGGAAGCCACAGGTATCGAACCTATGACCTCCCCTTCACAACACCAACAACTTAACCATCTCCGCCCTTGGGTCTTTTTTGATTATACCTTCCTTTGTATTCCTCTTATAGACTATCTGTTTTATTAAAGAAAATTGTTACAAAATCCAAATATCTTCTATACAAAGTTAAACCTGTTAGTACAAAGTTAAACCTGGCAGTACTAATATTTACACTAGCAGTACTAACATTATTTCCTTTTTGCTTGTCTGAAGATCTTTCTCAGTAACTCTCTTGCCATTACTGAGTCTTCATCAGTAACTGTGGGCTTAGCATCTAATATAACAAATAAGCTAGCTTCCCTTAATGGATAATCTTTTTCTATCAACATGTAGACATCCACTCCATTCTTTGTAGATACATGGTGAACACCACATGTATCATACAGTCTCCATTTTGTACTCAACTCATGAGCTCAAAAATGCCATAAGATATCTTTTGGATCAGGTTCATACAACCTCTTCATTTCCACCCATAGCTCCTTTTCTTTGTCTTGTATAGGATTTGTAGATCTGGACCTTTCTTGAACCAGACTCCATAGCTTGTCCAAGTCTTCTCTTTCAAAAATCTTCAGCATATCTTCAAAATACTTATAAACTTCTGAGTGTCCTCCTACCGTGATTATCTTCCAAGCTTTCCCAAATGTATCTGTGTGTATATCCAAATCAATAATTGGATGTTTAGGTTGAATAGGATCAACATTCAATGCATCTAGGATTATAACCAACATATGCTGTTGAAGCCTTTCATCAGTTAATTCCTCTGCTGTTTCTTCTTCTTCAACTGCTTGATCTTCTTTATCTTCTTCAGTCTTTTGCTTCTTTGAATCCTCTGCTGTAGGTACTTCTTCTTCACCAATCTTCTGTTTCTTTGAAGATTCAGACTCCAATATTAGACCATATCTCTTTGTAGCTCTAGTTGGTTCTTCTATTCCCATGGGAATAAATGTGTTCACTCTTCTATAAACCCTTTCAAACTCACTCTTGATCTCCTCAAAAACTTTTACCTTGGAAATGCTTCCTTTTGTATCCAGCCATGTTCATCATGTAAACACACATTGTGTTTCTTTGCTCAGCTTGACTAGGTGGTTTACTCCTCTTTTCTTTGGCTTTTTGTTCTGCAGCAGACTTTCTTCTGGAATTTATTAGTTCAGCAAGTTGTCTTGACTTCTCTTCAATGGACAACACTTCATCTGCTCTGAGTTCACCAAGCCTTTCGTTTAAAACATTATCAGTAGCAACCATAGACTGAACTTCTTGAGCGTGATTAAACATTGCTTCAGTTTCTTCATTTGCAAGCCTTTTTTTATCAATGAAATTTGCAATCTCAATTTGTGTTCTTTCATCTTCATGTGCTTTACTAGCTACCTCTTCATCAAAACTAATCAGAGCAAGAACACTCTTCTTGTCCTTGGCTCTTCTTCAATCATAATGCCCTTTCCTTTATCTGCCCTTTGCCTTCTATGATACACAGGCATAACTTGTTGATGAGCAGAACCAATATTTTCAGCATCCAAATTTTCTTCACCCATATCTTGCCTCCACTGAAACTCAACATTCTCTTCAACCAAAGAAATATTGGGGTCTTGATCAATATCAGCTGTCTTCCTCCCCTGTTTGGAAGAATCATCCATGTTATCATATGAATCGTCATCATCTGAGCTTGTAGACTCCACAATATTTTCCTTTCTCTTTGCTTTAAGTGACTTGACTTTAGACTGTAATTTCTTTACTTTTTCAATGAGCTTCTTGTAAGCAGTACTATACAACTGCTTTGTCTCCTTGAGTTCTTTCTCCAAGCCAGTCACCCTTTGAGTCAATTTGGTACAAATATCCATCAATTCCTTTAGGGACACTCTTCTCTCATCACTTCCAGGTGTGTTACCTCCTGGGAGAGGTGAATCATGGGGCATTTCCCTCATATTTGGCTGAGGAACAACAAATTCCTCTCTGGATGAACTCCTATATGGTGATGAAGTTGGCTGTGAGGCTGATTGAGAACCAGATGAACCTGTGGGTGTGTGATGGGACTCAACTGGGCTTGTTGATCCTTCACCCTGAATGTTTTGATTTTGAACCAACATTGTTTCAAAAAGTGGAACTACTATCCCATTAAACCCCCTAGAAGCCATGCTCATGTTACTGAAAAGTTTTTGAGTAAGGCAAGGAGTTGGATAAACTATTTTATGAGATAGAAGCAAACTTTTCCTTATATTCAAAACCGTTTGTATAAACCTTGGATACATTAAAAACTTGTATTTGTTATCCACATTTTTCACCATACCATCAAAAATTAATTTTGAACAGTTAAAAGTCCTGTTTGTTGCTAAACAAATGAGAGCAGTTGCAATATTGCTACTGAATTGCTCACATGAGGTTTTCTTTGGACTTAAACAATAAAGGATGGTATGTATGAAGAATCTCCATTGTGGGGCAAAACATCCTTTTTGAAAAGTCAGAATTTGAGAAGATGTGTCATACCCCATTCTGGAAAGGTGATGAAAAATTTCAGTATTATGCAAAGAACTAATACCATTTTCATCTGCTAAATGGAGATGCCTCCTAACAGATGCCTCAGTAATAGTTATTGTTTTGCCATCAACTGTTGCAATTAACTCTTTGTCTCCATTCTCAAATGTATTGGTAGTAACAGTCTGCCAAAACTGTTTGATTTGAGAGACATAGATAGTAGGATTGACTGTAAGAGCATACCTGATGTGGGTAGTGTTCAGAAAATCTACTATCTGGTGGAAGTCTTGACTCCCTTCTGGTTTCTCCAAGAATGCAACCTGGTTATGTGTATCACAAAACTCTAAATTTGCCATGAAAATTGATTAAATGCTTGATTAGAGTGTTGGGTTATGATTGGACCGACTTCAATAAATTGTTTCTTTAGTTTGAAGAAATCGTATAAATTATATAAAGAAAGAGAATTATCCAATTTATGAAACCCTTAAGCGAAGTAATTGAAAAAAATTACCCCAACGGCTATAAATAAACCACGGTTAAAACCCAGACAGTACTAACGGCTACCCAGCAGTACAAAGTTTTACGCTAGCAGTACAAACATTTGCCTAGCAGTACAAACTTTGTGCAAAAACTTTTTCTCAGCAGTATGAACTCAATTTTCTTTTAAAACCATATTGCACTCATACATTTGGAGGGGATTAAGTGTAAAGGAAGACACTTAATCAGTTTTGGTGATATTGTTGTTCTTGCATTACAACACAGTTTACTGTTTCAGTGTTAATAGTCTTCTAAAAAGACTACTATTATCCAAGAAACCAAACACCCCTTTAACATCAGGGGAAACACAAATAACGATTCACAAGCAACCACAAACAATTAATTAAACATCAAATATTTCATTGATATTTTTAAAAAGCTACAACCATACATCTAATTATCCAACCTAAATACTAAACATAATATAAACATAAAAACACCATCATCATAAACTGCTTCACTCCATTTCACACCAACTTGTTAGAACCAGAGCTCTCTTCCCTGCTTTCCTTCCACTTCTTCCTTTCCTCGAGTCGTTTAAACAGAATTTCAAGATCGCTAATCCTCTTTTCTTGATTATAAGGGTCTTCGAACAACCCACCTTGCTGCTCCCCCTGGTTTTGATGCACCACCACATTTTGCTGCTGATCCTCTTCATTTTGCTGCACCACCTCACCTTGAGCCACCTCCGCAGCCTGTTGCTCCTCCTCCTCCTCCTATTCATCTTGTTCCTCCTCCTCCACCTCATTCACTCCCAAAACCTCATCCCAGTAAAAGTCTTGCGCATGCAGCCAGTTCAAAATTGTACTCCTCATCCATGTATCTACCTGCCTATACGACCCATATTCTACAACGGGTTCATACCTGAAATGATCAAACACTGCATCAAACAGAAAATAGTTGTTTAACACGAACTCGTACTCTTATGCATCATTTTCAAAGTTACCATTATTTGCTGCCATTGTTGAAGTTTTCTTTGAATTGAAAGGGATATATGTGTTTGTGTGCATGTGTTCTTTGGTATACAATCGACAGGTATAAATAGGCTGGAGAGGTAGATGAATGGTTCCCAAGACTTTAGGCGGGAAAAGGGACCAAAGGCGCGCGCCAAAAGTAAACAGTGAATCGAAGTTGTACGAAAAAGTCTCCAATTTCCTTTTACCAAGTATTGACTTTCCATGTACAATGAGTTGATGCAACAACTAGTTGTATCTCATGCTTTGTGAATAATAAACTTCCAAACTCAATATTTCCAACTAGTTGTTTGTGATGTTTGGGATGATTTGGGATGGGTTCATTATTATTGACCTGAGGGAATAAATTTTTGACCGTGACCCGAAAGGAAATAGTAACTCATTTGTTGCGACTTGATATTGACTCGACTTGGACAAAATAAAAGAAAGAAATAAAAAAAATTGTTAAATTAAAAGTTGTAGAGATATTGGTTATTAAATTTGGTTAATAACGAAGTAAGGAAATTAGAAGTGTACGTGAGACCATGGTTGTCAGGATCCCGATCCTGATCTTAGGATCTTACGATTTTACAATACTGCAAAGCAAAAACAATACGGATCTTACAAAGGATCTTTAAAAGCTTAAGATGTTATAGGATCCCGATCTTTACCATAGGATCTTAAGTAGGATCCCGATTTTGAAAACCTTACGTGTGACATTTGGGATAAAAACGGAACACACGAGGTCTATTGGACTATTCGAGACATGCTACCTGTACACTACTATATTTGGATTTATTAGACTATTCGTTTGGTTATTTTTTGTGTCACAACTCGTAATTTCAGGTCATTTTCCAAACCCCAAAAAAGTACAATTCATGAGTTACTATTCATCAAACACTATTCACTGATCACTATTCATCATTTCACTATTCATCATTTTTTAAGTCAGTTTGAGACTTTGAGAAGTCGTCAAAAATTTTACTATTCACATGACACTATTCATTCCCGGAGGGAAATCACTATTCATGGGCATCATTCATCATGTCGTAAACTAGGTTTACGGGTATTCAAATGCGCGTAACCAGTTAGGTTTAGCTGCGTATTCATGCATCATCAGTAAAGACACATCATACGGACTAGGGTAGTCTGCATATTACCAGTAACATCATTTCCATATCAGTTCATGCATGTGTTTGTGTGATTCTCATTAGCGTATGCTTAATTGTTTAATTAACGTTACCACTCAGTCATTTCTACTAACAGTAAACCCAATACTCCCGACAATGATCCTAATACATTTTCAAGCTAATTATAATGATATAGAGATTATATTATTACTTTACCCGGTGTTTTTAAACCAATCGCTATATTTTTCGTTTGACGCTTATAACTCCGTCGGTTTACGAAATTTCAATCCGATTATCATTCTAACACCCGATTCTTGCAAGGAACATGATTTTACAATTTTTACAACTTCGTCGTATCTCATTTCACCTCGTCACGAGTTATTTTTAGTTAACTTGGTACCCGATAACACTCAAGGTATATACAAATCAACTAATACTTGAACTAATGGAGGACACTTGGCATTAAACATCAAATCTATTCCTAATTACCCATGTGTGCCGCCCCCTACCCCCCCCCCCCCCCCATTTAGCCTAATGCTTCCAAAATCCCATTAATGAATTACTTGCCATTTTATTTCCAATCCCACTAACTATAATACTTATACATAACCATTTAGCTAACAAAAAAAGATCAAACCCCTCTCCACTTCATCCCTATGTTCGGCCACAACCAAGAACACACCTAAAATCCATAGATTTTTCAAGAACAAAGCATAATCATACTCCATTTGCCTTCCTAGTTATGGATTTGTGATCAAACCTCAAGTTTATTACTCATTTCTTATCAAAACTCATCCAATCATCAAGTAAGTTTTCAAGAACATGTTTTGATCATTTTATAATGAAACCCACCAAGGTTGGTGATGTTTAGGACCCCATGACACCCTAAGAAGGTGTATGGTAGGATTTGCGAACTTGTGGAGTTGATTTGAGTTAGTATGATCAAGTTTAGAACCAAGAAAGTGAGTTTTTAACAATCTAAAATAGCTTCTGTCCAAAAACGTGTAAACTGGAAAACTCAGTAATTTTTGGCATATTTTGGCCTTCATATTCAGAAATTTCTTTCAAAAACGAAACCGTGGCCGCAAGAATCACTAAAAACCGACTTATAACGAAGGAGATATGATTTTTCGAAGTTAGACGACGAAAACTAATTTTCTGAAAATTTAGTTGCTGATCGCCGAGATTCAAAGGGCAAAACGAGGCGTTAGACATGATCTAGACGACCCGACCCATTGAGATTATGTTAGTTCATGTTTATACGAAGCCGTGGATGTAAAGAACGTAGAAAACGAGCTTGTAACGGCCGAGTTATTCACGTTTAAAGCCGACGAACTCTAGTTTATTTTGACAGCCACTATTAGAAAGTGTTTTAAATATTAAAACTAGTGTTTTTGCGAAACATAACGTTGTTAGCCGATTTTCTAATTGATCGAGGCGTGTACAACCGGAAGTTAAAGGAAACGACATTTATACATAGTTACAAGATTTTCAAAAACGTCGAGTTTGATCAACTAACACGTAACGTGCAATATTTCACAACTAGTTTCACGAAGTCAATTTGGACATATTTTCACAAGTTAAGGAAAATATTAAATTGCGATGAAAACGCTACATTTTTCCGATAGAACACCAAACAAGGATCGTGGAGTACCGTTTCAACGTGTTTACGCGAAAAGTAGTTTACAACTTAGCGAGACGTCAAAAGTGTATTTTTCGTCGATAAAAGTTATTTTCAAAACTAACAAGTGGTATCGTTAACATACGTATTTGCATGTGTTGCATTGTATCATTGCTTACATTGGATCACATCATTCATAATAGGTCGTGGTTAGAGACCGAGCTTTGTTTCATCATATCCATTGTGATCATTGTTGCTATACCATATCAGGTGAGTTTTCATAGCCCCATTTTAAATTGTTTATTGATTTCTAAACTCTCGGGGAAGAATACAATGCACCATTTTCATATGCGGACCAAAGTATACAAACGCATTACATTGCTTAAGTTACATCATTGCCCAGATTAAAGTCCCCTTTATTATCATGAACCGTTAATTGTTAGCAAGCGAGAGTGAATGAATAGATCTATTGAGGGTGACTCCTCCGTTCGGGTTGGTAGCACCAACTGGTCAAACGAACGCTTTTCATTTCTGTCATATTAGAGTGATTGGCAAACACTCGGTTGGGGCATTTCATTCAGTCTAGCTTTGGGGTCATGAGCTTAGAGCTAATGTATCATTTTTATGTGGCATGGTTTTGTCATACACTTTATACTTGTGGTATCCGTAAAATATTTCATTTACATAAACCTATGATCTCACCAACATTTTTGTTGACCATTTTTAGCAATGTATTTTCAGGTAATTAAGGTATCGCATGTTGGCTTGCATATGGACATCATGGAGTCGCGGGGTCGACGCGTCTCACTTTATATTTTATGCACTTATCCATCGTTTGAATTGTATGAACTTGTTTTATGAAAACTTGTTTCACCTTTTGGGACCTAGCTTTATAACTCTGAATGTTTTTAAATAATCAAACGATGTATTTTCTAAACGACACTTTAGGTCGTTCAATATAACTGTAACTTTGGTGCTATGACCAGTCGTGCCCCTGAATGACTTATTCCGCTGCAAGTCACGAAATTTGGGGGTGTGACAGATTGGTACCAGAGCAAAGGTGATGCGTGGTTTTGCGACCTTACAATAGGTTTTACCTCTCGAGGGATCTCAAGAGGCTTGCAATCCCCACCAGGCAGTGTACCTGACCGATGTAGTATAGTGTAGTGGCAAGTACCGGGGGATTGATCGTTCTCTAGGGGAATAGTGTCGTTAGGATTGAAAAACTACTCTAATAGGTCTAAGGGTGAGGGGAGATTCTTTTTGTATTTTTATATTTTTATGAAAGCAAGTAAAATCTCGGGTTTGAAGGAGTGGGCGGAATTAGTTGCTAGTCAACTAACCCAAATAACTACAATTGCAAATAAAATAAAATAACTGAAAATGAAAAGGTTGTGGAACTTATATGGGGAGAAATGTGTTTACTTAGATTTCCTTACTCCCTAACTATCTTTTACCGGTTGATTAGTGTGCATTAATTGCGTGGATGACGGGTGTATTCCTTAATACCAATCGTGGGGTGGCGTACGTACTTCCCCAACTCTATAAGATCCTACTTCACTCCTATGTCGAGCCGGCTAAGAAGCTCCTAACATGGGATCACTAGAATTCGCTCATGCATTAAATACAACCATAAAAACCTTAGTACGCATTGGTTCATGTTTCTTAAGACGTTCAAGCAAGTTACCGTATAGGAGGTTAGCCAGTTTTCTTAAGCCTAACATCGATAAACAATCATCCAATACAATTAATAACACACCAACAACCAATAATCAATAGTTAGGTTTCATTAGATCTAAGCAAACACAAGATAAATCTAGCCTAGCATGTTAATTAAAAGACAAGAACAAGATATAATCAAACAACACATAGACATATTGAATGATTAATTGATTACTTATCTTCAATTGAACATGGGAGAACCAAGGGTATAAAACCCTTAAAAATGGCAGAAAATTCGTCTAGGGTTTCTCCTCAAAAAGTTGCACACTAATGACTAAAAATTGCAAAACTATATATAGAATTTAGGGGCTGACGGCGTCACGTTGTAGGAGGTGACGCCGTCACCTCACCGCGGCTAGGGTTCCCGGATGGTCTTCCTGACGCCGTCCCTCTTTAATCCTCCAAAATCCACTCTGGCGCGTCAAGTGTTGACGCCGTCACAATTGTGCTTGACGCCGTCTCTCTTTAACTTAAACCGTGACGGCCTTGATCACCTTAAAGGGTGACGCCGTCAGACTTCCTTTGTAAAACTTTCTGGCGCGTCACGTGTATTTGTCATATCCACCTCTTTTGCCAAGCCGTGACGCCGTCAGGAGCAATCCTTGACGCCGTCACGTGTACTTTTCCAGCAGCTTTGGAGACTTTGTCGTTTTCTTCACTTTTATGCTCCAAAAACGTCCAAAATGCTTCCTTTTCCAGATTTCTTCTCCAAAGTACCTAAAATGACAAAAGGAACAATTTAGGGCAATATTTGATCAAATAAATATGATTTAGGGCTTAAATGACCCCCTAAAAGCGGTACACTTTTCGCTTCATCAAATACCCTTACACTTGAGATTTGCTTGTCCTCAAGCAAATGCGCTTTTATTCTAATCAAAATACAAGTTAGGGGTCATTTAACGCTAATATAAAAGTAATTACAACAAATAGTCGTTCCACTTTAATCATAATAAGCACGGAGATTACATACTAGCACCTCACAAGTAGTGTTTAGATACTCACATCTCTCAGGTGTCATAAAAGTATATCTCATAAATGAAAATGGATAATATCTCTCACTACCTGTCATAGCAAATAGATTACCATAGGCTTGGGAAAGGGTCAAAAACCTCCTCCACTAGGCGTAAGCACCTAAGATAAACTATCAAAGAGGGCTTTTAAACGGGTTATAACGTTAGGTGTAGGGATATGATAAACACGGTTTTGTTGGATAAGGGATATTTTACTGGTGGCGAGTTAAAGATCTTGATTAATTACATGTACAATATGGCGTTGCTAAGCCAAGACTAGACTCGACTTAAGCTAAAAACAAAATAACAAAAACATAAAATAAACATAAAATGAAACGGGATGGTAGTCCGTATGTTTTTTCTACTTTTCTTTTTCTCATTTTTTTGTATTTTTCTTGATTTTTTCGATTTTTTTTTTTTTTTTTTTTTTTTTTTTTTTTTTTTTTTTTCATACACTCTTGCCCTACCATCCAAAATAATACATCGTAGGGGCTTCGCATTCCCCTTACACTTGAACTTTTACATAACTTTACAAATAACTATTCTAATGACTCGAATTAAGATAATCGACACACTTGGAGTACTTTTAAAATATTTAGCACATATGGGGGTAATAATGTTGTTCTTCCCCATTACTCCATTACACTAGTACTTTACCCATGAGTCCCAATCATCCCAAAACAATATGTACAAGGATATGACTCGACTTAGCAACCATGTAATCAATTAGATAATTAACTTGGGGTTTAAACAAATGTTGTAACAATAATGCACTAAAGATGAGTGCATACAAGGTAGGCTAAGGCGATTTGGGTGTACATTTAAGTGGGGTGTAAACAAATTCTTACTTTAAGTAAAATGCTTAAAGTTAGAAACGAAAAGATAGGCTCTGAGGGGTGTACTAGGGGTATCGTGTACTAAAAATGAGTACAACGCAAAGGGTGTGGGAGAATTACTTGACCAATGTAGCCAATGTAATTATAACAAAAACACAGGTGTAAAACAATGGGTTAATCCTAATGCCTCTTATCATGTAGTAAATCTAACTACACGAATGTAGTCTCACTTGTGGCCTCGGAATGGTCCTAACGCAAGTTCTAGAATCTAAGTGCTACCGGTACACACATCATAGCATAAATGCTTTTCCTACCAATTCTAGGGGCGAACCTCACATATTTTGGAGTGGAAAATTTTTTTAGTGGTACGGTTTTGTGCTAGTCATATAACTCCTATCCATGAGACGCTCATTAAGATCAAAGTTTCACTCCTATATGTTGTAAAAAAATTTAAATTTGGCACTAAAATTGCCTTAACAGGTATTTCTCTCAGTTTTATTACACATCTACCATCAAACAAACGAAAAATCAAGCGTAATAGCATTCTCTAAAGTATCGTACTTTAACCCCCCTTACACTTAAGATGAACATTGTCCCCAATGTTCAAATAACAAGATGTAAAAGTAAATAAGGTAAAAGAATGAAATCAAATACTCCCCTGATTCGTTTAGTGGATAAAGAGGTAACATGGTTAGATCTTCTTCCAAGAGAAAGTAGAAGCTCCAAGACTAATGCATCGCCAAAAGCTAGATTCCACATACATCTCCTTGTCCAAAATAACCTGTTAAACCTGAGAAAACAAACACGAAAACCTGCATAACATCGGCGGGATAAATCTATATAAGGATATAATGCTTGTGGAATGATTATTTTGCAGATTCCTGGAGTTTATAAGTTAGAGATTTAATAAAAACTTTTTATGATTCCGGTAGAAAAACAAAACTTGCAAAAATTTCAGAAAATTAAAACCTGACGCCGTCAGGTTGTAATGCCTGACGCCGTCAGAAATGATCTGACAGAATTCTCATGTTAAGTTTCCGGAAAATTTCTGGAAAAACCTATACCTTACTTCCTGGAATTCCTGCAAAACATCATTATGACTCGATACAAGCATTTGACTCAAACAATTACTAATATGTATGTTAATTTAATATTGTTATGATTCATGTTCATTTGTTCTAATAAACCGATTTGGATTTCCCTTACACTTATCTTTTGCAAAATACCTTTATATGTAGTTAAGACGAAGTTAAAAACAAGATAAAGCATTTTCACAATTTAGTTTTGAACATGAATCAATAATAATAAAAATTAAACATACATACGGAAGCAAATAAAATTAAACAAACAAATAAATAAACACACAAAGCAAATAAAGCTTGGGTGGCCTCCCAAGAAGCGCTTTTCTTTATTAACGAGTCTTGTAGCTAGACTCAAAGTCACCGTACATTACGTGATTCCATCATTCATAATGATGTATCCCTGATAGATATAATCCTTGTTATCAGGGTGGTGGTGTCTCAATCGCTCGACATTCGCAGTCACTTCACCTCCTCCCTTGCTGGTCAAGCTTACTACCCCATCTTGGTGTAGACTTTTAATTGTGAATGGTCCATACCACCAGGGACTTGGTTCATCGGTAGGTGCTTTTGTTTCTGAATGCCTTAGGAGCACTGAGTCTCCTTTTGTAAATTCAACGGGGTTATTGGTCTGCTCATTAGCCTCAATATAATCGTTATTTCCACCCTTACATTCTCTAATCTCATTTTCATTGTAATTCTTAATCCTTGCCTCCCATGCAAGGATTTTCTCTCGAACATTACCACGGATTATATTGGGGTTCGCCTCCATCTTCTTTTGTAGAGCAACATCTCGTATATGTCGTGGGATCGTTGGGAAGTTTATTGTTTTCTTCCCCTTCTTCATTTGGATGGTACTATTTTCGTAATCGATTTGTGCCCTAGTGGTAACGAGAAAGGGTGCCCCAAGGATTATTGGCATATTCGTATCATTTCTTTCAATAATCATGAAGTCGACCGGATACAGGAATCCAGCAACGTTGACCAACACATCTTCTGCAATTCCTAACGGGTACTCATAAGAATGTTTTGCAAAGGAGAGTTTAGTACGGGTGATGGATGGCAGTTCGTCGGTTAACTGGACATAAACGGATAAAGGCATCAAATTTACGTCGGAACCTTGGTCAGCTACCGCATCCAGATACTTGAGTTTTCCAATGCTGCATGGTATTTCGAAGACCCCGTAGAATTCCTGCTTTTCCACTAACTTTTGTATTATGAGGCTCTCATACAATTGCCCTCCGGGTAATGTGTCAGATTCATCATCCGGTTCCATCCTCTTGGACTCCTTGTTGGGTAGATGAGTACGTCGATAGTTTCTCACCCAATCGTTTATGGTCTCCTTGTTTATTTCGTGCTTCAAGTAATGCCTCACTTGTTGTGACTTTGGCAGTTCTACCAATTGGCGCTCCTCAGAGGGCGCCTCCTTTCCCTTGTCGAAATCGCATTTGTAGGCATTGGTGTTTCCGTCATTAAGTGGGACGAGGTCAATTTTGTTAACTTCCATAGTTATCAACTTCCCTCTTCCATCATTTTCGCCCTCTTGGACGACGGAGATGGCATTAACACATTTAGTGTTGGGAACTTCAACGTCTTTTCGCACTAACACATTTTCTGGAGCTTTTGTTTTTGTGTATTCTTTCAAAAGGCCCATCATCTCAGCCATCTTCTCTTCCATCTCCTCCTTTTTTTTGTAGATAGCTTCCTCAAATTTTTCCAACCGTTCGGAGTGTTTTGACATGTATTCTCTCATTCGAGCTTCGAATGTTGGACTAAGTTCCTGAGGTGGTGAGTTGGGTTGAGCGTGCTTATGGAAGGGTTTAGTATTTTCCCTCCGGGGTGATTCGGACAATGGTATTTGCTTAATGCTTGAGACCGAGTTAACTGTTTCTTTTTGTGGACTTAAGGGTCTCTTTTGCATTTCATAAGATATGCAACCCTCTTCTCAAGTTCACTAACGCTTTCCTCGGTGATTTGATTGGCTTTATCGGGCGATGAATATGTCTTGACCGCCGAGCGTACGTCGTGGGAAACTTGCCACAATTCATCATTGTCGGATGCAAGCTCATCAATGATTTCCCATGATTCCTCGGCGCTTCTGTCACGCAATCTGCCTCTGGCGGCTCGATCGATGGCACGCTTGGTGTGGTAATCAACATGGTCATAGAAGATTTGGATTTGAAGCCAGAGATCTATGCCATGATGAGGGACTTTTTGGAGTAAGTCCTTGAATCGAATCCATGCCCCATACAGGGTTTCGCCTCGACGTTGTTCGAACATCAAGATATCCTTCCTTAACTTGGTAGTTCTTCCTGGTGGGAAAAACTGAGCGAGGAAACGAGTGGTGAGATCATCCCAAGAGGTGATGGATCCTGCGGGTAGGCGCTCTAGCCATTGACTAGCTTGGTCCCGCAGAGAGAATTGAAAGAGACGTAGTCGGGTCGTCTCTCGAGTGGCAACATCAAGGTCTATGGAATCAACGATTTTGAGAAAGTCCTTGAGATGTTGATTAGGATCTTCGGAACGAAGTCCATGGAATGCGCATCCACTTTGCACCAACCGGATGGTGTCGGATCGCAAGGGAGTGACATTGGCTCCTTGAGTGAGCTCAATGGTGTTTCGATAGCCATGGTGGCTAGGACGGGAGTAGTCTCCTAAGGTACGGGCTCTAGGAGGTGGGTGTTGTTGTGGTGGTGGGTTGTTGGGATCGAGGATATTACCACCTTCCATGATGTCGGATGGTAATGGTTACGAACAAAGAAACGAAGAAAAAAGATAGACTAAAGAAAAACCTAGAAAAATAAAAATAAAAATCTCACTAGAAAGGAATCTAGTGAGTAGACCTAATAAAATAAAAATTCAACCTAAACAATAACTATTCCCCGGCAACGGCGCCAAAAACTTGATGCGTGGTTTTGCGACCTTACAACAGGTTTTACCTCTCGAGGGATCTCAAGAGGCTTGCAATCCCCACCAGGCGGTGTACCTGACCGATGTAGTATAGTGTAGTGGCAAGTACCGGGGGATTGATCGTTCTCTAGGGGAATAGTGTCGTTAGGATTGAAAAACTACTCTAATAGGTCTAAGGGTGAGGGGAGATTCTTTTTGTATTTTTATATTTTTATGAAAGCAAGTAAAATCTCGCGTTTGAAGGAGTGGGCGGAATTAGTTGCTAGTCAACTAACCCAAATAACTACAATTGCAAATAAAATAAAATAACTGAAAATGAAAAGGTTGTGGAACTTATATGGGGAGAAATGTGTTTACTTAGATTTCCTTACTCCCTAACTATCTTTTACCGGTTGATTAGTGTGCATTAATTGCGTGGATGACGGGTGTATTCCTTAATACCAATCGTGGGGTGGCGTACGTACTTCCCCAACTCTATAAGCTCCTACTTCACTCCTATGTCGAGCCGGCTAAGAAGCTCCTAACATGAGATCACTAGAATTCGCTCATGCATTAAATACAACCATAAAAACCTTAGTACGCATTGGTTCTTGTTTCTTAAGACATTCAAGCAAGTTACCGTATAGGAGGTTAGCCAGTTTTCTTAAGCCTAACATCGATAAAAAATCATCCAATACAATTAATAACACACCAACAACCAATAATCAATAGTTAGGTTTCATTAGATCTAAGCAAACACAAGATAAATCTAGCCTAGCATGTTAATTAAAAGACAAGAACAAGATATAATCAAACAACACATAGACATATTGAATGATTAATTGATTACTTATCTTCAATTGAACATGGGAGATCCAAGGGTATAAAACCCTTAAAAATGGCATAAAATTCGTCTAGGGTTTCTCCTCACAAAGTTGCACACTAATGACTAAAAATTGCAAAACTATATATAGAATTTAGGGGCTGACGGCGTCACGTTGTAGGAGGTGACGCCGTCACCTCACCGCGGCTAGGGTTCCCGGATGGTCTTCCTGACGCCGTCCCTCTTTAATCCTCCAAAATCCACTCTGGCGCGTCAAGTGTTGACGCCGTCACAATTGTGCTTGACGCCGTCTCTCTTTAACTTAAACCGTGACGGCCTTGATCACCTTAAAGGGTGACGCCGTCAGACTTCCTTTGTAAAACTTTCTGGCGCGTCACGTGTATTTGTCATATCCACCTCTTTTGCCAAGCCGTGACGCCGTCAGGAGCAATCCTTGACGCCGTCACGTGTACTTTTCCAGCAGCTTTGGAGACTTTGTCGTTTTCTTCACTTTTATGCTCCAAAAACGTCCAAAATGCTTCCTTTTCCAGATTTCTTCTCCAAAGTACCTAAAATGACAAAAGGAACGATTTAGGGCAATATTTGATCAAATAAATACGATTTAGGGCTTAAATGACCCCCTAAAAGCGGTACACTTTTCGCTTCATCAAAAGGTTATAGCGAACTAGGTTATTCATTATATCCTAGAATATAGCTGCACCATCATAGCATCTCATCATTGTAGCATAAGTGCATATTCATTATATCACATGTAGTGATTGCGATTTCATACATATATCATTTCATCATAACCCACATTGTGTAAATGTTTATTTACTTTTATTTCACATCTGTTGTTTCAGTGATGTCTTCGGATTCACACCCTATTGTTATTTTGTCTGACTCTGAGTCAGCGGACGATACTTCCTCACTACCCTCTATCATATTAGAGTCTGTTACATCATCTCCGATACCCACTATCATTTTGTCATCAGTGGAGCCTACTCCACAGTCTTCACTCGTGATGTCAGAGGCCGAGACAGAACCCTTTGAGGAGGGGGAAGTCGTGCCTACCCCACCACTATCACCTGTGATCCGTCGTGGTCCCAGAGTTGTTCCAGTTATCCAGCCAGGAGAGTTTGTACCCTATGGTCGAGTTTACCGTACATATCCAGGTGGGCCGCGCATGTAGCGCACTGCTGCTAAGCGGGTTCATCGTCTCACTGTCAGGTCACCAGCTGCATTTGTATCCCTACCACCACCATCATTACTTACTTCATCTCATCCACTCCGTCGCCGCTTGACAACGAGGAGGAGTGTGGCATTCAGTACACCACCATTATCACCTTTACCATCCTTATCATCATTGTCTCCACCATTGCCATCCCTATCAGCACCAGTCCACACCAGAGATCCTACCCCTATGTCAGACCTACCGCTCAAGAAGCGGGCTCGTCTTGATATCTCATCTCCAGATACTTCAGATGCTACAGAGACAGCACCACCCAGCAAATTCGAGGTTGGTGAGAGCTCGAGGGCTGCCGCTGACAGATTGATTACTGCTGCTACATTTGACTCACGATTAGATCAGCTTCAGGGCGAGATTGAGAGGGCATTATCTCATCTAGAGGAGACTCCAGTGAGCCGTATTGAGGCTATTGAGGAGGAGGTCGAGGGATTGATCCAGGGCAGGGTTGCCATCGATGTGTCACACCAGGGTTTAGAGGCTCGTCAGCTGGAGAGTTCAGAGCATATCACACAGCTCAGACAGGAGATGCCGGGGTTAGTTGACAGAGCACAGATGTTCCAGGATGAGCATCATCGCCGGGCCGGTGAGTTGTCTTCAGTTCAGGCTAGGTTGTCTGCATCAGAGACTAGGGAGACTGACCTTCAGCTTCGAGTTCAGCACCTAGAGGAGATTGTTGTTGCGATGTCTAGGGATCTTCAGAGGATTTTCCGCAGGCTAGATGGAGCACCCGGAGGAGGTGCCTAGTGTTAGACAGTTATCATGTAGCTTGTATATTATTATCCTAGTCCCGGGGTGTGGGACATAGTTAGTACTTGTTGTCTTTTGCTTGTAGTACAAACAAATATATCAAGTGTGACTCTACTATGCAGGATTTTCGTTGTGCTATTTTATGATATCGGTCTGCGTAACCGAAATTTTCATGTATTATATTCATGTGCGATGTGATTATACTTATGATGTTTCGTTGTGGTTTCATTGTATTTATACATGCTGTGGTTGTATTTATACGTATTGTGGATGTATATACATGTTGTGGTTGTGTATATTGTGTATGATGATCATTTCCATTGTGAGTTCTCATTGTTGTATTCTTTTGTGATTGTGAAGAATTATGCCACCCAAAAGAGCTACTCCTGCTATGACACCCGCCCAGATCAAGAGACTTGTTGCCGACAGTATTGAGGCAGCATTGGTAACTGAAAGAGCTGCCGTAGCTGCAGATACTAATGGAACAAATGGCCGTAAATGTACGTACAAAGATTTCAAGAGTGGTGATCCAGAAAAATTCAAAGGCACTGAAGGAGCCACTGCCATGATCCGATGGTTTGAAAAGACAGAATCAGTATTCCTTCTATGCAACTGTCCGGAAGACAGCAAGGTTAAGTTTGCTACTAGTACACTCGTTGGGGAAGCTATGTCATGGTGGAATTCGTATGCAAAGCCCATGGGAATGGAGAATGCTCACAAGCTTACATGGGATGAATTCAAGAAGTTGCTGACAAAGAAGTTTTGCCCACGAACAGAAGTGAAAAAGATGGAAACAGAGTTTTATGAGCTAGTGACAGCAGGTAATGATATTGAGGCATATATCAGGAGATTTCAGGAATTGGCAGCATTATGTCCGACAATGGTTCCGGATAATGAGAAGCTATTGGAGAATTTCATTGGAGGATTACCTCACAACATCCGAGGAGATGTGATTTCTTTTGACCCACAAACATTGGACGAGGCAATCAGAATGTCTCAGAAACTCATGGCTCAGATAGTAAAGAAAGGAACTACTTCAGACAACAACAACAACAACACCAACAATAACCGTAACTACAACAACCGTAACTCCAACAACAACTACCGAAACAACAACAACTATAACAGCAACCGAAACACTTCCAATAACAATAACAACAAAAGAAACCGGGACAACAACCAGAGTAACAATGTTACTCAACCACCACCCAAGAGACAGGAAACTACAAAGGCTTATGTTGCAGGTCAAGCTGAGAAAATAGGTTACAATGGTACTTTACCCAAGTGCAATAAATGTCAAACCTATCATAACCTTGGAAATTGTCCGAATCCGTGTGGAAACTGTAAGAAAGTTGGTCACTCAACCAGGGATTGCAAAGCTCCGATTGTGGTTGATGATCAGAAGCCCCCAGTGACATGCTTTGGATGTGGAGAAGTTGGACACTTCAAGAAGGAATGTCCGAAAGGAAAGAATCAGGGAAACAATAACCAAGGTGGAACAGCTAGGGGAAGAGCTTATGTCCTTGGAGGAGAAGATGTCAGGGAGGACCCGAGTGTCGTTACGGGTACGTTCCTCATTAATAATCGTTATGCATCCATACTATTTGATTCAGGAGCCGATAGAAGTTTTGTTTCTACTGCATTTGCACCATTACTCAACATTGAACCAACCGCATTAGACACTCCTTATCACATTGAACTAGCTAACGGTAGTTTAGTTGGTACCGAAACGATCATTCGTGGTTGCACTCTTAATTTTCTCAATCACCCATTCAATATAGACCTCATGCCATTGGAACTTGGAAGTTTCGACATTGTTATCGGAATGGATTGGTTATCTCAACATCATGCCAGAATCATCTGTGATGAAAAAGTTGTTCATCTTCCTTATGATGGCGAAACATTGGTCGTTCGCGGAGAACGCAGTGGGACTAGACTCAGCATCATCTCGTGCATTAAAACAGAGAAATACATAAAGAAGGGTTGTTATGCATTCTTGGCTCATATCACAGAAAAGAAGTCGGAGGAGAAGCGACTTGAGGATGTGCCAACAGTTAAAGATTTTCTAGAAGTTTTTCCAGAAGACTTACCAGGACTGCCACCTACTCGCCAAGTCGAATTTCAGATTGAATTAGTACCGGGAGCCGCACCAGTTGCGTGAGCACCTTCAGAAATGCAAGAGTTGTCGAACCAATTGCAAGAGCTCTTGGATAAAGGATTCATTAGGCCGAGTTCATCGCCTTGGGGAGCACCAGTTTTGTTTGTAAAGAAGAAAGATGGATCTTTCAGAATGTGCATTGATTATCGAGAGCTAAACAAATTAACGGTGAAGAATCGTTATCCACTTCCCAGGATCGACGATTTATTTGATCAGTTGCAAAGGTTCCAGTTATTACTCCAAGATCGACTTGAGATCGGGTTACCATCAGCTTAAGGTTTGGGAGGAGGATATCCCGAAGACAGCATTCAGAACACGCTATGGTCATTATGAATTTCAGGTAATGCCGTTCGGATTAACCAATGCTCCAGCTGTGTTCATGGATCTCATGAACAGGGTGTGCAAGCCATATCTAGATAAGTTTGTGATCGTATTCATTGACGATATCTTGATCTACTCAAGGAGTGAAGAAGAGCACTGAGAACACCTCAGAACAATCTTAGAACTGCTCAAGAAAGAGAAACTGTATTCAAAATTTTCAAAGTGTGATTTTTGGATCAGAAGAGTACAATTTCTTGGTCACGTCATTGATAGTCAGGGACTACAGGTTGATACAGCAAAGATTGAGGCAGTTAAAGATTGGGCAACACCAAAAACTCCCACAGAAATTCGTCAATTCTTAGGACTTGCCGGATATTACAGAAGGTTCATTGAAGGTTTTTCCAAGATAGTTAAGCCACTGACCAAGTTGACACAAAAGAACCAGAAGTATGATTGGGTAGAAAAGCAAGAGACCGCTTTTCAGTTATTGAAACAGAAACTCTGCAGCACGCCAATTTTGTCATTGCCAGAAGGGATTGAAAACTTCGTGGTATATTGCGATGCTTCACACAAAGGACTTGGAGCAGTGTTAATGCAAAACGAGAAGGTGATAGCTTATGCATCTTGTCAGCTTAAGAAGCATGAGAAGAACTACACTACTCACGACTTAGAGTTGGGTGCCGTGGTTTTCGCACTCAAGATTTGGAGACATTATCTTTATGGAACAAAGTGTGTAGTATTTACAGACCACAAAAGCTTACAGTACATTCTGGATCAGAAGGAACTTAACATGAGGCAACGTCGTTGGTTGGAACTACTTAGTGATTACGACTGTGAAATCAGATATCACCTAGGAAAAGCCAATGTTGTGGCAGATGCACTCAGTCGGAAAGAGAGACTCAAGCCTTTGAGAGTCAGATCATTGGGAATGACAATTATTTCACCACTACCATCAAAAATCCTGGAGGCTCAGGTAGAAGCACTCAAGGAAGAAAACCTACCAAGTGAAACACTTAAAGGAATGCAAGATAATGCAAACGGTTTAGTAAAGAGATCAGATGGAACATTATGCTTCAAGGATAGAAGTTGGATACCTCTCTATGGTGGAATACGAGAGTTGATCATGCACGAATCACATAAATCGAAGTACTCTATTCATCCAGGTTCTGATAAGATGTATCAGGATCTCAAGAAGCTTTATTGGTGGCCGAATATGAAAGCAGAGATAGCTACGTATGTCAGTAAATGCCTTACTTGTGCTAAAGTGAAAGCCGAGTACCAGAAGCCATCAGGATTGCTCCAGCAACCAGAGATTCCCCAGTGGAAGTGGGAACGCATTACAATGGACTTTGTCACTAAACTTCCCAAAACATCAGGAGGTTACGATGCTATTTGGGTAATAGTTGATCGTCTCACCAAGTCAGCTCATTTCATTCCAATCAAAGAGACTTATACTATGGATCAGCTCGCCAGACTTTACGTCAAGGAAATTGTCTCAAGGCACGGTGCACCAATTTCCATCATTTCCGACAGAGATAGTCGCTTTACTTCAAATTTTTGGGAATCATTGCAAGACTCATTTGGATCTAAGTTAGACATGAGTACCGCCTATCATCCTCAGACCGATGGTCAGAGCGAGAGAACGATTCAGACATTGGAAGACATGCTCAGGCCATTTGTCATTGATCGAGTTCTCTTACAATAACAGTTATCATACGAGCATAAAAGCTGCACCATTCGAGGCACTCTACGGTCGTAAGTGCAGGTCCCCAGTTTGTTGGGCCGAAGTTGGTGATGTACAGCTAACAGGTCCAGAGTTGGTCAGAGAGACAACAGAAAAGATAATTCAGATTCGAGAAAGACTCCAAACAGCCAGAAGTCGACAGAAAAGTTACGCCGATGTTCGACGCAAACCATTAGAATTTCAGGTTGGAGACAAAGTCATGTTGAAGGTCTCGCCTTGGAAGGGCGTGATACGATTCGGGAAACGCGGTAAGTTGAACCCGAGATACATAGGGCCATTCAAGATTCTGGAAAGATCGGTCCGGTAGCATACAGGCTTGAGCTTCCGTCAGAGCTCAGCAATGTGCATAACACGTTTCATGTCTCAAACCTCAAGAAATGTCTTTCAGACGAAACGCTCGTAATCCCATTGGAAGAAATTCAGATCGATGATAAGCTTAACTTTGGGGAAGAACCAGCATAAATCATGGACCGAGAGGTCAAACAGTTGAAGCAAAGTCGAATTCCGATCGTCAAAGTTCGCTGGAATTCTCACAGAGGTCCTGAGTTTACTTGGGAACGGGAAGACCAGATGCGACTCAAATACCCACATCTTTTCACCGAGACCACTCCAGAGAACAACATCAGCTGAATTCAGGGACTGAATTCCTTTTAGGGTGGTCGACTGTCACAACTCGTAATTTCAGGTCATTTTCCAAACCCCAAAAATTTACTATTCATGAGTTACTATTCATCAAACACTATTCACCAACCACTATTCATCATTTCACTATTCATCGTTTTTGAAGTCAGTTTAAGACTTTGAGAAGTCATCAAAAATTTTACTATTCACATGACACTATTCATTCCCGGAGGGAAATCACTATTCATGGGCATCATTCATCATGTCGTAAACTAGGTTTACGGGTATTCAAATGCGCGTAACCAGTTAGGTTTAGCTGCGTATTCATGCATCATCCGTAAAGACACATCATACGGACTAGGGTAGTCTGCATATTACCAGTAACATCATTTCCATATCAGTTCATGCATGTGTTTGTGTGATTCTCATTAGCGTATGCTTAATTGTTTAATTAACGTTACCACTCAATCATTTCTACTAACAGTAAACCCAATACTCCCGACAATGATCCTAATACATTTTCAAGCTAATTATAATGATATAGAGATTATATTATTACTTTACCCGGTGTTTTTAAACCAATCGCTATATTTTTCGTTTGACGCTTATAACTCCGTCGGTTTACGAAATTTCAATCCGATTATCATTCTAACACCCGATTCTTGCAAGGAACATGATTTTACAATTTTTACAACTTCGTCGTATCTCATTTCACCTCGTCACGAGTTATTTTTAGTTAACTCGGTACCCGATAACACTCAAGGTATACACAAATCAACTAATACTTACACTAATGGAGGACACTTGGCATTAAACATCAAATCTATTCCTAATTCCCCCCCCCCCCCATTTAGCCTAATGCTTCCAAAATCCCATTAATGAATTACTTGCCATTTTATTTCCAATCCCACTAACTATAACACTCATACATAACCATTTAGCTAACAAAAAAAGATCAAACCCCTCTCCACTTCATCCCTATGTTCGGCCACAACCAAGAACACACCTAAAATCCATAGATTTTTCAAGAACAAAGCATAATCATACCCCATTTGCCTTCCTAGTTATGGATTTGTGATCAAACCTCAAGTTTATTACTCATTTCTTATCAAAACTCATCCAATCATCAAGTAAGTTTTCAAGAACATGTTTTGATCATTTTATACTTTCATTTGATATATATGTTCATGTATTTTCAAGTTATAATAGTCATCCATGCAAGATACTTATGTTTTACATACCACATTTGAACATAAACTCTTTAAATCACTAGATCTATAGGTTTCACTAATGATCTCATGAAATCCACCAAGGTTGGTGATGTTTAGGACCCCATGACACCCTAAGAAGGTTTATGGTAGGATTTGCGAACTTGTGGAGTTGATTTGAGTTAGTATGATCAAGTTTAGAACCAAGGAAGTGAGTTTTTAACAATCTAAAATAGCAACTGTCCAAAAACGTGTAAACTGGAAAACTCAGTAATTTTTGGCAAAATTTGGCCGTAATATTCAGAAAGTTCTTTCAAAAACGAAACCGTGGCCGCAAGAATCACTAAAAACCGACTTATAACGAAGGAGTTATGATTTTTCGAAGTTAGACGACGAAAACTAATTTTCTGAAAATTTAGTTGCTGATCGCCGAGATTCAAAGGAAAAAACAAGGCATTAGACGTGATCTAGACGACCCGACCCATTGAGATTATGTTAGTTCATGTTTATACGAAACCGTGGATGTAAAGAACGTAGAAAACGAGCTTGTAACGGCTGAGTTATTCACGTTTAAAGCCGACGAACTCTAGTTCATTTTGACAGCCACTATTAGAAAGTGTTTTAAATATTAAAACTAGTGTTTTTGCGAAACATAACGTTGTTAGCCGATTTTCTAATTGATCGAGGCGTGTACAACCGGAAGTTAAAGGAAACGACATTTATACATAGTTACAAGATTTTCAAAAACGTCGAGTTTGATCAACTAACACGTAACATGCAATATTTCACGACTAGTTTCACGAAGTCAATTTGGACATATTTTCACAAGTTAAGGAAAATATTAAATTGCGATGAAAACGCTACATTTTGCCGATAGAACACCAAACAAGGATCGTGGAGTACCGTTTCAACGTGTTTACGCGAAAAGTAGTTTATAACTTAGCGAGACGTCAAAAGTGTATTTTTCGTCGATAAAAGTTATTTTCGAAACTAACAAGTGGTATCGTTAACATACGTATTTGCATGTGTTGCATTGTATCATTGCTTACATTGGATCACATCATTCATAATAGGTCGTGGTTAGAGACCGAGCTTTGTTTCATCATATCCATTGTGATCATTGTTGCTATACCATATCAGGTGAGTTTTCATAGCCCCGTTTTAAATTGTTTATTGATTTCTAAACTCTCGGGGGAGAATACATTGCACCATTTTCATATGCGGACCAAAGTATACAAACTCATTACATTGCTTAAGTTACATCATTGCCCAGATTAAAGTCCCCTTTATTATCATGAACCGTTAATTGTTAGCAAGCGAGAGTGAGTGAATAGATCTATTGAGGGTGACTCCTCCGTTCGGGTTGGTAGCACCAACTGGTCAAACGAACGCATTTCATTTCTGTCATATTAGAGTGATTGGCAAACACTCGGTTGGGGCATTTCATTCAGTCTAGCTTCGGGGTCATGAGCTTAGAGCTAATGTATCATTTTTATGTGGCATGGTTTTGTCATACACTTTATACTTGTGGTATCCGTACAATATTTCATTTACATAAACCTATGATCTCACCAACATTTTTGTTGACCATTTTTAGCAATGTATTTTCAGGTAATTAAGGTATAGCATGTTGGCTTGCATATGGACATCATGGAGTCGCGGGGTCGACGCATCTCACTTTATATTTTATGCACTTATCCATCGTTTGAATTGTATGAACTTGTTTTATGAAAACTTGTTTCACCTTTTGGGACCAAGCTTTATAACTCTGAATGTTTTTAAATAATCAAACGATGTATTTTCTAAACGACACTTTAGGTCGTTCAATATAACTGTAACTTTGGTGCTATGACCAGTCGTGCCCCTGAATGACTTATTCCGCTGCAAGTCACGAAATTTGGGGGTGTGACAGTTTGAGTTACAGATTGGTTTAGCGTTTAGGGTTTAGAGTTTAGGGTTTAGGGTTTAGGATTTATATAAATACTCGTTATATTATAAATAACTCGGGAAATTGATTTTCAATAAAGTCTTTTGACTTGGAAACGTTCGATAAATGAAAGGGTCATGGCAAAATGTTGTTATTTCCAAAGATTATTTTGTCTTAAGTCCGAACTTGTTTTAAATCATAAAACGAGTATACCTTGTACTAATAAATGGGATTATGGGAAAATACCGACGATTACCAATCGACTCATCTTATTTGATATGTTTGTTGTTAGTTATCTCTTTGACTTGTTTTCGTCATCTCGTCTCGACTCGAGTTATCGTCAATACTCTTCTCGACTATTCGGTTATTCGTTTTTTTGGAGTGACTACTCGTGAGTCCGTGTTCTCTACCGTTACATGAATGATGATACCAAACCCTTTTAAAAGGCTAAAACGAGATTATCTTTGGAAATGAGAATGATTAACTTTTGAAACCTCTTGCGCATTTGATTTTTTTGGTGAATATCGTGCCGAGTACGTTGCGTTAAATCGTTTGATACGATATTCATTTTCTTTAACTATTAATTACGGATAACCGATACCCGCGGGGAAACCTGAAAAACCGATGGATAATATTAATCGGGTATCCGGTGGGATATGGGGCGGGTACGGGTATATTATAAACGGGTTCGGGCACGGGTACACTAAAACCCATCCCGAACCCGAACCATTGTCATCCCTAGTTACCGGCTATAGCCGGTTTTCAACGCCACATCAGCACCATTAGCCTTTTTTTTCTTTTTTTCTTTTTTATTACACCTCTTGCCAAGTCATAGTTAAACCAAACAACCACTTCAATATTCAACCAGCAATTAATCCCTTTACCCGATCAATTGTAAACACACAATAATCAATAAACCCTAATCAAAACACACATTCTTCTGGCAAACACAAACACGCAAACAATGAATCCAAATAACAACAAAGGTATGTTTTTTAATGTTTTCACATATCAGTTGATGATTCATTGTACAATAATTAGTAACAGGCTTTTGATCTATAAATGGTGATGTTTAGGGTTGTTACCGATTCTAATGTAAAGCTGTGTGAATTTATTGTTGAATGTAAAGCTGTGTGAATTTTTAATTTATTCAAGTTTATGCTTTAACAGGTTCAAAGGCAAAAATCCCTAGGTCCAAATTCAAAATCATTTCCAACAAGGTATACTAAAGTTGTTATGTGTTTGTGGCTAAAGTTGTATACCTTTATACCATTAATTAAATTTTTTGAAACACATGGTATGTTGAACTATTAGGAGGTATGGGAAAGCACAGATTGGAAGAGAAAAATCCCTTTCTATTTCTCTAGCGATGAAGAATCTGGTGATGCTGACACAAAAGGGGTAATAATGGTCCATTTAATAAGTGTTGTTTCGCTACTTTTATGACATTCTCCAGACTTAATCCATTATACTCGTTCAACTTGTAGGTAAATGACAAAGCTGAATCCTCTCAAGCTACTCCCAAAAGTCAATCCTCTCAAATACCAGTTGAAAAGGCACACAAAAAGAAATTTACTCGAGATATTGTCTTGGGACTGCCGTATAAGAAGATGGTTTAGGGGTTTAGGACATCCATTAACAGCTTTTGTGTTTGTGTAAATGGTATTTGGTACTTTAATATGGTAGTAGTAGTTCAGACATTTAATTTGGTTAAATGTAATTATTAATGGTACAATAACTGGTAATTAGTAGTTTAACTGTATCTATTTTATAACTGTAATGATAGTATTTTGGTTTGTTAAATGGTACCAATTTGTGTTCTTGCTGTGATGATTGCAAAGTTAGATTTAATGGTAGTAGTTTGTGTTGTTGATTTGATGATTGCACATATTTTTTTAATGGTAGCAGTTTGTGTTCTTGATTTCATGTTGGTTTATGATTTAATGGTAGCAGTTTGTGTTAAATGGTGTCAGTTTGTGTTTATGATCTTTGTGTAATTGTGTAAATTTGAGTTCTTGATTTGATATGCAGTTTGTGTTCATGATCTTTGTTCTAGATCTTGGTTCATGATTTGCGATTAAGATAATGATATATAACATTTGGAGCCAAAATTTTGATTTATTCAAGTTTATGCTTTACTTAACTGGTTCAAATTAAAGGCTAAATTTTTAAATAATTCAATTGTTATTTTGAAATTAGAATTTGGAGCCAAAATTTTGATCGAAAATTTTGAAATCGCCTAATTAGAATCAGTTAACAAGAATAAGGTACGATTCATATTCTTCCTATACCCTCTTTTCTCTCCTAAAAAAAAGACTGCAAAGAAAACACCAAAATCAAATCTTCTATCACCATTACTCTTAAATCCAGAATCATTTTCTTGTACCCATTGTTACTCAAGAGTCATGGAAATTCAACCCATTGTTGATAATCATCTTTTGCTTCCTGCTGATAATGAACATGATGATAACAATATAGAATATGAATCCGAAAAGTATTCTGATGATGAAGATCTAGATGCGCCTGGAACCAACCAATCAGATCGGATACTAGCTAAGAGAGGCATAACCAGGCTATTTAAGTTTCGCATGAAATATGGCAACCCTGGTGGAATAAAGCTCAAGGTAACCTTCGATGCATTGAATAGGGTATCAGGGTTACACAGAGCACTATTTTCGAGTTTTTTAGGAGATCTGGTTCGTGAGCACACAGGTTTGAAGATTCTTTCCTGGAGGAATGTGAATAAAGAATCAAGAGATAAACTATGGGCTGAATTCACGGTACATATATACTATTTTTTAACCCATTACTACATAAGTTTATCTATGCAGTTACATTATGTGCAACTAATTAACAACATTGTGCTAATCTTTGCAGCGATATTTTGATGTTGACGTGACATTCAGAAAATTGGTAATGACTCGTCTTGGTAAACTGCTAAGGAATTTCAGAACGAAGCTCAGAGAAGAATACATTTTGCCCCACCTAAATACACCTTCCAAACGGAATGAAATCCCGGCCAAGTATAGTCGATTTGTGAAATCAGAAGACTGGGTCGAGTTTGTAAACCACACGACCACCGATGCATACAAGGTTTTAATTAGTCATCTTTATTTAATTCTATATGTCATTTCATAATTTTCAGTTTGCAGCATTACCGCATGTAAACGCCTTATGATTTTGTGTTTTTAGGAGATATCTGATAAAGCTAAAATGTCGTGTTCCAAAAATATTTATCAGCATAAAATGGGACGAGGTGGATATGTTTATGTGAAAGAGAAAATGGTAAGATTACATGTGTATGCATCCTCATATTTTCTTTTATCTTGTTCTAACTTTACATGTGTATGCATTTGATGTTTATTAGATCGAAAATAAAGAGATTGAAGCAGATGAAGAACCCCCGCGTGGTATAATGTGGTTGAAAGGAAGGGTAAACAACGACGGCAAATTTCCAGATGATGAGATTACATCAGTGGGAGATAAACTTGTAAGTTTGACTGCAAATTCTATTATTATGCTTATATACCAGCAGCATTAACTGTGTACTAGTAGTAGTAACTTGTATACCAGCAGTATTAACTGCGTACTAACAGCAGTAACTGTGTACTAGCAGTAGTAAAGACTAGGCATATTTTTCATTGAAGTTCATGAGCAGCACTAACTCCAGCTGAGTAGCATTGACACAAATATGAGCATCAGTTACTCAAACAGCATCAAGAAGACTTTTAATCCCACCATTTCCTATATTTTTTGTGCAGAAAGAATCTGATGACCAGATCAAGAAATTGTCCAACGAGATTATAGAAACAAAGAGA
Source organism: Artemisia tridentata subsp. tridentata (assembly GCA_021014915.2). NCBI lineage: Eukaryota > Viridiplantae > Streptophyta > Magnoliopsida > Asterales > Asteraceae > Artemisia > Artemisia tridentata. The sequence goes on from CP139503.1 coordinate 163,043,097, forward strand.
ATACTTACTCAACTGATGGCACAGTTGAGTCAACAAGGGGTGCAGTTAAATTTGTCATCTCAATTGCCAGTAGCCTCAGATGTAAGCCAACAAGGGTCTACAGATTCCCAATCGCAAGGAAATGTGTCTCCAACACAAGGAGTACCAACAGTATGTATTTCAACATGTTTCTTGTTATTATTTTGTTTATATAATGTAACGTGTTTTATATATACATATAGGAACCTGCTAAAACTGTCGGACCTAAGAAAAAGCCTAAGTCACGAAAAAATGGGCCTCCAGATTCCCAATCGGAATAAAATGTGTCTCCAACACAAGCACTGCCAACAGCATGTATTTCAACATGTTTCTTGTTATTCTTTTGTTTAAATAATTTCTGATATGTACATGCAAAAATTCTTTTTTTAGCCATTTAAGTGCAAACTGTGGCACTTAAAGAAATCAAATATCGTTGCTTTGGGTACATACATGTGTTTTTTCAACCTACATATATATAATTCTTGATATATAATTCAATGTTTGATACAAGCGACTTTTGTTACTACAGGTTACACCACCAACTACGATGCAAAAGAAAAGTGACAACAAATGTGGACCAACAGCACCATCGAAGCGCAAAAGTAATGTCTCTATTGAAGCCCTAAAGCAAGCTAGGCCGGCGAAGAGTCAAAAGTCTTTAAATTATGGTACTTGAGAATTTGATTATGTACGACATTACAATTGTATATTCTGTTCAGTTATATACATTCGAGTTTTATTCAATTTGAAATTTCTTTTTGTTTTTGGTTCTGTTTTATATATATATATATACTCATTCCAGCAGCACTAGCATAGTACGAGCAGTAGTAACTCTGCTTCAGCAGGACTAACTTAGTACTAGCGGTAGCAACTCTGCTCCAACAGTACTAACTTAGTAATAGCAGTAGTAACCCTATGACTAAAAGATGCAGTCACATAATATGGTCACGCTTATCAACATTATTGGTCACTCTTTGTTTAATTCGATGTGTGACTAAATATTACAAAAGGCCACACAAACTAAAAATTCATGTGACCATTGGATGATCAATAGTCACACAAAATACACATTTCTTCACTTTAAATAGCATATGGTCACACTTATTAACACTTTTGGCCACTTTATGCTTAATTGTATGTGACTAAATACCCAAAACAAACATGCTTTGTGTGACTAAATATTACAAAAAGACACACAAACATAAAATTCAAGTGGCCATTGGATGATCAATAGTCACACAAAATACACATTTCTTCACTTTAAACAGCATATGGTCACACTTATTAACACTTTTGGCCACTTTTTGCTTAATAGTATGTGACTAAATACCCAAAACAAACATGCTTTGTGTGACTAAATATTACAAAAGGCCACACAAACATAAAATTCAAGTGGCCATTGGATGATCAATAGTCACACAAAATACACATTTCTTCATTTTAAAGAGCATATGGTCACACTTATTAACACTTTTGGCCACTTTTTGCTTAATTGTATGTGACTAAATACCCAAAACAAACATGCTTTGTGTGACTAAATATTACAAAAGGCCACACAAACATAAAATTCAAGTGGCCATTGGATGATCAATAGTCACACAAAATACACATTTCTTCACTTTAAACAGCATATGGTCACACTTATTAACACTTTTGGCCACTTTTTGCTTAATTTTATGTGACTAAATACCCAAAACAAACATGAATTGTGTGTCTAAATATTACAAAAGGCCACACAAACATAAAATTCAAGTGGCCATTGGATGAACAATAGTCACACAAAATACACATTTCTTCACTTTAAACAGCATATGGTCACACTTATTAACACTTTTGGCCACTATTTTTTAAATTGTATGTGACTAACTCCAAAAAAATAACACACGTTGTGTGACTAAATCATCACAAACGTCACATTTATTATATATTCATGTGGCCATAGGATGGGAAATAGTCACACAAAATACACATTTACTTGAATAAATCATCTCAAATGTCACATATATTATATATTTATGTGGCCAAAGGACGAACAATAGTTACTCTCAAAAAATATTTGTGTGACTATAAAGTGTTTACGGTCACACAAAACTGATAAATCCAACAAAACTTGTGCCTAATTTGTCACACATATTCGGGTTTTGGTCACTCTTTTACAATGAAAACGGCCACAAACTAAACAATGTGACCATATGCTACCTACGGTGGCGCGACCTTTCGTCACACACACCCAAAAAAATGTGTGTGACTATATGCATATCGTCACACATTTTTGGTGTGACGAAAGCCACTTTCTGTACCAGTGCAATCAGACTATTCTTGGCCTATGCTTCTTTCATGGGCTTCACAGTTTATCAAATGGATGTTAAGAGTGCCTTCTTGTATAATACTATTGAAGAGGAGGTTTATGTCTCTCAACCTCTAGGTTTTTTTGATCCAGAACATCCTGATAAGGTGTACAAGGTTGTAAAGGCTCTTTATTGACTACATTAGGGACCAAGGGCATAGTATGAGACTTTGGCTTCCTATTTGCTAGAGAATGGATTTCAAAGGGGCAAGATTGATCAGACTTTATTCATTAAGAAGAACAAGAAGGATATCTTGCTGGTACAGGTTTACGTGGATGATATCATCTTTGGATCCACAAGGAAGGAAATGTGTGTAGAGTTTGAGAAACTTATGCATGATAAGTTTTAGATGAGTTCTATGGGGGAACTTACTTTCTTTTTGGGTCTACAAGTAAAGCAATCAAATGATGGCATATTTATCAGCCAAGATAAATATGTGGCAGAGATTCTAAGGAAGTTTCAGTTTGCTGATTCTAAAGTGGCTAGCACACCTATTGATCCTGAGAAACCATTGCTTAAAGATGCTGATGGAGAATGCGTGGATGTACACACTTACAAATCTATGATAGGGTCCTTGATGTATCTTACATCATCAAGACTAGATATCATGTTTGTTGTATGTGCTTGTGCAAGGTTTCAAGTCATTCCCAAGGCTTCTCATTTAACTGCTGTCAAAAGGATCTTCAGATATCTTAAGGGTCAACCTAGGTTGGGTCTGTGGTATCCTAGGGAATCACCTTTTGACTTGGTGGCATATTCAGACCGTGATTATGCTGGTGCAAGCCTGGACAGGAAATCAACAACTAGTGGATGTCAATTCCTTGGATGCAGACTTATATCATGGCAGTGTAAAAAGCAGACAATTGTGGCAACTTCAACAACTGAATCTGAATATGTAGCTGCTGCAAGTTGCTATGGTCAAGTGCTTTGGATTCAAAATCAGCTCCTTAACTATGGGTATAACTTTATGAACACCATGATATATGTTAGCTTTTATATTTTATAGAAAAGTGATGGTCATTTGTATGAATATTTAAGTGTGTGTCGTGTGGCTTAAAACTAATATGTAAGGGCTTTGTGGTGAACTTTGTAATGAAAGTATAAAGAATAATGCAAAAGCCCAAGTCCATCACATGGCCCAACCAAAGCCTTGTAGGGCAACCAAGGCCTCCTTTCAACTATAAATACACACACTCTCCATCTATTTGTGTGTGCCTCAAAGTCTTGTAAAGGTGAGAGTGTGTGTATGTGTATGTTTTGTATCTTGTTCTCTCATGGTAATAGAAGCATTCGACTAAGGTTTGATTTCACACGATCCATACCATTCTTCTTATCATCTTTACTTATTGTTGAGTGTCACGGATATAGTATAGCTTAGTTTTGTGCGTAAGGTTTGATTAGTTTAGTGGTTTAACAAGTGGTATCATTCGCCAAACATTGATCTAGGTTCTAGTTGTGTTTGTTTGATTAGTTTAACGAAAGTTTTTCATAAAAAGGTTCTATCTTTTTGCATAAATCGTGAGTTTTAGACATAAAGTTGCTACCTTATTGTGTTTTACGAGAGTTTTTTAAGGATTTAGTTGGTAAGTTTTTGTGTTTAACGAGAGGTTTGTGGTTATTTTGATCGTACACTTAACGCCACAAAGATACAAGGTTCGAATCTCCTTGCTACGGATTGTTTTTATCATTTCTTGTATAAGAAGTTGATAAAAAGGTGCTTCTTCACAGAAAAATCGAATCTCTTGTAAAGATTTTCGATTGAAAAAGGGTTTTTCAAAATTCTAATTGCGAGTATAAAGGGTTTCTCGCATTTCAAATTCTCTCGGAATTGCCTGTTTTTCGGAATTCGAATTGCGAGTAAAAAGGGTTTCTCGGAATTGGTGTGCTCTCGCAATTCATCAGCATCTTCGGAATTGGGACTCGGTATTTCCTTACTTGTATAAGTTTGTGAAATCACCTCGACTTGGAATTATTCTCATCTTTTGTATAAAAGTTTGAGAACGTGATCGAAATTGTAATTTTGAAAATTCTTTCGAAATTGCTTTCTCTTTCGCAATTCAGAGTTGTCTCTCGCAATTGCTGCTACTTTCTCGCAATTGGTGACTTTCTCGCAATTGGTGACTTTCTCGCAATTGGTGAACTTTCTCGCAATTGGTGACTTTCTCGCAATTGGTGACTTTCTCGCAATTGGTGAACTTTCTCGCAATTGATGACTTTTCTCGCAATTGGTGATTTTCTCGCAATTGGTGACTCTCTCGCAATTGGTGACTCTCTCGCATTTGCTTCCAGTCCCGCAATTGACAAAGTTTCTCGCAATTGGTGATCTTTCGCAATTCAGTAACCATTTCGCAATTCCAACTAGTTTCGCAATTGAGGCAGATTTTAACAAACTTTGGACTCATTTAAACCAAGAGTTCACAACAACATCTACAATCACAACACCTATTTCTTTGCAACGATCCTGAATCAATCAACCTTATCATACAACAACAACAATGACTACTCAACAAGACATCCATGCAGCCGGTGCTGAAAACCGTCCTCCAATGCTAGAAAAAGGCAGTTATCTTCCATGGACAAGCCGTATGCTTCGTTACTTGAAAACAAAACCTAATGGACAAGGCAAACTTCTGATCAACTCCATCAAGAATGGTCCCTTCAAACCTCGTCAGATTCAAGAAGCTGGTGATCCGAATCAAAATCCTCCTGTTCCACCATCTTGTCGTGATCAGAAAGAAGAAGAATACACAGAAGAGGATCGGAAACAAATTGAAGCAGATGACTTAGCCATGCACCTAATTCAACTTGGTTTACCACAAGAGATCTTTTGTGCTGTTGACAGCTGTGAAACTGCTTATGATATGTGGGAACGAGTTAGGAGGCTATGTCATGGAACTGAAATTGGTCAACAAGACATTGAAAACAAGCTTCTAACTGAATGGGAAAAATTTTCATCCACTCCAGCTGAACCAATTGAAATCTACTACACAAGGTTTTGCACTATCATGAATGAGCTCATCAGGAACAACTTAACACCAAAACAGATTGTCCAGAACATTAAGTTTCTTAACAACCTTCCAGAGGAATGGGGACGATATGTTACAATTGTTAATCAGACAAAGAACCTTCATGAAGTGAATTATGATAAGCTCTATGATTTCTTGAAACAAAACCAGAAAGAGGCAGATGAGGTTAGGAAAGAAATGCTTGCCAAAAAACATGATCCTTTAGCATTGATTGCTCAGTCACCATCATCTTCAACAGTGAACACATCATCATCACCAACTCCCACTCAGAACTACATGCCACATGAATACTCTCCACAAACTGCTATCTTCCCACAACAACAATTCTATCCTCATGAACAACAAGTCATTCCACAACAACAATACCCAGAATCACCATACAATCCTAATGATGACATGTCTGCACTGTCTCAAGCATTCACCCTTCTATCAAGAGTTGTCCAAGGACGCTATTCCACACCTACCAACAACAATCAAAGGATTGCATCGAACACTCGCTACAGGCAGTTTGCTCAACCGGGTTTCAACATGGGTCAACAAGGACAAATGGTTGGAGGTTATGGGAATCAACAAGGATATGCTCCTCAGATGGGAAATCAAAATACAGGTCAGTTTATGGGTAATCAGAATCAGATGGGTCAAGTTGTTGGAAATAGAAGAGGTCAGAATATGGGAAATCAGGTTGGGAATGTTGCTGCTCCAGTTGCTGGGAATGTTGGGAATATGAATCAAGGAAATGTGTTGAAATGTTTTAACTGTCAGGGTACTGGTCATATAGCAAGAAACTGTCCCTCCAAGCCAAAAAAGAAAGATCCCGAGTATCTTCAGAAAGCTTTGCTCTTAGCTCAGAAGGACAAGGCAGGGTTTCAGTTAAGTGCTGAGGAAAATGATTTCATGGCACTGATGGATGATGCAGAGGATTTGGAGGATATCGATGCCAACTGCATCTTCATGGCAAATCTTCAAAAGGTTAAATATGACACGGATTCTGAAACACCTCCTGCTTATGATGCTAATGTGATATCTGAGGTACCTACATATACTACATATCACAATAATGAAATATTTGATATGACACCTCAACACGAACAGCATCCTGCGACTCCTACTCTCATTTATGATACATATATGGACTCCCCAAGTTGTAGTAATACTAATTTGGCTACTCCAGATATGAATCCTAATAGTGACTTCGAGTCACAGCATACTGAGACTGAAGAGGAAACACGTGCTTTATTTGAATCATTATTGCAAAATTGTGGTATTGAAATTGAAAAGGTCAAAAAGATCAATAGCGATGTTAAGGCCGCTAATAAAAAGTTGACCACTGAGCTTGAGAGATACAAGGTGAACGAAAAAGCTTTTGAATTTCACCACAAACGACTGTCAGAACTTGAAAATGGTTACAGTGATTCTGTTTCAAGGGAGAAACATTTGCAAATCAAATACGACACTCTTGATGTTAAATTGAACATGCAAATTAAATCCTTAAAAGCAGAAATTTCTGATATAACCAACCAACTTTCTAAACAAAAATCAATTTGTTCTGATCTTGAAAAAGAAAAGAACGAGTTGCATTCAAAGTTTTCAAAACGAGAAGATGAACTTCTTGATGAAGTACTTGACAAACAGGAAACTATTAAAAAGTTGGAAGAATTGCTTGTAAAAACGGGTCATTCAACTCAAACGATTAATATGTTAATTAACGACAAAAACCCAATTTTATATACAAGAAAGAAAATGGCTCTCAGTTGTGAAAACCCTTGTTATTTCAAGAAAGCTCAGCAAAAACAGAATGTGCTATTTAATGGTAATCTTATAAATGATGTGCATGATCCACCTACTTGTTATGATTCGTATGAAACGATTGAGCTTACGAAAGAGAGTCAAAACAAAATGAGACAATTAAATAGAGATATCAAACCAATTGATTATAATGAAGCAAACAAACTTGCTGGTGTTCATCTTGTTAAAAAGGAGTCACCTTTGTTTTTCAAAAAACCAGTGGCTGCCACAAAGTTCAAAGTTGTGTCAAAACATCTTTCTAACATCGAACAAATGTACTCTACCGACACTTCCGCAAGTGAAGCTAGAATACTTTTAGCCGATCTTAAAAGGAGAGTTGAAATGCTTCAAGATGTTGTGGCAACCAAAACTAATACTAAAATCAACGATTGGTTTTCAAGTTTTCAAACTGAACAGAAAAAGATGTTTGAAACAGAAATTACTCCCATTGTATCTGGCATACATGCAAGAGCAATTCATGTTGAGAACGCAATTATTAAAGAAGTAACTGAATTTGTCAAGGACCACACATCCTTGGTAATGGAAGCCAATGATAACATTGAAAAAATCAAAGTTTTGGAAAAACAAAATGACGCACTCTCTGAAGAAGCTCTTTCAACTGATATTATGTCCATTATTTATCAAATGTATTCTGTCGAAGACGATGAAAGACTTCGAGCTGAGACTTCTCAAATTGTTTCAAAATGTGAAAATGCTCTTGCAAAGCTTGAAAAAGAAAATGTCACATATTTTAAACAACTGGATAAGAAAAAGGAAGAATGCAAGTATGATAAAATGTCGTATGAACGTTCTTACAATGAAATGCAAAAACAAATTGATCTTTTGAAGTCTCAGCTTGAATGTCAAAAAGGGAAGGGTGAAGAAATTATTGCAAAACCAAAAATGTCAATTTCACAATCTGCTCCTTCACCCTTGCCCAAAGAAAAAGCAAAAGAGAAAGTAGTTGTCACAACACCAAATGTTATAGCACCTGGACTTTATAGGATTAGTACCACTATTGCATCTACCTCTACATCTAAAACATATAGGGTGATAGACAAAAGTGTTAAGGAAAATCCAAAAGAGAATAGGAAAGCTAACACTGATTCAAAGGACAACAAGATAAATCCTAATGAGTGTGCCTTACCTTCTACAGGAGTAGAAAGTACCTCTAAGAGCAGCAGACCAAAGCCTAAGAGCAATACAAGGAATAGAGTCGCGCTTGCTTCTAAGAGGGAAACCAAGAATAAAACGAAAGAAGTAGAAGAACACCCTAGGATTTTATCGCTTTCCAAGAAGAAACTTATGTCATCTAAATGTAATGTTAAAGACAATATTTCTAGTGCATGTAATGAACCTGTTTGTTTAATGAACAAGAAATCTTTGTCTGAAAATATGTGTGATGATACTGTTTCTAATGTTGTGAATGTGAATGATAAGCCTGAACAGAAAGATGTGCCTTCAGAAACTAGTGCTAAGTCTAGATACGTTACGAAAATTATTAAAATTGCTAAGACAACAACCACTAGTAGCCTATTGCCTAAGGACCATCTTAAGTTTTGCATATGGAAACCAATGGGTAGAAAGTTTACACCTAAGAATGGCACATTAGATGTTGTTCCAAAAGAACAAATAGAAACCTTCTATGAGTGTAATTCATTTGTTACCCCTAACCTAATGGAACCAAATGATAAACGGTTTCCAAATACAAAATCATCTGTTATTGGCAGGTTATCGAAATATGTCTTTGGATCGTCGACTCGGGTTGCTCCAAGCACATGACCGGGAATCTGAAGCTGCTGATCAACTTTGTATGGAAGTTCATGGGAACAGTTCGGTTTGGAAATGATCATGTAGCAGCTATTCTGGGTTATGGAGATCTACAGTTTGGGAATTTTTTAATCACTCGAGTTTACTATGTCGAAGGATTGGGACACAACCTGTTTTCTGTCGGACAATTTTGTGATGCGGATTTAGAGGTTGCATTTAGAAGAAATACATGTTTCGTTAGGAATTTGATTGGTGATGATCTCTTAACCGGAAATCGTGGAACCAATCTCTATGCTATCGACATAAACCAAATGGCCTCATCATCACCAATTTGTCTTATGACAAGAGCTGACGACACTAAATCCTGGTTGTGGCATAGACGCCTTTCCCATCTCAACTTTGACACGATAACAAAGCATGCCAAAGACAACATCGTCACCGGTCTCCCCTAAATTCAAATACACCAAAGAACACTTATGTCCATCATGTGAACAAGGCAAGAGCAAAAAGGCAACTTATAAACCTAAAACCGTTCCCAGTTCGGTTGATAAGTTACATCTATTGCATATGGACTTATGTGGCCCAATGAGAGTTGAGAGTATCAATGGGAAGAAGTATATTCTTGTGATTGTCGATGATTACTCAAGATATACATGGGTAAGGTTTTTGAGATCAAAAGATGAAACACCTGGAATCATCATCACCTTTCTGAAGCGAATTCAAGTTCTACTTCAAGCTCCAGTTAGGATGGTAAGAACTGAAAATGGCACGTAATTTACAAATCAGGAGTTACGAACATATTTTGAAGAAACTGGAATTACTCACCAGACATCAGCAGTCAGAACTCCACAGCAGAATGGAGTAGTTGAAAGAAGAAATAGAACGCTTGTGGAAGCTGCTCGCACTATGCTGATCTATTCCAGTGCACCGTTGTTTTTATGGGCTGATGCTGTTTCCACTGCCTGTTTTACTCAAAACCGATCCCTTATCCATCCAAGATTCAATAAAACCCCATACGAACTAGTGAACAACAGAAAACCCGATATCTCTTATCTTCATGTATTTGGCGCTTTATGCTATCCTACAAATGACAGAGAGGATCTGGGGAAGCTGAAGGCTAAGGGTGATATTGGTATCTTCATTGGTTATTCAGATAACTCGAGGGCATTCAGGGTGTATAATAGAAGAACGAAAAGAGTAATGGAGACGATGAATGTGAAATTTGATGAGATTTCACAAATGGCTTCTGAGAGACTCGCTCTAGAACCCGCACTTAACCCAATGGCTTCTAATCGTATCGGATTAGGACCCGCACCACAAAGTCAAACTTCTGGACACATCAGTTCAGAACTCACACCCCAAGGAGCTCAGTCAACTAACACTGATAAACCTACAAATCAAGAACTGGAAAATTTCTTCGAGTTTATGTATGATGAATACTATGGTGGAGCTTCAATAGATACATCACAACAACGTTCCGCTGCACCCGCTCAACAACAACCATCACCACCACCACAAGATGCATCTACTACAATCGAAGCTGAAGCACCAACTCCCTCCACGTCAATATCATCTACATCTACTCCTGCTACTCCAGTAATTGAGATTGTTTTACCAACAATTGATGAGCAAACTCAAACAACACCAAATCAAGAAGAACCATACCAAAACGATGCTGTGTTAGAAGAAGAAGAACCATTTGAAAACCCATTTGCTACGGAATCTGCTGAATCTGCTGAATCTTCTTCTCGGTTATATGAACCATCAAACACGCATTCGTTAGATTCAAGGTACCCTTCAACATTAAAATGGACTAAAGACCATCCAATAGAACATATCATTGGTGAACCTTCAAGGCCAGTACAGACGAGAAGACAACTTGCAACCGATTGTGACATGTGCATCTTTGCCTACTCAGTCAGTTTAAAAGAGCCAAAGAACATTCGGGAAGCAATGTCAGACGATGCATGGATTGAAGCAATGCAGGAAGAACTTCTCCAATATCGACTTCATGACACTTGGGATTTAGTGCCAAGACCTCTTGACAAACTTGTCATTGATCTTATGTGGATATGGAAGAACAAAAAGGATGAAGAGATGACTGTAATTCGAAACAAAGCTCGTCTCGTGGCCAAGGGATTTAGACAGGAAGAGGGAATCGATTTTGATGAGTCATTCGCGCCAGTAGCTAGACTTGAAGCGGTCAGGATTTTCTTAGCATACGCGGCTCACAAGAACATCACGGTCTATCAGATGGATATCAAGACGGCTTTTGTGCATTTCAGTACGAGACCCGAGCTACAATGATGACTTCTGATTATTTCTAATCAGGACTCGCTTTGTTAATGGAAAAACAAAATCAAACCTTGAGCACATGATCAAGATTTTTCAAAAATATTTTTCAAAATCTTTCTCAAATTCTGTGCTCAAGAGAACTCCCTCTATACCCTTAAATGATTTTAAACTCTAATGTTTAAAGAATATGCTTTATTTAAAGGGGGAGTATAAACTTTCAAATTCAAAATGTTCCATCTTCATGCTAAACTCCGTCTCTCTCCAAAACGCTTTCATTTTATTCAAGTTAAAATAAAAAATATCTCTACATGCTATTTTTGAGGGGGAGAAAAAGTATAAAGGGAGAGGACGTGATTAAAATGTGATCAAAGTTCGTGGAATCTCAAAGTATGCTCACCAGAAAGACTCAGTTCTAACCCTCGAATTGACGAAACTTAATGTCCGTTATCGAAAAGACTTGTCCGGGACGGGTAATAATTTCAAGCTGGTTTTCCAGTGATGTAAGCGTGTCTCGCAAAGGACATGTCTGAGTAGAATGTACCAATTCGAGAGATGATCATTGAATATGACCGAGATGGGTAATAATTTCAAGCTAGTCTAACTAGTGATGTAAGCGTGTCTCGCGAAGGTCATGTTCACTGAAAGTCGATCAATTCAAAATGTGCGAACTCTACCCAACATGTGCAATTTTAGTTAAAAATGCATGAGCACATGTGAAGGGGGAGTATTTCTAAAATATAAAACTCTCAAAGTGCTAACTAAATGTGTTTATTCATAAACACTTTGAGAGATTTTTCAAATGGTTTTATGGAAAATCTAGGATAGTCATGGTGTTATAAGGTGACTAAGGTTAGGAAAAACCGTCCTATGATCCGCCAGAGCCGGAGGGATCTACCCAAAGACAATTCCAATATATTAGAAATTAGAAGTCCTTAGGTAAGATTGAAAAAAGGAGTAAATGAGAAAGGGAAAGAAGGGGTTGAAGAATTAAAAAGAAAAGTTGAATGATAGGTTGAAAAGAAATAGCCCTCCATGAAAACTTAGGACAGAAACCGGGTCAATACATCTGCTATCGGTATTCACTAAGGTGATACTGATATTGAAGACAATACGTCATGGACCCAGTGACGCGCTGCACCACCCCTCCTAGCCACTCAGATATCTCTTAAAAGATATTTGTTTCATTTCTCACGGAGAACACTGCATAATCTATCGGCCTCTCACTCCGAGATGTGTTGATATTGAAAAGGTGGCACTCTGCTCCATGCCTCCGACGACTAAAAACCAAAATGCACATTATAGAGTCTAGAGCCATGAGATTCATCAAAATATCTCGTTAGGAACACTTTCATTTGATACACTTGTATTCACCAAAAAGGACACAAGGTGTACAAGAGTCTTAATAAGATCCAAGGATCTTGCCGAGTTTTATCATGATGGTTACGTGCTTCAAACGGTCTACAGTCGTAGGGTGATCTCTAGCGACTCACTGAATCGTGGGTGCACTTCGGTGTGTCCGTGTAAGCCCTATCGGGGGTATCCGGTTCAGAACGGCCTGGGGAAGATTAGAGAAAGTCTACACACTATGCTGTTGACGATCTCGAAGTCCTAACCCATAAGCGCTGGATGATTATTACTAACAGTTTTATGCAGCTACCCTAAACATCCATTAACCATCATCCCATTCATCAATCATCTTTACCTCAGCATACTCATACTTATGAAGAACATTCCTCATCAAAGCTCAAGTGTTAAAAGTTCAAGACAAGGAGATCAAGTTAACGACCTAGTGTAACAACAAAGTCAAGAGGCTAATCAAGATGTCAAGGACAAGTTCATATGTCTTATGATGAAAAATTATGAGGAGATTGTTAGCATAAGGAGAAGAGGTATGAATATGTTGGAGGACACGACGCATCATCACGAGAAGATTTTGATCAAGGCAAGAACATCCACCAAAGGACGATTACTTTGAAGATCACTGTGCATGAAGGAACATTGATTGAAGACAATTCTACAACGACACACAATGATAAAAACGTTGAAGACAAAAGACCATTCACCAGTGCATTATTGAAATGACCATCCCTTAGGGGGAGATTGTTAGCTTTTGTATTTTATAGAAAAGTGATGGTCATTTGTATGAATATTTAAGTGTGTGTCGTGTGGCTTAAAACTAATATGTAAGGGCTTTGTGATGGACTTTGTAATGAAAGTATAAAGAATAATGCAAAAGCCCAAGTCCATCACATGGCCCAACCAAAGCCTTGTAGGGCAACCAAGGCCTCCTTTCAACTATAAATACACACACTCTCCACCTATTTGTGTGTGCCTCAAAGTCTTTTAAAGGTGAGAGTGTGTGTATTTGTGTGTTTTGTATCTTGTTCTCTTATGGTAATAGAAGCATTCGACTAAGGTTTCATTTCACACGATCCATACCATTCTTCTTATCATCTTTACTTATTGTTGAGTGTCACGGATATAGTATAGCTTAGTTTTATGCGTAAGGTTTGATTAGTTTAGTGGTTCAACAATATATATTGACAATAGCAGTACAATTTGTATAATTAGAAATCCAGTACAGCATTCTAAAACAAAACACATAGAAATAAGGCATCATTTTATTAGAGACTGCAATGAGATAAAGTTGATTCAAGTGGTTAAAATTGATTCTAATCAAAACTTTGTAGATCTTCTCACAAAAGCCTTTGATGTAGGAAGATTTCAATACTTGGTAGCAAGTATTAGAATGCTTAATCCTTAATGTTCTTCAAACTGTGTGTTTTTGTACATAAATTGGATTTGTACTGCTAGGTTTGTCATTAGTACTGTTAAGAATAATTTGTACTGCTAGTACAAAGTTTGAACTGTTGTGTTAATACTGCTAGTCATATGTTTATACTGTTATGAAGCAAGTGCTTTGCATTTTGTTTTTCTTGTTTTTGGACTAACATATGCAGGTATGAAGATTAAACACAAAGTGATTACAAGTGCATTATGTGAGCAGCAGTTGGTGGTTTAAGTTGCTGACATAATAGGTCAATGATGGACAGAGTTTGGGAATTCTTTAACAATGGTTTATACCTAAGTTAATTGCTTCTTTAAAACTTCTTTCTGGAGATCTTATTATGATGTTTTGTATTGAATTGATGGCTAAGTTACTCAGACAGTAACTGACCTAACTCACTTTCTACCATTTTAAAATTTTGTATAATGAGTAAGTCTAAGGACATCTGGTAGAAAGAACAGCGAGCAAACATGAATCTAACACTTGTGTTAGAGGCAACAACTGCCACGAGCTGGAAACCCTGTCAAGAAAGCTCTTTGAATGAGTTTATCTATACACAGGCAGTTATTTATAACTGAAAACATTGGTTCTCATACAACCAGAGGTTGCTTTAAACCGAAATCATGATTAAGTGTCTGTCTTTACACTTAATCCTTTCAAAATGGTTGTTAGCAGTATGGTTTTTCATCAAAATCGAGTTCATACTGCTGAGTCAAAATTTTCCAAAAAGTTTGTACTGCCAGGCTTAAAGTTAGTACTGGTATGCTTAGTTTGTATTGCTGGATAGATGTTAGTACTGGTACGAAATAACAGCTTTTTGAAACTAGCCGTTGAAAGTCAGTTGAGGTTTTTACTGCTCAAATTCCTTGTTTCCAGGGTTTTCCTATTTGGATATTTTAACATTTATTCTATTATATTAACCTTATCTTCAATCAAAAGTAAACTTTTTCTTCAAGTCGGTCCAATAGAAACCCTAACAAGCCTTTAATAATATCTCAATTCACTTTCTTCTTCTACTTTCTACCCTAAATTTACACTATTCACAGTAGTCAAATCACTTTTTACTGAAAATAAAATGGCTTCTTTATCCTTTGCTGACAAACACAACGTGGTCGCTTACTTGGAAAAAGCAGAGGATGACCCAACTTTTCATCAGATTGTGGACTTTTTAAAAGGTACTCACATAAGTCATTCTTTACTCTTAAATCCCACAATCTATGTCTCCCACATCAAGCAGTTTTGGCAGACTGTTACTGTCAAAACATTTAAAAATGGTGACAAAGAATTAAAAGCTAAAGTGGATGGTAAATCTATCATTATTACTGAATCATCACTCAGGAGGCATCTCCACTTGAATGATGACAATGGTATTAATGCTATGCCAAACACTGAGATTTTTTAAAACTTATCCAGGATGGGGTATAACACTGACTCACAAGCTTTAACTTTTCAAAAGAGTCATTTTGCCCCTCAATGGAGATTTCTAATTCATACCATCCTTCATTGTCTTAGTCCCAAGAAAACCTCAAGGGAACAGTTCAGTAGTAATATTTCTACTGCTCTCATTTGCTTGGCTACTGACAGAACTTTAATTTTTCTAAACTGATTTTTGAAGGTATGGTTAAAAATGTTGACAGCAAAACAAAATTTTTGATGTATCCCAGGTTCATCCAAACAATTTTGAACATGAGGAAACATCAACTGCTTCCACACAAAACTGTTTATCCAACCCCAAAGCTTACCCAAAAACTCTTTAGCAATATGAAAATAGCTTCCAGAGGGTATAGTGGGGAAGCAGTACCTCTTTTTGATTCAATGATACAAGCTCAGGGTGAAGGAGCAACAAGCCCAATTGCCTCCCATCACACACCCACACCATCAGAACATTCACAACCATCTTCATCAACACATAGGACTGCATCCAGACAGGACTCTGATGTACCTCACTAAAGAGTTCCTACTCCCACAAATGTAGCAGATGAGGCTGAATTTGTCAGTGTGGAAAGGGCTACTTCTACTGCCCCATGATGCACCTCTCCTTGAAGGTAACACATCAGGAAGTGTTGAGGGCAGTGTGAAACTAAAAGAATTGATGGATTTATGTGCCAAATTGTCTGAGAAGGTGAACACTTTGGAAGCTGATCTTAAAAGTCATAAGAAGAACTTTGAAGTTGTCTACACTAAGTTAGTCTTAAAGGTGAAGAAATTGGAGACAACAGTCAAGAAACTCAAAGGAAAAGGATCAGCAGAGATGGTGATTTCAACAAGTTATTCTTCTTTTAGTTCATCCAAGGGTCCAAGCAGATGATGGTGAGGAATCTTCCAAACAGGGGAGGAAGATTGCTTAGATGGATCAAGATCCTAATATCTCTTTGGTTCAAGAGGAGTATGAAACTCAGGGGAGGCAGGAACAACAGATGGATCAAGGTACTGCTATCTTTGAAGAAGGTACTGGTAGTGAATGGGAAGGTATTGCTAGTGTTGAAGATCTTCTTACTGCTGGATATCAAGGTACTGCTACTTCAGTATACTCAAGAAGACCAAGGTTATCAAGAGCAGATAAGGGTAAGGCTATTATGACAGAAGAAGAACCACCTTCCAAGAAGCTATCCAAGAAAGAACAAACTCAGTTAGCACTTGATGAAGAGTTAGCCCAGAAATTTCATGAAGAAGAGTTAGAAAGGATAGCTGAAGAAGAAAGATTAGCTGAAGAAAAAAGAGTGGCAGTATTTATGATTGAAAGAAAGTTTCAAACTGAAGAAGAAGAGAGAACTGCTTAGATTCTTGCTGAAAAGCAATTAGCTAAAAAATTTCAAGAAAAGAAAGGTCAAAGTATACTCCAGAAGAACAAGATTCATCACTTAATGACCTGTTGGAGGAAATCAGAAGGAAGCAGAGTAAAAAGAAAGCATATCTCAAGAAACCGCCTTCAAGAAGTGAGAAACTGAAGTACATGAAAACTTATTTGAAGAATCAAGACAATTGGCAAGAAAAACACTTCAAATATAGGTCTTATGAAGAAATTGAAGATATCTACATTAAGACACATAAAAGACTTCAGGAGTCTTTAAAAGGTGATACATTTGAAATAAGAGGAGAAAAGAGAACAGCAGAACAATTGGAGTCAGGGGATTCCAAAAGACTGAGAATAGAAGAAGAAAAGGGTGGTGAACCAGTTCAAGATGAACCAGTTGAGGAAGGGTCAGCTGAGGAAAAGGAAGAAGTACTTACTGATGAACAGATACAAGGAATGATGGTAGTAGTCCCAGAAGCTTTAAATGTTGATCCACTTCAAGCTAAGAATCCTATTATAGACTGGGAGGTATATTCAGATGGAAGGATCAAGGGGTGGGAGATCATCAGGATAGGAGGAAAGCCAGAAGTTCATAAGTTCCTTGAAGATCTGATAAAAGCCTTTGACAGAGAAGATTTGGACAAGTTGTGGAGCTTAGTTCAAGAAAGGTTTAGATCTGTTGATCCTACAAATGACAAGGATAAAGAGTTATGGGTTGAGCTGAGAAGGTTATATGAGCCAAATGCAAATGATTCACTGTGGAGATTTCAAGCTCATGATTTGTCTACTACTTGGAGATTATTTGACAATTGTGGTATTCATGAAGTTGCTACTAAAGCAGAAGTAGAAGTTTACATGCTTGTGGAGAAGGAATATCCACTTAGGGCAGGAACCTTAATGGTTATGCTAGCTGCCAAACTCAAGGTAGAAGAAGAATCAGAAATGGCAAGAGAGCTAGTAAGAAAAATCTATCAGCAGGCAGAAGAAACAAAGTCCAGAAGGTAGTGTTTGGAAGAATCCTCACATCCTTATTTAATTCAGAGAAACTTGATGATTTAAGATAAATCACAAGTTTAGGGGAGGATTGTTAGGAATTAAATGTCTAACAACTTAGTACTGCTGAAGAAATACACTAACAGTACAAACTGCTAGTGTATATGTAAAGACTGTTGAGATATAACTAACAGTACAAACTGCTAAGTTTGTATTGCTAGCTATAAAGAAGGTACTGCTGCATGGATAACTGTCATATACGACATTGTAGAGGATAAGTATAGAAAGGATCTTTTGTATAACTTAATTAGTTAGAATTATACGGTAGGATACTTATTTTGTAAAGGACTCCTTAAGTCTATAAAAGGAGATCCTAAATTATACGATTAAACATATATCATTTATAGAGTTTTGTTAAGATTCAAGGTCTTTGTAAGCCTAGTGATAGCAAGATCACTCGTATTATTCAAGCAATAATATTGAATCGTTTGGTGTTAATCTTACTGTGTTCATTGTTCATTCAAGCTTTACTGTTCCATTAAACAAACCAACATTCTTCTAAGTGTGGTTAAGTAGATTCCGCATACTTAACTGCATACACTCAAAGTATCTCAAACACATTATAAAGGAGTAATATCCTAAGTGTTTAATAATCCTCTCATTTTGTCTCCTACTAAGTCTTAATTTTGGCATGGCAAAAACTGGAAGGCATAAAATGCAACCAGGTTTTGCAGCTAATACGATATCTGAGCCAATGGATAAATATTCTTCATTTTGTATCGGCGTGTGGAGGATGGGAGAAATTGATATGAAGTCTCTCTACGATATGCGTAAGGAGAAGTTTTGTTATGAAGAAGCCTTTAGCTGACCTTCTTTGTACAAAACAAATGCTCCTTATAGGCATCATAGAAAACCTTCATATCAATTTCTTTGATCATCCTCAAATCAATATTATTCTGTCCACTTGACATATCGTGAATGCCCTGAATAAAAAATTATAAATTTCACATATAGATGTTGCTTGATTGGGATGAGATCCTAACATAGATTCTACTCTGAAAATGAGAGAAGATCGTTAAATAGTTGGATTTGTGTCCTGACCTACTACAACAACTAAGGTATTTCGAAATTAAATCATTTACTACTATTTTGTTTATTTTGTTGTTGAGTTTCGTTTATGTTCCATGCCGTGAATACATATAGAAATGTTGATGCTTTGTTAAAAACTTGGATCAATTTGAGATAGATGTGTGGTTTTAATGTTCTGAAAAATATTTGTTAATACAAATAAACCATAAAAATGTTTATTAATATTTAGCGATCTCTTTAAGTTTTGTTGATAACAAACATAAGATTATGTAAAAATATAAATCTAAACATTACATGTTTTTATATTTACCATTTACTATTTACAAAATATACTTACTTGAAATAAATGAAATGCATGAAAAAGAGTTGGGTAATCCATAACCCATAACCCATGGAGCTTGACCCATTGCATGACATCATCCATGACATAAATAATGGGTAAAACCCATGATCCATGACCCAAAGTCCATAACCCATGACCCAAGATGTCTTTGACATAATTCATGACATCACATGACCCATGGACCTTAACCCATAACCCAAAACCCAAAATTGTAACCCAAAATCGGGACTGGTACTACCAGATACCTGGATCCGTGGCTTTACACTGGCCGGATCCCTTTGGGAAGGGATCCGCCGGATCCGGGTGAACAGTGCTCATAATTGCCTATAAATAGTGAGTTATTTCTCTCTTATTTCTCACCCCACTTAGATATATCTTCTCTTTATATTCTAAGTTCTCTAACCTCAGATCTAAAGATCATTCTTGTAGCTTTCTTTCTCTTGTATTCTCAAGTTTCTTCTTACAAGACGAGATCACGCTCTCTAGCATACGAGCCATTCTTCTCTTCAAGTTGCTCGGACTCTTTGTCACCTCAAGACCACTGAGTTGTCTCTTGTTGTTGATACTTCTTCTTGTATTCTCAAAGCTATTGTGTTAGTTGTGTTGGATTGGTCTTCCGTGTAAAGGACTCGGTATTTAGCTTTGTACCGAAAAAAGTGTAAGCGACGTTGTGAGGTTTCTCCACCGGTTGAAGGAGCTTGTTGACATAGTGTTTACGAACTCTCGATTAGGAAGGTGTCCTTGTAGCTGAACCACTATAAACCATTGTGTCTCGCTTCTATCCTTTTATCTCTTTACTTTTATCGTATCTATTTCTTTTCAAAGTAACTTGCATTATCCATATCTCAACATCCAAAGGTTTCACATACTATCAATCTAAAGTTTTGTAAACTAAATTTAAATCGGTAAAAACTATTCAACACCCCCTTCTAGTTCTCTACAATATTTATTTGAATTTCTTTTTTTTGTTTGCTATCATCTTTATAATGATTGCGTAGACACATGTTTAATAGTTCTTCAAGATGTAGCTACTAACTTGCTTCAATGTGGGTTTTGGATTGTTAAAATATTTATCACACTCACATATCATTTATTGAATCATGAACATTGGCCCATTGGATTGCTAAGTTTCGGTAATCTGTGGCAGAAAGATGTAGATCTCCTTCACCTTCACGGGTTGAGGAATATCTGTGATAGAAAGCAGTAGACCTCCTCCACCTCCACGATTTGAGGAAAAATAATCCAAACTTCTAGAGACCGATGACATAAATAATGATGATGCTATTGATGATGACTATGGCCACGATAAGTACCATTGTTGCACCACCCTAATGTGTGTTACGTAATAACTTCCTAGATGTCTGTTACGTTGTCAAACCCTTCTGAACAACCACCTCTGGTGCAGAGACTACAAGCGACGGACAACTAAACGACAACGAGTTGTTGCTTTACCGTCTTGTTCCGTTAAAAGAGGTGACAGCGATGATGATAATGCTAAATTGTTTAATTTTTGAGACGAGAAGGACACCATCCATTTTTTTAGCTGTTTAGATTTGGATGATTAAAAAGCCAAAATTGTTGATAAAATGCACTTACCTAAAGAAGGATGGAAAACAGAATAGGATGTTGCGAAAGTGATTTGGTGCAAATTCTTTCGCCATATCCTCTTCAGTTTCCCACATTTCTTTGGCTATGTCCATTTTTTCACTAGTCTTGGCTTTCTGATGATCTGAAGCTTAACTGTTCTCACAGAATGGAATTGCTCCGTTTTGTTTTCAAAACTGAACTACATTTATCATTATCATCATCGTTATCATCTCTTTTAATCTGATCAGGTAGTGTTTAATGTGAAGAACGTCGATGTTGTATTTCATTCATGTTCCGTTCTTTTGTTATAACTCGAGTTACGTTTTGTTTACTCCCGTTTGACCAAATGCTCGGCACTTTGTTTACAGTTTGTGTACTTCCTAAAAACAAGTTAAACTCACAAACTCCCATTTGCTCAAAGAGGTTTGACTGTTTAGTGGTTCATTTGATTAGTTAG
Organism: Artemisia tridentata subsp. tridentata; assembly: GCA_021014915.2. Taxonomy (NCBI): domain Eukaryota; kingdom Viridiplantae; phylum Streptophyta; class Magnoliopsida; order Asterales; family Asteraceae; genus Artemisia; species Artemisia tridentata. The sequence continues at coordinate 163,064,390 of CP139503.1, forward strand.
CGGATACTCCCTCCGTCCCATATTAAGTGTCCACAATGAAATCTTGGGATGTCCCAAATTAAGTGTCCATATTGTATTCCAAGCAATGAGATGAGACTTTAGTGGGTAAAAATGATATTTGATTAGTGGAGAGTGTAGTTAGTGGAATTTCCTAAAACTTTGTGCATTTTGAAAGTGAACACTTAATATGGGACGGAGGGAGTAGTATTTTGGTTTCTTTTTTGGGTTGTATGCTATTCTTGGACTTGTGGATATGTGTTTGTACTTGTTTAATACTGCGATTGTAGGATCCCATTCTATCAACTAAAACACAATAAGGTGGTGACTTGATGGTGGTGGTGGTGGTGTACGTGAGATAGTGAGGAGAGGAAGAGGAAGAGAGAGTTTTATATTTCACACACTAAACACCTACAAGCACACGCACAAGTGAGACTTGTGTGTTCACTTATACCATCCCAAAGCCTCACATGGGCTTGGGTTTGGGCCTTATTACTCGTCGGCTTGACCTAAATTACATCACTATTAGACTAAGACTAATAGCCTATTAGATTAGTACCTATAGCCCGATACTAGCTAGATTCTTATATATTATCTCTTATCATCAATTCTATTACTTATATTACTAAAAGAAATTCTGACAACGATAGTTTTTGTATATTTTTTACTTTATTTTGTTATAACCATGATTAAGTATATGTTCATAACTGCTAGATACAAATTATTAGCATTCATTATTACTCTTCGGGCAAATGATAAAAAATGCATCGAACTTGACACTTTTTGTGATTGTGTGTAGCCAATTATTATTTTTTTCATTGTAACACAAAACTTTTGAATTTTTGTCATTGTAACACAAAACTTGACACTTTTTATTATTGTCACATCGTTAGTCCCAAATAACTTAAAATTCTGTTTTCTTACGTTTTTATACATTTTCATACGTTTTCGTCCGTTTTCTTACATTTTCATCTGTTTTTATACGTTTTTGTCCATTTTAGGCGTTTTTGTCCCATTTTATTCATTTTCGTCCGTTTTCTTACGTTTTCGTCTGTTTTTACATGTTTTCTTCTGTTTTTATACGTTTTCATCCGTTTTTATATGATTCCATCTGTTTTTACACGTTTTCGTTCGTTTTTTTATGTTTTCGACCATTTTCGTCCGTTTTTATATGTTTTCGTTAGTTTTTGTAAGTTTTCATCAGTTTTTATACGTTTTCGCCTGTTTTCTTACGTTTTCTTGCGTTTTCATATGTATTTGTCCGTTTTTATCAGTTTTTGTTCTTTTGTATGTTCTCTTATGTTTCCATCCGTTTTTATATGATTCCGTCCGTTTTCATATGTTTTCATATGTTTTCATACATTTTCATTTGATTTGGAAATCAATTATCTTATTTTGTATCTCTATAGTGTTACATATATACCGCTTTAGAGTTTATTCATCAATCCATGTGGGATAAAGTCACAAAATCAACACTCTTTTCTTTCCTCAAACTTTTGTTTCAAGTGACATAACCACCACAAATTATCTTTTCTTTCCTCAAATTATCTTATTTTCTACGTCAAATGATATACTAGTAAAATTATTTGATATGTGGTCTCAAATTTCTTTTTATTTGCCCTAAATGTTCAACCTTTTGTTTTTTATTTATTTCGTGGTCTCAATTTTAATTTTCTACGTCTTTTTTAGCTTCCATTTAATTAAGTTGGGATCTATTTTAGGTTGATAGGTGGTTTCGTTTTTATAAGTTTTCATCCATTTTTTTGGATGAAAATGTATGAAAACGTAAAGAGAGCATACAAAAATGAACGAAAACTTATAAAAACGGAAAAATACATACGAAAACGCAAGAAAACAGGCGAAAACGTATAAAAACTGATCACAACTTATAAAACAGATGAAAACGTGCAAAAACTAACGAAAACGTATAAAAACGAACGAAAATGGTCGAAAACGTTTGAAAACGAATGAAAACGTGTAAAAATAGACGGAATCATATAAAAACGGACGAAAACGTATAAAAACGGACGAAAACGTGTAAAAACAGACGAAAACATAAAAAATGGACAAAAATGAATAAAAACGGACAAAAACGCGTAAAAACGGACAAAAACGTATAAAAACGGATGAAAATGTAAGAAAACAGACGAAAATGTGTAAAAACAGACGAAAACGTAAAAAAACGGACGAACACGTAAGAAAGCGGAATTTTAAGTTATTTACTAACGGCCGTTAGTGTAAAAGATTAACGATGTGACGTTTAGCTAACGTGGATACATACAATAACAAAAAGTGTCAAGTTTTGTGTTACAATGACAAAAATTCAAAAGTTTTGTGTTACAATGACAAAATAGTTGGCTACACACAATCACAAAAAGTGTTAAGTTCGATGCATTTTTTATCATTTGCCCTTACTCTTCCAACACCATACAATAATATTGTATACAAACACGCCACCGCAACTTTGGTTGAAATCCTCATTGCTATAACTTACAGCAGTCCATTTTTTTTCCATGTATAACTTAGAAAAAGGAATAAGATGGGGGAAACAAACATAAAAAAGAATATGTATGACTTGAAGTAAATTTTCGAGTTGATGGATTTGCAAGGGACCAGAGGTGGCTCAAGGGTAAAGCTATTAAAGCCATCGCTTTAGGCCCTCGAATTTTTAAGGCACCATTATATATAAATTTGTCACTTATATTCTCTTGCATCGCCTTTAGGGCCCTAGAAATTTTTAGGCCCGCCTAATTTACTAAAATACCTAATACGGTTTAAGATTTGAGGCTAAATCGATTTTCATCTTTATTCTTTAGGCCTAAAAACTATTAGCTAAATACTTTTAGTTTTATAAAAAGGATCAAGATCGTCTTTCAGGGTAATGTAAAAAAACGGATTAAGCTCATTTTAGTACTTTTTAGAACCCTCGGTTTACTAAAATACCTGATACAGTTTAGGATTTTAAGCCACATTTGTTTTTATGTTTATTCTTTAGGCCTACATACTATCATATACCAAGTCCATCATTTTAGTTTTATCAAAAATGACCAATATCGTCTTTTAGAGTAATGGGAAAAAAATAGATTAAACTCATTTTAGTGTTCCAGTTCATAAAGACTAATAGATAGGATTGTAAATGAACTATAAGTTCGACGATCTCTTGTGAACTGTTCAAAGGATAATTATTTTATATGTTCTATGCTCTTTTGATCATGTATTTTTTATTTTATTTTTACTTTTTGTTTAGTGTGTTAGTAAATGAATACAAAGAAACTGTTTTTATTTATGTATGGTTTGTTTGATTAAATGTTCACGAACGAACACGTACAAGCCCACTTGTTTCGGTTCAGTTCGTCTTCTTAGCCCTACTTCTAGTTCATCAAAGCAACGATGTTTGGTTTAACTATTTGTCATCTAGTTTTTCAATCATCAACCGGTTTTCAATTTATTAAGCGTTCATGGTTTTTTAGTTAGACGTTATATTTTTTCGATCAATTTACTAAAAACATAGCAAATAATCAAAAAGGCCCATTTTTGAACTTTGCGGACCAAATGATATTTGGCACTCTCATTGAAATTGAGACACAAAGTATAGAGTATAATATTTAATAAAGACGTTTACTTTAATGCATAAAATGTTTGACATGATATATAGATAATCTAACTGTTTTTCATGTTTTTCTATTGACGAACAATGAATTAGAAAACAGCCTATCAAACCAAGCGTAAGATTTCCTGAGGATGGAGAGAACATTAAAAGGATTGTCGAACTATTCAATCTGAGAAAATTGATATTTCAATGTCTACTTGAAATCCTTATAAAAGAGTACAGGCTAATATTGTTGAAGATGATATTCTTTGATGGACGTTTTTTTGCAAAGACCGCATTATTTCTGAATTTCGTATGAAACATAGTGTTGTATGAACAGCATCAAAGAAAGAGAGACCCCATCAGCAGGGTTTATTGCACCTGTAACGTTCAAAAAAGGAATCTTGTTGAGGTTCCACCTTGAGATTAGTTTGTTTATAAACCACTAGTCAATTAAAAACATGTGATATTAAGTTGAATAAAGTTTTTAAAACATGTGATATCTTCTTGTATATATCATTTCATTTTTGAAAGCAAGTCTGAATGAATAGTGAAGTTTGGGTAATTCTGGGTACTTCAGTTTTATTATTTCATCCATTCACATGCTTTGATTAATTTATTTATGTATTTATATATTTATTTATTTATTTTTTGGTTTTTCACCTTTACTTTTGAATACTATATTCTTTAACCATGTAATTATTAAAACCCGCAGAAACGATCACTCAAATAAAAGCTTGTTTCACGTGAACAACTCTAGTAGGTGATCGTGTTTTCATGGATTAATTAGTTTTCTTTATTAACTTTAGTTATACGCAACTTCACACGGAAATAAATATAACTAAAAAAATAAAATCAATAAAAGTAAAAGCGATAAATGAAACTCAAAATGATAAAGATTTACCCAGACATGAGCATTATATATCTTTTTGTACTCATTTTACGAAGTCTTCATGAGATAATAATGTAACAATATACCGTTTATAACAAAAGTCTTATCTATTATTTTTAAACCTTAATAAAGTTGTATACAAAAATTTAGTATAATGAATAGTATATATCAAACTAACTTATAAACCCGTGATAAATCACGGGTAACTTTTAAAAGGTTTAAAAAAAAATATATATAAAAAAAATCAGAAGTTTCAAGTAACAAGTGTAAATGATCAAACATGAAGCGAAATCTGCGTAACTAATAGAAAAAAAGAGGTTTACATATAAAAATTCCGGAACATGAGATTAAAGTTTTCATTATGTGGCAATCCACGCTCATTATTTTCAATTATATGCTCGAGCGGTAGATGATGCTCATATGTGAAACTTACATGTAATAGATGTTAAGCATGAAAAAAGAACTTCACATTCCAAACTATCTTATGTTCAAAATAAGTATATTAAAAAAGCCGATCAACACAAAATGGACGTAGGTTGACTAAAAGCTTCTTAATTGAGACACTTTTCTCAAACGGATATCAATTTGCACTCGTGCAAGAAGTTCATCACATGTTGTAAATTTGGTCAACTGAACCTTTCCCCGAAAAGGAATTAGAAATGGATTTCAAAGGATGATGAGAGTATCACTGTATCATCGCAACATGAAAAAACTTTAACAAAATTCGTTCAAAATTTTTTTGAATTCGACGACAAGAAAGCACAAAATCATCTTTACATAATCTGTCTAAACTCCCGAATACATATAATATAATGGGAAAGTAAATTTAAAAAATAAATAAATAAATAATAATAATAATAATAATAATAATAAAAATAATAATGGGTCAAATAACTAACATGTTAATTGTTAAAAGTGTGTGTAGATTAGCTAATCCCAACCCAACCCATTTGAGAACACTTAAAAAGTTTAATTAAAATTGCTAACTTGTTTATCTACTTCAATTGCTTTCAAAAACCGTTTATACGTCCATATTTTGTCCTTATCATCTTGTCCTCTGATTATTAATGGGTTGCCATTACTTGTTAACAAATTGGTATTTAAGGCTCATACATTTAGAGACTAATAGTTAATCAAATTGATATCACATAAATAACAACATACTTTTAGCGTACCCCACGGAATCATACACAGATTGTAGCAATGTAACTTCTATGGTATCTCATATCAAATACTTATACATGGAAAGATATATATTGTAAATCTCCATAGTTGCAAATTTAAGGCTCTACACTAATAGAAACTGAAACATGGAAAGTTACTGTCAAGTTAAGAAATTTACTTTGTAATAGCCTTCAACCTATAATGGAGCAAACATGAACACTTTTGATGAAACTAAGATCATAAAACCAAGAATTGAATTAAAAAACGTACAATATATGGGTCAAATGGATCGGGTACAAGTTGACCAATTGTTTTTTCCATTTGCTTGTAATCCAAATTCTCTAAATAGCATCCTATACAGACCTTTGTATACCTTAACAATGTATTTTAGCATTTATCAACATGCTCAAACTATTTAAAAGAATTTTTTTTATGTTCTTTTGACCAATTAGATCATTTAATAGTAAGTGGCTCAAAAAATTGTCTTACTTCTTTTGGCATGGCTTTCAAATTAAATTCATAACTCCACTTCATCCCCGATCCCATAATTGCAGCCTTCATAAGAGGATCAATATCCTGCAAGAAACAATGTGATTAGAAAAATATAGTTTGGCACAAAATCTAATGTCGAATACATAGAACTTACCTCAATAAGAATATTATTTACTGGAATTGCATAATGGTTTAATGCAATAACTTGCAGTGTAGCTTCACAAATTCCATCATCATAGGCCTAGCTAGCTTGTTTGTAGCACTAAATTGCATACAATATTAATCATCAAAACTTGGTAGTAACCCGGTCTAAGTCAGAACGTCAAAATAGCGTACATATACATAAAATCAAAAGTATTTAAATGGTAAATGGAGCATTTCCAACATTTTCCAATATTCTTGTAATCAGGCATTCTATCAAACAGTTCGGTTGCATCAATGCTCACGATAAATCTACACAAATTTCGCAAAACTTAGTTTCCCAAACGCCACAAGCAAGATTAAATTGTGGTTTTTAAATACTATATGAAGATAATCCACAAATACCAAAAACCTCAAATATGTGTCAACTAACACAAAATAATATGAAATAAAATATAGAAACTTATAGTGAACCTCAAACTTATAGTTGATCTTAGATAAACTTATAGTTGATCTCAGAGAAACTTATAGTGAACCTGTTGCCAAAGAAACAACACATTAAACATCACTTGAAACATAAATTAGTAAATAGACACAAAAAAGGTGATACTTAAAAACCAAGTCAATTCCTTTAATATTCCGATTTCAAAAGTTAGAACCACAAATCCATAAAACGATAGAACTAAAACACAAAGACAAAGTCTAGAACGAAAAATTTAACGAATATGAACCTGTATTTGAGGACTCAAAAGCAATAATCGAAAGTCAACCATAGATAGATGTCATAACTACAAATTGAATGTGTAGCTACATGTTAAACCTTTGTTCACTACTAAATCAATTTTTAAATTTGAAACTGGAATTGAATTAATTATGTTTTAATCGAATTTTAGAGTTGCCATTTAAAACTTCAAAGTCAAAGCTTCATCTGAGGTGGAATTACACGTGACATTAATTACGTGGCATTAGTGATGTGGAACTATTTCAAAAAAACATTGTAATTTACTCTTTATTTATTATATATATAGATAGATAGATTGGGTGCAACCTGATGTTACACAAAAAGTTGTCATTTGCTTGAAATTAAGTTTTCATTTTTGACGTTTCGTTCAATGAATAGTTGAAACTGTTCTTATATTAGTTTTTGGGATTTGTTAGGCTAACACCCTTAGTGAGTGGGCCTCTTCTATTTTGATAGAATATATAATCCGACAAAGCAGATAGTACAAACGACGACAGTGTGAGAAAGTCAACACACCCCCTATAGGGGGTGTCTGTGTAACATCAGCCTAGTTTTTTTGGTGAAAACGTAAAAGTCAAGAAATTGGATTGACATATTCAAGTACAGTTGTTATTGACACTATGGTAACAGTAATTATTCTACTCCCTTCGTTTCTAAATAAATGTTCACTATTGATTTTTAAAGTCATTTTTTTAGAATTTTGACCTTAAATTATTTCATTTGTGTTATGTAGTACTTTATGAAAATTATACCAATGAAAATACATTTAAAACTCAATCCATTCATATATTTTAAATCAAGTATTACATAACACAAATAAAATAATTTGAGGTCAAAGTTTAAAAAAGAAAATTTTAAAAGTCGATAGTGGACACTTATTTTGGGACGAAGGGAGTATAATTTAGGACAATCAAAATATCTACTGTATTTTTTTTGAACGGCGACTTTCATTTTTTGGATTGGAGTCGCGCCCGCCACATCGGCAGACCCTCATCCACCACATACACAGACTATATTGTCTTAACTGGGTCTACGCTGACGTATTAGGATTGTTTAACGGCATCTGCCCGAAAACCGTACTGTAAGATAACAAAAATGAATCACTTTCGTATAAAAAAGTTAAAAAAGAAAAAGAGAATGGAATCCAACAAACACCTGTGTTGAATAACACGATATAAGTACTGGCAATAGTACTATTCTCTTGTTTGTTTGGTATACTTGTAATTATTGTACACTCTTAGATAAACAGTAAAAGGTACATCTGGTTCAGTTTGAGGTTTGCTACTTGACGTTACCTTTGGTTACTCATTTGGTTCCATCTCAAATATCAAATTTTCACTTTTCATTCATTTTTAACTATTTTTTCTCTTCCTAGATCTTGTGCCACACACCTGGTTCACTTTTTTAGTGTAGTAGTATCCGGTAGACGTGACAATTCTCGACATGACACGATAAACGACACGAAGTTAAACAGGTTTGAGTTGATGATAAACAGGTTTGGGTCAAAAATAGGTCAACCCGTTTAATAAATGGGTCATGTTTGGGTTATGTAAATATTAAACAGGTCAACCCGTGAATCTGTTTAAGCATATAAGACTTTAAAAATAAAATAGATATCATGCATTTTTATGTTGGATGTGGACTAAATGTATTATGTTATATACTTAATACGATTGAATTACGATTATACCTCATATATCATAGAAATTGACGCTTATAACTGAGAAAATAGTCTTATAGTTATCTGTCTGTTATTTTTATCATATTTTAGATATTTATATCATTTTTGCAATTAAACTAGTTAAATCAATAAACCACCAATCTTATTCACTACTTGACCTATTTATTTAAACATGTTAAATTGGTCAAAAATGAGTTACACATGTTATGCAGGTGTAACGGGTTGAGTTCTTGACATGATTAATAAATGGGCCGTGTTTGGGCAGAGGTTATACTAACTCGCCAACACGCGAACCCGAATAGGTCAACACGAATACGACTCGATTGCCACCCCTAGTACCCAGTGAAGCCCGAAACCTTTCCTACTCCTATCACTGTGGATGCTGGATGAGTGATTTGGGTGGGAAGGTAAGCTCGAAATGTAGCTGCATGGTCATGTGCATAAAAGGTGAATTCAGAGCAGACTGTGGCTGATCAAAGTCTTGATGCTAGTCTCTTCTAGTTTGTATTTGATGTCTGATATATGTCTTAGTGTGACAGACATCAGTTGTATTGTTGTTATGCTGTATTAGATTTGGGGAATGTCTAAATCTTGATGTTATTATCTGTACTCAAGTTTTGGAAGATAATATAAATTCACCTTTCTAAAAAAAAAAAATAAAATAAAATAAAATAAAACCTGTTTTAGTCATTTTATTTTCTTTTTATCTATTTTATTGATTGGATAAGATAAATTATTATTTTTTTTTATTTTATATATATATATATATATATATATATATATATATATATATATATATATATATATATATATATATTTGTCTTTTTACTACTTTTAACTTGTTAAACTTCATATTTTATATTTCACATTTTTTGGCAGTTATACCTATCTTATTAACAGGACCAGACAATTTTTTTTTTCTTTTCTGCTCTGTATTTTTTGTGTTTTTATACTTTTGACTTATACAACTTTATATTTTATGTCCCGTGTGTAGCCGTTTTATAATAAAAACAAACAATGAAAATTAAAAAATAATAAAAAATTAAAAGGGTATTATAATCATTTTAGAGGGTGTACCAATAACCGATCACTTATGAAAATTGTACTCCAATGTATTTGTATGTATATTTTACGCGGAATATATAAAGAACTACAGAGTATTGAGCTTATCGAGAAAATGTTTATTGTACTACTTTCGTCTCAAAATAAATGTTCATGTTTATATTTTGGAATGTTTCAAAACAAGTGTTCACTTTGAATTTCAACAAATTAAAAAGAGAGTTAAGTGGATGTATATAGTATTTGATTGGTGGAGAGTGTAGTTTGTGAAATTTCTTAAAACTCTGTGAATTTACAAAGTGATCATTTGTTTTGAGACGGAATTTATAGAAGCTTACAAAAAAAAAAATAAATAAATAAAAAAAAAAAATTATATATATATATATATATATATATATAAAAAAAAAAATAAATAAATAAAAAAAAAAAAATATATATGGTAGGCATATTCCCGGAGTTAAATTGTTTCACATTTGAGTCACTTTGGCTATGTTTGGCGCAAAACTTTTTGGAGCTTTTTGAGGCGATGAGCGGTGAGCAATGAGCTTTTTGATTTTTAATGTTCGTTTGGCAAAAGAGCGGTGAGCTTTGCTATTTTTTAGGAAAACTCATTTTTCCAATGCTTCTTTAAGAAGCTGTGAGCGGTGAGCAGTGAGCTGCGGTGAGTTGTGGCTACAACTCTTCCAATGCTTCTTTAAGAAGTTGTGAGCGGTGAGCAGTGAGTTGTGGCTACAGCTCACATCTGCTGCTCACAGCTCACTGCTACTTCTCACAGCTACTTTGCCAAACATAGCCTTTGTGTTACACATTCACACCAAATCTGTTAAAATCGGGATCCTACTATGGATTGTTTTTATCATTGCAAGATCGAAATTATAAGATCGAATCGAGATCGGAAGATGGTACTTAAGTGTTAATTCGTATTTAAAGCTGGTTGTATAACTAATTTATGAAGAAAGATTATTTCTGAAGTTATAATAATATGAACATGCAACACATAATGCTTAAAATACTAAAATATCTAATTGGTGATTAAAGACGTTGGATCTTTTAATATAAAAATCTTTACATTTTACTCTTCTAAGACATTTATGATAATCCACGATTGCTTTATTATCATACTTTAACAAAATTCATTTATTTATAGTTTGAGTAAACTGCCAAAAATGTCCCCAAACTTTTCAAAAATTGCGAAAGATGTCCTCGAAAAAAAACTGCAAATATTGTCCCTAAACCGTCAATTCTCTGCAAGTTATGTCCTTACCGCGTTACTGTAGCTGCAAAAAATGTTTTTGGACTAACACTCGTTAAATTTTTCACGTTAGTCAAAGTCAAAGGCCTGTGAAATGACTAATCTACCCTTGTCTTCTTCCCCACTTTTATTTTCTTTTGCACCACCACATAACCGCCACCACCACCACCACCCTCTACCAACACCCTCTACCAACACCCTTTAATTTTACATTGCTGTTGTTTATAGCTCAGCTTATACCACTCACTCCTACAAGGCTACAAAAATTGAGGACCTTCTGATGATAAGAAAAAATGATTTGTCTTTCTCAAGATCTTGCCTTGTGAAAATGCACTCTAAAGAAGCAGCTGATGCTATTCTAGATATTCCAAGTCAAAACGGCTTGATAAATCTTGGCTTGTTGCTCAGAGTAACTGTTAGTAGGTTCAGGGGGATCCAAGATCACCTGTATTTGTTTAAAGTAAAACTCATCCTTGCAAAGACGCCACACCAAATGAGTTGAGTAAAATTGTCGAGGCACAATTCTGGGACCAATACTTTACTAGTATAGAACTGATTAAAGATAACTATGAACTCACAGGTAAAGCAGTAATATATTTTGTGAATAATGGTGAAAGGGAAAAGGCTTTGAGTACAGTGGAGAACAGTTTCATTGATATTAAAGAAAAGAAGTAAATGAAGATGATGGGAGTGACAAGAGATACAAATGGTAATTTTCTTTTCATAGGAGTTATTCAATTTTTATTCTTTAGGTAAACACTATTTGAACGATAACCATTATGATCTATTCACAGTTAAAAAATTACCCTTCACATTAGGACTACTGTTTTACAGTAAAATGTTTGTATTATGAACACATTGTGTTGTGTTTAATAACAAAATCGAAATGTGTTTGGCAATACAATCATTCTCATAAAATTAAAATCGAATTATTAATTATTAGTCAAATTGTAAAATTAAAGGGTTGTGGTAGAGGGTGGTGGGGGTGGTGCCGGTTGTGTAGTGGTAAAGGGTGCTGGTGCAAAAGAAAATAAAAGTGGGGAAGAAGACAAAGACAGATTATTCATTTCACAGGCCTTTGACTTTTACTAGCGTGAAAAAGTTAACGAGTGTTAGTCCAAAAATATTTTTTGGTAACGTGGCAAGGACATAACTTGCAAAAAATTGAAAGTTTAGGGACAATATTTGCAGTTTTTTTTCGAGGACATCTTTCGCAATTTTCGAAAAGTTTAGGGATATTTTTTGCAGTTTACTCTTATAGTTTATTAGTTTAGTTAATTTAAGGGAATTAGGATTGAATCGGATCCAGATCATACCGATCCTATTATAAGATCGAGATCCTACTTAAAATCATATACCATTTAAGAAACTACGAATGATCGACTCGTTTTTGCTTACAAGGATTTTAAAATCGGAAGATCTTAATAGTTAGATCGAGATCTTAACAGCTATGATTCACACATTCAATATATGCGGAGTATATTAAATTTTATTTCTTGAGCTAATAAAATAAGTTCCTTATAGCTAGAAGCTTTGTTACGTACATATGTAGTTTACGAGAGCTTATTTTATAAGTTCAAGCTCACGAGCTCTTGAAGTAAATGCTCGTGAAATGTAATCTTTAGAAATAGCTTAGAGCTTTGAATCTAATCAGTGTGATTTAATTTGTTAATAAATCAACCTCTTTGAGATGTGACATGTTATCCTTCAGTTTGCTTAACCAAATTTCGTCAAGTAAAACACTAAAACTTTTTGCTATTGAAGAAAAAACATTTTATTTCAACACGTTTTTTAGCATGATTTTCCAAGGAGGCAAGGATGAGGTTAGGATTACGTTGCCGAAACAACTTATTCTTTGTAATTGCTTGCTTTTAATCTTTTATTACCAATTCGAGAAAAAAAAAAATGAAACAATTAAATAACAGGTTTAAAGCCTTAAATTCACACTGATCCACAATTCCACATAATGTTCATAACAAGGTTTTCAAGATCGGGATCCTACCCAAAATCATTTTTGTCTATGCAAGATCGTGATCGTAAGATCGGATTGAGATATTAAGATCCTACCCTAATGTTATATCTTAATAGTTTTTGTAATATTATAAAAATCTACAAACTATTATACATTATAAACACAAAATATTATGAATGTTTTATAGAAATATTGTCCTAAATTATGATTATGAAATGTTCAAAAAGATTAACACGTTGTTTTTTGAATTCTAAACACAAAAAAAACAACCCATAAATTTATAGTTTTGTAGTTTGTAATCCGAGAAAAGTAAGATCGGATCGGATTAGATCTTAAGATCGTATGGTCAAGATCGGGATCCTATAAGATCTTAAGCTTGCAAAGATCTTATGTAGGATCCGGATCGTTTTTGCTTTGCAGTATCGTAAAATCGTAAGATCCTAAGATCAAGATCGGGATCCTGACAACTATGGTTCATAAATCAATTAACTTTAAAATAAGATCATTAAAACGAATAGTAACTAATTTAAAAAAAAAAAAAAAAAAAAATCTGCAATAAGTCCTGTTTTATTTTCATTGCAATCAACTGTTCATCCATACATATATTAGGTGAAAATTTAGAGGCTCCTGTAGTTAAAGACATGTGCACTTGCACTTACTTCCATATCAATGTTTCAAATTTCCATGTATAATTATTGGCGGTGTTTATATAGGTGATGTTGATCGGACCCTCTTTTAGGGAGGGTGTGTTGACTTTGACCAGCTGACGCCGCTTGTACTGTTTGTTTTAAAACTTATACATTTTATCTAAAGTAGGTGGACCTCATGGTAGGGAGGGTCCGGTCAGTAGTACCATGTTTATATTCCTATTTGCATTGAGAACATAAGGATACAGAGAGCAAGAGTAAAAAATGAAATCGTACATATTGAGATAATTTATGATGAATCATGTTACTGATATGTATGGTGTAGGGGCAGGCATGCATGTGGGGACTGCATATGCATATTGATTTGGTGAAGAAAGTTAGAAAGGCCATTCAAGCCACGGAGACGTGGCTTCTTCTATTGTCTCTTGACTATTTCATTCTTTAATTTTGGTCTCATATCTTATGTACCATTTAAACTAAAATCATGTTACATCTCTTTATTTATTTATTGCAACCAACTACCTACTATATCTCTTTACAAAACATGTCATGAATGTGGTCGGAATCGCCATTGAAGACGGGATTTCAAGATCTTATTTCGAACACGACATTTTTAAGTTTTAATTGTACTGCATTTGACGGTACTTACCCTAGCCAATTATTTTTGGAAGACAAAAAAAGTAATTGCTGTTCTAGGATTTCAAATAACCACATTTTGTTGGTATATATATAATCGTCATCACTTACGACATCCTTTTCATCTAGCATTCAGAATATATACATGATGTCAAAACGTTTATAAATCAGTGGTGTACATCAAAAAGGTTCTTTAGAGATCTGTAGTCCCACATAACAATGTTAGCAAGTCTAAAATAGCGGCTTTAGAAATATATGCTTATGCTTGTGTATACATCCATGGTGGTCCATGCTAATTGAAAAACCGTAGTTATTCTGTAAAGGTCCCTACACCGTACCCCTTACCATTTAGGCATTTACCTAGCAAAACCTACATAATTGTTAATTTACAGTGTAAGGTGAGCATCAGTCCAAACCCGACCCGACCCGACAAACCCGAAACCCGAAAAACGCAAAATCCTAAACCAAAACCGAAACCGAAATTACTCGGGTCGGTTTTCGGGTTTAAGTCGGTTTTGGTCGGTTTTTGGCCAGAACCGGACCGACCCGACAAATCGGTAAAACACTAACCCGAACTAAAAGCAAGTATGGCCGGGTCGGGTCAAATCGGTTCGGTTTCGGTCGGTTTCTCGGGTCGGGTCGGGCCGGGTCTTCGGTCCAAATGCTCAACCCTAATTTACACAATCAAAAAAGATCAAGAACAAGACTCACAAGATTATTCAACCAACCACTCCTTTATTGATGGGAATTAAAGCTTCCAAGGTGTTAATGCTGCTCAAGATGGTTAAGGCTGCTATAAGGAATTACAACTGCTTAGGTATTACTGCTGGTGATGCTGAAGAGTTTAAAGAAAATGCTCCAAGTTATTAATGCTGCTAATAAAAGTTTTACTACTGCTTAGGTATTTTACTACTGCTGGTGATGCTGAAGAGTTTCAAGAAAACACACTAAGTAGTTAGTGCTGCCAGACTAAAAGTTGATGTTGCTGGTTCAGAATACAACTGCTGAAGGATTACTGCTGCTAGAGTTAGAGTTAAGACTGCTAGACTCTTAGTTAATGCTGTTAGTGAGATAAAATTGTATAGTCGGTTAGTTAATTATAGAAAATATTCATTAAAGATTTATCTTGAATAAAAAGTTATTGTAAGCCGACTAGGATTCCTTAGTCTATAAAAGGAGGTTCTAGGGCATTGAGTTAGATACGTTTTTCATATAGCTTCAATGTTGTAAACCCTAATACTAGGAGAGTATTCGTATTATTCATTAATAATATTGAAGCTGTTTTGTTTATTAATATTGTGTTCATAACTGTTTACTGTTATATTACAAGTTCTTCTTAAGATTAAAGTCTAGATTCCGCATAGAGTTTAATATAGTCAAAGACAGTTTCTACATAGTTGTTTTAGATTTATCTAAGATAA
Organism: Artemisia tridentata subsp. tridentata; assembly: GCA_021014915.2. Classification (NCBI taxonomy): domain Eukaryota; kingdom Viridiplantae; phylum Streptophyta; class Magnoliopsida; order Asterales; family Asteraceae; genus Artemisia; species Artemisia tridentata. Next base: position 163,080,075 of record CP139503.1, read on the forward strand.
CTTAACCTTTACAAGCTAAGGGATTCGATCAAGTGCATACTGGGATTAACAAGTGGTATCAGAGCTTGTGGTTCTAGAAGCTGTGATCTACTCAAAGAAGAACCTGTTTAAACTGGATATTGTTTAATCTTACTGAAGACATGGATTCAGACTCTCCACATATGGTTACTGCATCAAAGATTCCAATGCTCAAGGCTAACGAGTATGAGATCTGGAGACTACGAATTGAGCAGTACATTCAGATGATTGATTTCCAACTCTGGGATATCATTGAGAATGGAAACGAAAAACCAAAGGCTACAAAATCTGCAGAAGGTGTTACTACAATTGTGCCTCTTATAACTGCTGAGAAAAAAGCTCAAAGAAGACTTGAAGTCAAGGCAAGAAGCATGTTGATGATGGCCATTCCTAATGAGCATCAGTTGAAGTTCAACTCCATTAAAGATGCTAAGTCTCTAATGGAAGCTATTGAAAAGAGGTTTGGAGGTAATGCTGCTATAAAGAAGACAAAGAAGAATATTTTGAAATAGCAGTATGAAAACTTCTCTGCTCAAAGTTCTGAGGTGCTGGATCAAACCTTTGATCGACTTCAAAAGCTTATAAGTCAACTAGAAATATTAGGTGAGCAGATCTCTCAGGAAGATGTAAATCAAAAGTTTTTGAGAAGCCTGTCCTCTGAATGGAACACACATGTTGTTGTGTGGAGAAACAAATCTGATCTTGACACAATGAGCCTGGATGATCTTTACAACAACCTCAAAGTTTATGAACCTAAATTCAAAGGACCATCTAGCTCTAGTATAAATACACAAAACATGGCTTTTGTGTCCTCCTCAAACAACATTAGCAGTACCAATGAGACAGTTAATACTGCTCATGGAGTTACTAGTGCTAGCACTCAAGTTACGACTGCTAATTCAACAAATGTTAATACTGCTGGGCTAGAAGCTAATGCTGCTACTGCTCAAGACAAAGTTAGTGCTGCTACAACATCAGAAGAAGAAGAGATCACCATTGTTTAAGCTCTTAAGGAGTTAAGAAGTTCAAGACCACCAGTAAAAGGAGTTGTGATCAAAGAACCAACATCAACACCAAAACCAACAAACACTACAACATCATCAAATGATAAAGGCAAAGAAATTCTGATTGAAGAACCTAAAGAAAAGCCTTCGTCAATGAAGGCTAGACAACAACATCTTATAGATGATGAAGAGCTAGCTAGACAGGTGCAAGTTGAGCTTATTGCTGAAGAAGAAAAGGCAAGAAGAGAGCAAGCTCAAAAAGAAGAAGAAGCAAGTCTTGCTGAGATTAATTACTGGGATGGCATACAAGCAAAATGTGAAGCAGATCACATGTTATCCCAGAGGATGTGGCAAGATGAACAGGAAGAGCTATCCTTAGAAGAAAAATCTAAGCTTTTCATGGAATTCTTAGCTAAGCAGAAGAAATTCTTTGCACAAAAGAGGGCTGAAGCTAAGAGGAACAAACCACTTACTATGGCACAACAGAAACAAATTATGATGACCTATCTGAAAAATATGGGTGGATGGAAGTCTGCTCAGTTTAAGGGTATGAGCTATAACAGAATTAAAGAAGAATTTGACATAGTTTTCAGAAGGGTAAACACCTTTATCGCTATGAATGAAGATGAGGTGGTGGGGGGTTCTAAGAAAGCAAAGAATGCAGATGAAAGTGCTTCTAAAAGAACTGGAGCATTGTTAGAAGCTAAGAGCAGTAAGAAACAAAATGTGGATGAGCAGAGTGTGAATGATGAGCAGAAAGCAGATGAACAAACTGAGGATGACCAAGAAGATGATGACCAAGACAGAGCTCAAATGCAAGAATTGATAGGGATTGCTTCTGATCATGAAGAGGAGATAGTTGATGTTGTTCCTTTAAAGAAAAAAGTTCCTATCATTGATTGGAAGTGTGGCTATCAAGGAAAAACTTCTTGGTATGATATAGTGAGAGTTGGAGGAAAATCTCGAAGGTTTGTTACCTTTAGCCAGATGCTGAGAAATTTTGATAGAGATGATCCGGAGACTTTATGGAAGCTGGTCAAAGACAAGTATGGATATACAATGCCAGAGGGTATCTTGGATAGGGTTTTTTGGGGTGACTTGAAAGTTATGTTTGAATCTCATCATGAAGATAGAGTTTGGCATGATCAGTTTCAGAATAGAGTTACAAGTTGGAAGTTGTATCAATCTTGTGGAGCTCATACAGTGGCTACGAGTGGACTTCAAGTACATATGTTAGTTGAAAAAGACTATTCTTTTGAGTCCTGCCATAGTTACTAAGATGCTGGATACATCTAAAATTAGACTTTAAGTAGAAAGATGGGATGAGATGACTTATTAGCTCCTCAAGAAGATGGAGTATATACTTAATCCCAAAGAGAAGAAGAAGTAAAGTGTTTGGAAGCATCCTCCTGGTGATTGTTCAAGCTTTGATTGAAACTTAATAATTTTGGGAGAAAATATCAAGTTTAGGGGAGGATTGTTGGGAATTAAAGCTTCCAAGGTGTTAATGCTGCTCAAGATGGTTAAGGCTGCTCTAAGGAATTACAACTGCTCAGGCATTACAAAGAAAATGCTCCAAGTTATTAATGCTGCTAATACAAGTTTTACTACTGCCGGTGTATTTTAGTACTGCTGGTGATGCTAAAGAGTTTCAAGAAAACACACTAAGTAGTTAGTGCTGTCAGACTAAATGTTAATGCTGTTGGTTCAGAATTACAACTGTCGAAGGATTACTGCTACGGAAGTTAGAGTTAAGACTGCTAGTGTAAAACCCCAACCCGATAAGGGTAAAAGTATTATGTTATGGTGACATATCAAAGCAAACATAAGCATAAGACTTAAATAATACAAATTGAATTTCAAAGGTTACAAATGGAAATTCTGAAACTACAAGGTTACAATGAGAACAATAACAAAATACTAAGTCTGAAATGCAAATCTCTTCTAGTCATCACTAAATCCAGGATAACAATCTAAGTATAGCATTCTAAGCTCAAAGCACTCCACTCATAACCCAGCTTCCAACTAAAACCTGCCGCATGGAAAGAAATGCGGCTGAGCTTAAAAAGCCCAGTGAACAGATATATATAACATAACATAATGGTAAATAAGCATAAGCAACGAAGGAATAAGAATACGAAACGAAAAGCATAATCATAAAAGTCATACGAATTTTAAAGAGAACTAAAAATCAAGAATGCATGAGAACTGAATAGGGAATGAACCAAGAGAATAATGAAATAAGGGAAAAGTTCATATAAGGATGTGCCATAAGAACTCCATACATAATCCGTCAAATCATACTAAAGCATAACAAGTATACGAAGAGGGGAGACCTCTAAGTACTAAAAGTGTGAGAAGGAGTGTAAGGCACACACCACCTGGTCACCATACATACACATACATAAACCTAGGATGCATCCATACGCTCCCTAACAAAATATGAATGCCAGTACTGGACTGGTCACGCATATATAAAGTTGGCCAATAGTGTACACAAAATCATATCATATCATAAGGGGGAACGCCGTAGATCTATCACACCTCTACGGGAGTGTCATGTCTAAGGTGCCATCAAAGACATGGTCATGGTACCTCCACAACTAGTTAAGCTCAGGCACAGATCTATCATATCATAGCATACAACAATAACATACTAGCATGGCAAAACATAAGCATAGCATAGCAGAGACATTTAAATAAATGTCAGAATGAATCAATAAGAATGACAATCATACAATGAAAGTCATGAATCAAATAAGGGAATCATAGCAGGCATAGGATCTCAAGGGTTCATAATCAAAGGTTCGAAATCAAATGGTTCATAGCAAGGTTCAATTCAAGGTTTCTATCAAAGGTTCATTTAAAGAAATCTTTTAATAGTGGTTTTCATAAAAATGATCTTTAAAATGGTTTTCATAAAGGTAGTCTTTAAAAGTAGTTTTCATAAAAGTTAGCAAGATTCTATATAAAAATGGTAGCGCATCATGCTCATAACATTGTTTTAAAAATGGTTTTTCTCAAAACTTTCCATGATACAATTAAGAAAGTTTTCACATCCAGTTACAATATCAAATGAACCTTCAAAGCATCAAGTGATTCGAATACTCATGTCATAGGGTAACAAATGAATTATGCCAAGTATCATATCACAAGGGTCATAATGAACGAATGTCAAATGGATCATCATAACAATGAAGCATATCAAACGAATGAATCAATGTACAGGGGATCATAGCAATGGCTTAAGGGAATCTTATAACGAATCAAAGATCAAGATCAAGTCGTGAGAGTGAAAGCACCCTTACTGAAAAAGGGTAGAATATCTGTACCTTAGACCGCAAGTGAAAACACAACTAGAACGAAAAGATCGGAAGTAAACTCCATCTTCAGCGAATCTACACGAATTTATGATCGTCTGATTAATAACTTATTTTAAATCAGATTACTTATTTTAGTCGACTCTTCCATTTTAAGTAATCTTCTATTTTAGGCAGGTTTCCCGAATTAGTAAGTTTCCATAATTAGTAAGTTTCCATATCTAGAAACATTAGTCATAAATATTCAAGTTTATCCCTTAATCAATTTAAAGTATTAAAGGTGACTATATTAGTGGCTTAAGGTTCATAATGCCATTTATATAAGTTTAGGGTTCATAGTGTAGTTTTCATAAGTTTTAGGGTCTATTATGCAAATATAACAAGTTTAGGGATTATAGTGTCATTATGGTAAGATTAGGGTATGAAATGTAAATATTCTAAAGTTACATGATTTTACAAGTTAAGCCCTTTAGTTTAGAAAAATGACAATTTAAACCCTTTAGTTTAGTAATTATACACATTACACCTTTTTAATCCTTTTTAAACCCTTAACAGTTTATATATATGAACTGGCCACGTTTTGACAAATTTATGAATCACATTAGAACTCAGAAATAAAATCCACAAAAATTCACACACCTACTTAAATGTCTTTAGAACTCACAAAAATTTTCCCAGAATTTATTAGTTAGTATAACTATAGTCTAAAAATCCCTTAAGTCAACTCGTCCAGATTTCTGTTCAGATTTTACATACGAAAAGTTTGTATTTCTTTACCCCATCAAAATAATTTAGAAAAATCTACAAAAATTCCAGTAATTACTAAACATATGCAATATGACTCATGTAAAAGGGAATCATCTAATTCGACATGGTTTGGAAATTAAAAATAAAAAACACGGACTGATTTTCCAGACATCCGAATTCAGTTTGACACTTGAAATCTATACTATCTATTAAAGAGCACTTTGTGCTGACGTCATTTTGGTTACGTGTCATGAAATTGGGCAACAAAGGGAGATTTAAAATTCAATGGATGATGTCATGTATTTGAAAAAAAGATAATTATTTTATTTGAAAATTTCATCGGCATCAAAGGGTATATGTCACTTTCAAAATATAAAAAGTTTCACTTTCTCTAATACCAATTTCTCTCTAATCAATAATTCAAAATTTGAAACAACCCACTTCTTTCCACATATATTCCAGCACCTGCACAATTTCCTCTCTTCATCTTCGAGTTCTTTTTCATTACTACGTAATAATTTACGCCCTTCTTAATCTTCATGTCTGCAATTTGTTTATGTGCATTTCGAGGTTCGTTCTTTTCTTAATTTTGCTTATTCAGTTTTTGTATCATATTTGTCGGACTTCACAAAATTAGATCCGGGTATATAATTGTTCCAAGTCTGCTGCATTTAATTTACTTCCTGTGTGCACTAAGATCTAAAAATTAGGTGAAAAAGTTGTGTTTTTCTATGCTTTTATACGGGTATATAATTGTTCAAACTTACTGGAACTACCAGGGGAAAATGTTATTATTGTTTTAAGTTTCATACCTTTGACCATTGAGCAGCATCCTGTAGCCGTCGTTTTCTCCCGGAAAGAGTGACCGCCGCCGACGCTGTCACCGGAAAATTTTCAGCCGCCGCCGGAAATAGTATACCTTTTATATACTTTTTTATATTTTCATGCTTTGAAAGATTTTCTATATAGTTAGATATTTTTTTTAGATTTTAGTTGTCCTAACATATTTTGCCTTTTTTTTTTATAGATTTGTAGATCTGTCTTCACCACCAGATCTGCCGTAGCCACCGTCGGAGGTTATTGTCATCATTGATGTAAACTGTTATAGTAAGGGTGAAGATTTTGTTATACATTTGTTAATGTTAATTTTGGTTATAATGCCATTTTTCGACTTACTTGATTCTTTTAGTTATAATGTTTCATTTAATTTTTTTTGGCTTAGATTTGAAGCTTTCGAAAATCTTTGTTAATTACTGTACATTGTTTCTTACATGATATCGAAGCCTGTGATATGATATGAGGGTAATGACGTTGAAGATTTTTGTTGCTATTATTTTTGTGAACATTGCATATTATGTTTGTTAGGTTTTAAATAATCTGTGATTCATATTTAGATTTTGAATTTATCTTGAAATAAATGAAAGAAAATTCTATTGAGGATTGCGATTCAAAAATTTTGATATAACTTTTTGTTATTTTTTGTGTAATCATATGCTGAAATGTTAACAAAATATTTTAGGGATGATGCTGTCTTTGGTTACAAAAAGAGACTTTGTTTTTGACATTTTTGTTTTTCATGTAGACCCCGAAGCCCCACAAAGTATTTGACACAGCCGCTCGCTCGCCGAAATTTTGTTGCCGCTGCCAAGCCGGAATCATTTGTTTCAGTTTTACTGCATATTTCGTATGAAAACATGTTATTATCAATTTTGTTGTTACTGCATATTTAAGTGTTGATAAAAACAAAATAATTTATACAGCCCGTGTATTACACGGGTTTTTAGCTAGTTTTAAAATCAAAAAGTGTATCTTCCCAACTTCTAAAAATTACAAGGCTTATATATTCAGAAAGCTCTTTCCTTAAAGTTAGTTTTAGACCCAAGAAACACTCAAAAATACATTACTATCATCAAGATAGACCCAGTTCAATTCGACCTAATTTTCTGGACAGCAAACTGAGTTTTCAATTAGACCATAACGACACCCGATTACACAACCAAGCACATCCATGATCTCTATAATTCATACCACACTAATTTTAACATCATATTAACATGTCCTAAAAATCCCATATCAAATTACCCATTATTTCTACCAAGACTTCTTATTACAAATTCATCATTTTATGTGTTGTTTCATGATTTTATGTGAGGTTCATATAAATCCGATTTCAAAAGCATCATTAATCATATTGACACACATATTAATTATTATAGATTGAAGGTTTATGATTACCTCTTATCTTAGATTGAATGGAACAAGAATACAAAAATCTCTAGGTCGAACAAATCCAACACTCCTCTTCTTCTTCTTTGTGATGATCGAATGGAAGAAAAACAAAAGAAATAATATGGATCAATTAGGTTGTGATCAAAATTCGAATGGATCAAAGTGACGCGTATATGATTACCTTTGTGATACGAATTGGATAGGAAAAACAATGATCAAAGCCTCCTCTTCTCTTCCTTCTCCTTGTGTCGACTAGGATAGGTTTTCTAGGGGTTGTTTCTATTTTTTTTTATGAATGCCGTGAGATGTGAATAGGGAGGAGAGGTTTTAGGGCTTAGTGAATGAAATACACGATTAAAAGAAAATTAGGGGGAGGGGATTGGGCCAAAAATTAGGGGATAATTGGGAATGATTTGTAGTTTCCAAATTGGCCATGGTTTATACTTATCTGTTATTACAAATGTAGTGTACATATTTTAAATAAATTTCGGCCTATAGAGACTTCTTAAACGTGCCATCATTTATTTATAAGTTCTTGTATTACTTCGTATTTTACTTTAGGTTATACGTTCATATTGTGTGGTTTCGAGTCATAACATGTTATATAACTCAAGTTTTAATTTATAGCGTATTTCATAAGTTCTTAAAATTTCAAAATCAGAGGGTATTTTGGTCATTTCGGATTGTGGTAATTTTGGGGTTTTACAGCTAGACTCTTAGTTAATGTTGTTAGTGAGATAAACTTGTTAGTGATATAGCCGGTTAGATAATTATAGAAAAGAATCATTAAAGATTTATCTTGTATAGAAAGTTATTGTAAGCCGACTAGGACTCCTTAGTCTATAAAAGGAGGTTCTAGGGCATTGAGTTAGATACGTTTTTCATATAACTTCAAGTTTGTAAATCCTAATACTAGGAGAGTATTCGTATTAGTCATTAATAATATTGAAGCTATTTTGTTTATTAATCTTGTGTTCATAACTGTTTACTGTTATATTACAAGTTCTTCTTAAGATTAAAGTCTAGATTCTGCATAGATTTTAATATACTCAAAGACAGTTTCTACATAGCTGTTTTAGAATTATCTAAGATAACTTAACCTTTACAAGCTAAGGGATTCGATCAAGTGCATAACTGAGTGTCACACCTCGCCGATGGCGGAAACGCGAGTGCAACATCATGGATATCATCACAACACTTGGTGTCTAAATAGAGAAAATACTACATGCAAATAAATAGAGCATAGTACAAACACAAAGTGTCGTAACGATACCCCAATATAAATAATCCAAATAAAATCTCCAAGGAAATCTCCATTAAAACAAGGAGTTAATGATGAACTCAAATAAGTACATTTTATTACCATCATTTATCCTATAAATTTGACTTGTTTTATTATATTACGTATGAGGATTGGTACTTAATCGTTTACTTTTGTAATTCTCAGGTAAAAACAAGCATTTGGTGAAACTTGGCGATTTTGGACTAATTATGGAGCAAAACAAGCAAGAAGTTAAGAGTCTACTGAAATGCACAAGATCAAGACTATTCTGCTCCAGATGCGCCGCATCTTGCTTACTACATACGGCGCATCACTATCAAGATTTCACAAGATACGATCCAAGATACAAGAGGACATGTGCCACATCTATAAATGGAGTTACGCCGCATCTTCTGGCGGTGTACGAATATTCCTGAATATATTAATCTTGGACCCCACGCGAAGTTAAGTCAATGCGCCGCATCTACTTACTAGATGCGCCGCATCTTACCCTTAGACAGAAACTATAAATACCCCAAGACCAGACGAATTTCGGAGAGCATATATTATATACGAGACCGAAGTACAGAACCCTAGGACGAATTCAGTCAAGGTAGCAGCACAAGACACACCTTGAACAAAGATACAAGAGCTGTAAGAAGGTCCTGCATGTGTTTAATTCATTAAGTAGTTTTGTTTTATTGTATTAGTAAACTTTAATTCATCAGGATTGGTGGCTTGTGTAATGTGACAACGGAAAGATTGCACTCCCTTAAAACTGCTTTCCCATTAATTAAAGTTTATATGTTGATGTCTTTGGTGACTTTTATTAGTGCATTGATAACCTCTGTGTCTAGCTGAGCGTTGATCGGGTCGCCATGCCTCTGCCCTCGCCTATTTATTAGATCGCCTATGCATTCTATCGTCTGTAGAAAAGTAGGAAGAAAGATAAATAGGATAGTCATAAGTAATCACTAAGGATTTACTCGCCGATAAGATTAGAACCAACGAGAAAGGACTTAATCTCGGTGCGTTACATCGAACTATACACTTCATATAAAACTAGCAATAAAACAAGTGACAAACTACTTATCTATCAGGACAGGTCTTTTTATTGTCTCAAGTATTTATCTGTGTACGTGTGTGCTACTTGCTGATTCGTGCCTATTAGTTTAGTTTATTATTTAATTGCAACCAAACGTGCCAGTCTCTCAGGCTGAACCCCCTTGCGTTAGATTAGGTTGTATAGCTAACTTAATATATTAAAATACTGATTAGAATAACTAGATAATACGTTCCACTCTTAGTGATCGACACTCTACTTACCATTATATTCATTCTGACCGGGTAAACTGCTCGTTAAGTGTGTGTGTTATTGATAAGTCGGCTAAATATAAATTTAAAACTTGAGTAGGCATTAATACTGCTAAACCGCAACGACACATCGCACGCATCAAGTTTTTGGCGCCGCTGCCGGGGAGTGAATTGTTATTATCTGTTAATTTGATTAATATTTTAATTAGGTTTTTAATTTTTTTTAATCTAACTGCTAACTGTGTTGTATATTTAGTTAATTTGCATTCATTGTATTATTTTGCATATTTTCTGTTTTTGTGTGTTATTTGTTTTCCTTTTGTTTGTTTTCGTTTGTGTTTTTATTTGTTTTTATTTTTCGTATTTTTTGTGTTCTGCTATCGTTGTACTGAGCTTATTTAAACGATACGGCGCATCTGATTTCTCAGATACGGCGTATTGCGTTTAATTTTTTATAAAATACAACGCGTTTAATTAATTCGATACGACGAATCTTTTCCCCAAGATACGGCGTATCTGTTTTTGATAAAAAATTTTCTAAACGTTAACGCCATACGACGCATCTGCTTTAGTAGATACGGCGTATCTATTATTTTAATTAAAAACAGTTTTCGAATTATTAAACAGATACGACGTATCGATTTTTATCGATACGGCGCATCTTCTGAATCAAAAATCTTATATTTTGAAACGTAACGAAAATACGGCGTATTAACTTTTGTTAATACGACGCATTTAATTTTAAATAAATATCGATTTTTGATAATTAAAACAGATACGGCGAATTCTAAATTTCTAAGCGGCATATCTATTTTCTGAATAAAGTCTGATTTTTTAACGATTATAAGATACGGCGTATCCAACTTTTTGGATACGGCGCATCCTCTGCAGATATCAGTAACTTTAATTTTTCGTATTCCGTTTTCGTTGTCGATTTTCTGATATATTACTTTCTTGAACAAATCCTACTGATGCTTTCGTGATTATTTCAGAAGGAAAATGGTCGGATTCGGAGAACTGATTGACTTCGACTTTGAAGCCAATTTTATGAATGAAATATTAGTGCATGATAAATCACTCGAACGTTACGATGGGGACTACATTGAACTTAATGACCTTAATGGACCATTAGAATCCAATGACCTGTTCATGGATGATGCGGAATCTGAGCTAGAAGAAGGAGAAATTCTGGATAGTCCAAAAGTCAACGTTATTATTACTAGGAATTACGATGAATTTGAGGGATATGATGGTTCTTGGGATTACGGTAGAAGGATCCACGCCAATTGTGCTTACAATTTACAATTCCCATGCATGATTGGGTACAAGTGTATTGACGCCAATTTCTTTCCTATTTTACCAATCAATGTCATGTCAAGAAGCTTTTACAATTCTATTATGAGAGAAAAGGTGGAATATAAGGGAAAGAATGTAGTTGGAGCCTTCATTAATGTCCCGATCTTCGTTGGACGCTTTACTATTGTTACTGAGTTCGCCGTTGTTGAAGACATGAATGCCTATTGTGACAGCAGTATGGGTGAAGTGATTTTTGGAAAACCATTTTGTAGGGAGATCACTATTAATGCAAAACGATTTGAAGGAAAGATCACCTTTCAATGTGGAAGCGACGTCATCACTTATATGATGCCCCGAACACACCCTGGATTTAAGCATGCTACTAATAGGTTCTACTACAAATTTTCTCCATTCCTTTTTATTAGTAATGATGACATGAAGAGAGGGATTGAGTACCCATATCAAATGATGGAAGGATTCTACAAAGGAGTGTTGAAGTTGGGACCTGAATATATACGTGACGAATTAGTTGCTAAATGGATCCTACGTGGCAATGTGAGAATCAATCAAACAGAATGAAGAGCTGAACGTGAGTCTAACTTGAAGACTCTGGAATAAAGACAAGTGCTGACCGGGAGACAACCCGGAGAAATTTTTATTATTCTGTTTTTGTGTCGAGTCAGTCAGGCCGCAGAGGATACGGCGCATCTCAATCCTAAGATGCGACGCATCTCCTGCACTGGTCATATCTTACTTTTTCTGCATTTTTTACTTTCGACTTTAAAACTTTTTATCAGTTTATTTTAATGCGGCGCATCCCTGGTTAAGGATGCGGCGCATCTTCTATTCTGATTCGTATTTATTCCAGGCTCGATACGGCGTATCTTCTTCCATAAGATACGGCGCATCGACTGACCTGATGATTTTCATTTTAATTTTTAAGTTTTATTTTAACTAACTACTAATGTATTATGCAAGTTTGAACCTTTCTTAACTTAGGTGTGTTTTTAAGTCTTGGTGGTATTATAGATTCCGGCATTTCCTGTGGATACATCGATTATGAAGCTTATACGTTCTCATCCACAAGAAAGATGATTTTTGCTCTTATACAAATGGAGGATCATACCGAGCAAATCTCAGGGGAGTTTTTCTGTTCTAATTCTTTTATTTTCCAGTTTTTAACCTTTTATACAAACAACGAGGACGTTGTTTAACTTAAGTGGGGGGATTGGAGAATTAGAACACTTAACACTTACTTGTCCTAAACTTTTCAAAAATTATGCTTAAAATGTGCTTAATATATCAAAATTTAAAATTTTTAGCATGTTTTTGTTTAAAGTCTAAGTTGCATAGCTGCACACATGACGTTATTTTCAAAAAATTGTGATTTTTTTCAAAATTCACAAATCTATGAGTGTGCCGGTGACTTGTAAACTTTAGAACTTGGCTTGTATACTATTCGAGACCACCATAATAAGTATTATTTTATATAATTGGAATGACTTGTCTAAATTGGTAAAATTTCTAGGATTACACCCAAAAAGCCTTTATATGTTATGTGTTATTAGCTAACTACACTGGTTAGTTAACCCCAGTATAAACCCTTTTGTTACTCTCACTTTTAGAGTAAGATACCCCTAGAAAAACACTCAGAGCCATTCCTTTCGTTTCTTACACCTTTGTTAAAATGTTTCGTTACACCCTTACATCTTAGCCTACCCTGTAGATTAAAATCCGTGGTTGGTTGATTGCTTTAGGCAAAGTGTGTTTCCTTACATTACCTGTGTTCGCGTGCGTAATTCATTATCTATGGTTAGGTCGGGAAATTGCACAATGCAATTGGAGTGAAAGTAAATATTGTATATCTTTGAGTTTATTTTTCGTGTGTTTACTACTTTCACTATTACCGTTATTTCTGAAGTTATGAAAAATATGGAAAAATTATCCAGAATTATCATTATAGTGATGTGGTGAAATTTTACACATCTTTGTTTATGTCAAAAAAAAAAAAAAAAAAAAAAAAAAAAAAATCGAAAAAATAGAAAAGAAAAAGAAAAAAGGAAAAGTTGGATGTTTGTTTTAACCAACTTATGCAAAGTTTTGTATTTAGTGGTCGATATCACCACTAGTTGTTGTATATTATATCTATGGATTGAATGGGAGTTGGCAGTTATGGGAACGCCAACTAAAGGTTATTCTTTGATTAAGATCTTGTTGAGTATAATTCGTGTCTACCTAAAGCGTGTGTTTCAAGTGTTAAAGCGTGAGTTATTCTATGATATGAGTCTTATTCATGGGATGGTTGGGATAGTGATTAACTACATTTAGGATTTTAATTTATTTGTTTTGTTTATTTTTTATTTTACACCAATTTATATCCCAAATATTATCCATACCCTTTATTATTCTTTATCCAACCAAACCTTTGATTTATTGAGATTAGGGATTTGAGCAATCTTAAGTATCGTAGTCGTGGATTCGGCTATGTATTTATGATTTTGTCGCCCTTTTTGATATAATATTATTGGTAAAGTTTGGACCTATCTTTAGCCTATTCGAGTTAAGGATTTGAGCAATTGCAAGTATCGTGTTCGTGGATTCGATCATGTATTTGTGATTTTGTCGCCTTTTCTAGAATTTGAGATCGATAGAGATGAGAATGATTAACCCTTAAACCTCAAAACCCTTTTTACCGCTTTAGACTTGTTATTCCTTGGCTTTAGTGGGGGAGATGTGTATACTTGCCAAGCTTATGATAGAATATTCGTCACGACTGGACAGTTAAACGATTAGATTTGCTTTTATCAAATTATTTTATTTTACTTCTAATTCGTTAAAGTGTTTAGTTGTGTGATTATGACAAAAATGAATACATGCTTAAATATAAAAATAAATCCTAATATCTTTTAGGATACATTTTCAAAAGATTAATTCTAAGGTTTACTTGGGGACAAGTAAAGTTCAAGTGGGGGGATATTTGATGAACTCAAATAAGTACATTTTATTACCATCATTTATCCTATTAATTTGACTTGTTTTATTATATTACGTATGAGCATTGGTACTTAATCGTTTACTTTTGTAATTCTCAGGTAAAAACAAGCATTTGGTGAAACTTGGCGATTTTGGACTAATTATGGAGCAAAACAAGCAAGAAGTTAAGAGTCTACTGAAATGCACAAGATCAAGACTATTCTACTCCAGATGCGCCGCATCTTGCTTATTACATACGGCGCATCACTATCAAGATTTCACAAGATACGATCCAAGATACAAGAGGACATGCGCCACATCTATAAATGGAGTTACGCCGCATCTTCTGGCGGTGTACGAATATTCCTGAATATATTAATCTTGGACCCCACGCGAAGTTAAGTCAATGCGCCGCATCTACTTACTAGATGCGCCGCATCTTACCCTCAGACAGAAACTATAAATACCCCAAGACCAGACGATCTTCGGAGAGCATATATTATATACGAGACCGAAGTACAGAACCCTAGGACGAATTCAGTCAAGGTAGCAGCACAAGACACACCTTGAACAAAGATACAAGAGCTGTAAGAAGGTCCTGCATGTGTTTAATTCATTAAGTAGTTTTGTTTTATTGTATTAGTAAACTTTAATTCATCAGGATTGGTGGCTTGTGTAATGTGACAACGGAAAGATTGCACTCCCTTAAAATTGCTTTCCCATTAATTAAAGTTTATATGTTGATGTCTTTGGTGACTTTTATTAGTGCATTGATAACCTCTGTGTCTAGCTGAGCGTTGATCGGGTCGCCATGCCTCTGCCCTCGCCTATTTATTAGATCGCCTATGCATTCTATCGTCTGTAGAAAAGTAGGAAGAAAGATAAATAGGATAGTCATAAGTAATCATTAAGGGTTTACTCGCCGATAAGATTAGAACCAAAGAGAAAGGACTTAATCTCGGTGCGTTGCATCGAACTATACACTTCATATAAAACTAGCAATAAAACAAGTGACAAACTACTTATCTATCAGGACAGGTCTTCTTATTGTCTCAAGTATTTATCTGTGTACGTGTGTGCTACTTCCTGATTCGTGCCTATTAGTTTAGTTTATTATTTAATTGCAACCAAACGTGCCAGTCTCTCAGGCTGAACCCCCTTGCGTTAGATTAGGTTGTATAGCTAACTTAATATATTAAAATACTGATTAGAATAACTAGATAATACGTTCCACTCTTAGTGATCGACACTCTACTTACCATTATATTCATACTGACCGGGTACACTGCTCGTTAAGTGTGTGTGTTATTGATAAGTCGGCTAAATATAAATTTAAAACTTGAGTAGGCATTAATACTGCTAAACCGCAACGACACATCGCACGCATCAGTTAAAAAGAAAGAAAATCAAGTATCTCAAACAAAAATCCATTTTTAATTCAACTAAACTCAAAGATAAGCCATCCCCAATGCAATCTAGGTCTCTTCTAACCGCGCCCTTCTATCTTAGCCTTAGAATGCTCACTTGAAAATGATGATTAAAACGTCAACATAATGTTGGTGAGATTCATAGGTTTAAGACACACAAAACACCTTTATCATCAGTCCACTGTGATTATAGAACATAGCATAGCAGGACAACAAAGATATATAGTTATTATACACTAGCATGCAATCATAGCTTACGGGACGGAACGTGCCCACCGATCCCAAATTTGGGACGGAACGTGCCCACCGATCCAAACACCACATCAATTGGGACGGAACGTGCCCACCGATCCAAATACCACCACAATTGGGACGGAACGTGCCCACCGATCCAAGATAACAATAATTGGGACGGAACGCGCCCACCGATCCAATATAATTCCCCTTCCGGCCGGACATAATAATAACGAGTAGAGCCACTAGGGCATCTTCCCACTCGTATAATCACCACAAATAAACACCATAATAACATGTAGTATAAGTATAATAACAATTACACGTCCATGCATTTTATAACCACATGTTGGGTCTGAAATGCTGCTGATTCGAGAATTACAACTCTGCTGGATAGTTATGTAACTCTGCTGATTAGCGCAAGAACTCTGCTGTTTTGGTATAATAGGCATATTGTAACTCTGTTGCTAGCTCACGAGGACTCTGCTGCTAGAAGGATTACTCTGCTGCTTATTAATTATGTAAAGTATGTTAAGATAAGTATAGAAAAGATACGTATGAATATTTTTCTTGTATAGGAAGTCTTGTAAACCGACTAGGACTCCTTACGCTATAAAAGGAGGTTCTAGGGTTAGAGTTAGATATCGATTGATTGATTATCTTAGCATACGTATTGTTTTACACTTCAAGGTTTCTTGTAACCCTATTGCTATTCAGAGCAATCGTATTAATATATTGAAGTGTTGTTTGAGAATTCGTTTGTGTTTATTCTTCTTAAGATCAAGTATTAGTTTCCGCATAATATTTGATATACAACTCAAGATCAGTTTCTATACCAATTACCTTAGATTTATCTAAAGTAATTAATAACATCATGAAGCTCAACTGGGATCAACAAGTGGTATCAGAGCTTGTGATCTAGAAACTGGTACCAAGAAGAATTTCTGAATACAAGATTTGCTAATCATCACTGTAAGCAATGGACTCCGACTCTACACATATGGTTACTGCATCAAGGGTTCCCATGCTCAAGCCTGGAGAGTATGAGATCTGGAAGATGAGGATCCAACAGTACATAAGAATGGTTGATTACTCACTTTGGGAAGTTATTGTTCATGGAGACACTGTGCAAACCAAGACTGCTACTGGATCAGTCTTGACTCTCAAGACAAGTGAGGAGAAAGCACAGAGAAGATTGGAGGTTAAGGCTCACAGTATTCTCATGATGGGAATACCTAATGATTATCAATTGAGCTTTAATCATATTGAGTCTGCTAAGGAGTTATGGGAAGCAATCGAACTTCGATTTGGTGGGAATGAAGCTACAAAGAAATCAAGAAAGAATCTACTGAAGCATCAGTTTGAAACTTTCACTGCTTCAAGTTCTGAGGACATTGAAGGAACTTATGATCGACTTCATAAGCTAACCAGTCAGATGGCTCTGTTGAAGATTGAGCCATCTCAAGAGGATGTCAATCTAAAGTTTCTGAGAAGTCTCTCTTCTGAATGGAACACTCATACAGTGGTTTGGAGACATAAGGAAGATTTTGATACTATGACATTGGATGATCTGTATAACAACTTGAAGGTGTATGAATCTGAAGTTAAAGGATTGTCAAGTTCATCCTCTACCACAAATAATCTTGCTTTTGTTTCCTCAAGCAACAAGACTACTGGTAGACATCAAGAACAGCACTCTGCTGCTGGTGCTTTTGCTCCTGCTGTTGGTTCACATGTCTCTGCTGCTGACTCCACTAACACCAACACTATCAGTGATGCTGCAATTTGTGCTTATTTGGCTGAACTTACTACAAGTACTTCAGTCATGCCTCAAGATCTGGATGAACTTGATCCTGATGATGTTGAGGAAATTGACATGCAATGGCAGTTTGCAATGTTAACAATGAGGGCTAGAAGGTTTCTTAAACGCACTGGGAAAGAGATGAAGTTCAGAAGGAACAAGAGTGTAGGATTTGACAAGTCAAAGGCTGAATGTTTTAACTGCAGAAAGAAGGGACACTTTGCAAGAGAATGCAAAGCACCAAAAAGAAGCAATGAGAATTTCAAGAAGTCTGCTGATGAAGAGCCAAATTCCACTACTGCTATGGTATCATGTGATGGGTTAGGTGATTTTGATTGGAGTGATCTTGCTGAGGATGGTCCAAATTGTGCATTGGTAGCTGAAGAGGAACCTGAAGTATAGCATTTTGCTCTCATGGCCTATTCTTCTTCTGGATCAGACTCTGAGGTATCCAATGATTCAACTTGTTCTTTTAAATCATGTTCTGATAAAATTGAGATGCTTGAGTCTAGCTATGGAAACCTTAAAAAGGAAAATGATACAATTAAGCTAGATAATCTTAGTTATGCATATGGTTTAAAGAACTTAGAAGAGAAATTAGAATTTTATAAAAAGGCTGAAATTGAATACCTTGATCAGATCACTGTCTTGAAAAATGAAATTATCTTGAAAGATGATGAGATTAAGGTTCTTAAGGAAAAAGTAGGAGAGGCTGAACAGGCTAGAGACTTAGCTATGAGTGAATCTGAAAAACACATTGTTAGGGTGGAAAAACAACAATTTGCCACTGATATTCTCAGTAAACCATTAGGAAGACACTTTACTGGTTTAGGATATAATGCTGTTTCTCATCCTAATAAACTTAGTGCCAATGCTCCTCCTACTAGGACACTAACATTCATCTCTGAGTCTGGGGTTAAACCTGTAGGTGAAATTAGTAAACCTGTTGTTGAAACTAATGAAAAAGAAATAGAGTCACCTAAGGTTGAGGTAAAGAAGTATGATGAAGCACCCCTTATTGAAGATTGGGTGTCTGACAGTGATGATGATGAAGTGGAATCTGATTCAACCCCTAAGAACAAAAAGGAAGAAATTCCTACTGTTGTTGAATCAAAAGTACCTAGGGCTAAAAAGGTTGATTTTGTTAAGCCTAGGTTTGGTAAAGGTATCTCTAGGAAAATGGCTGAGTTTGACAAAACACCTAGAGTATATCCAAAAAGAACAAATAACTTGCCTAGGGGAAACCAGAGAAATTGGAACAACCTAGTTTCACACAAATTAGGTACTGACTTTCAATTACTTAAGAAGGCATGTTATTGCTGTGGTAGCTTTGAACATTTGCAAGATGATTGCTATAAGAAACCAGCTTGGAACCAGTACACTAGGGTGAACCATAGAAACTCTGCTAGAAAGACTCACCCTCACCCCAAAAGAAACATGGTTCCTAGGGAAGTTTTGATGAGAGATGGTACTTCTAGAGTTATCTCTCCTATTGCATCAACAGTGCCCATTAAGAAAGAAAAAGTTGATTCTGCTGATAAGGCAAACTCTGCTGTTAAGGCAGACTCTGCTGTTTTGCCTAAAGTTGTCACTGATACTGTTGTAGGCAATCATTTTTATGCTGTTAAAGCCTCAGCTTGCTGGGTCTGGAAACCAAAAGTAAAAGTTTTAGATCATGTTCTCAGACACAGCAGTGCACCAATGCAGTTGAAGAAATTTGACTACTTTGATGCACAAGGTAGATCCAAGTCAGTAATGGCTTGGGTCCCCAAGAGAAACTAATTCTCTTACTTTTTGTGCAGGGCAATCTACAAAAGGAGCTAAAGGACAAATGTATTTTTGATAGTGGATGCTCTTCACATATGACTGGAGACCAAAGCAATTTGGAGAATTTTGAAGCTTTGGATGATGGTTATGTGGCCTTTGGGAATGACCCTAAAGGTGGAAAAATCGTTGGTAAAGGCATCATCAGAACTGGAAAGTTGGATTTTGAGAAAGTGTATTTGGTGAATGGTCTCAAGTTTAATCTTTTTAGTGTCTCACAAATGTGTGACAGGAAGAATTTTGTTCTTTTTACCGATACTGAGTGTCTTGTCTTGTCTCCTGACTATAAGATACCTGATGATAAATTGGTTCTTCTTAAAGTCCCTAGACATGACAATATATACAGTGTGGATATAAAGAATATTATTCCCAAAAGAGATTTGACTTGTCTGTTTGCCAAAGCCACTGTTGATGAATCCAAACTATGGCACAGAAGGCTGGGACATTTGAACTACAAGGCTATCAACATGTTGGTGAAAGGGAACTTGGTCAGAGGATTGCCTTCAAAGGTCTTTGAGAATCCTGAAGTCTGTGTTGCTTGCCAAATGGGAAAGCAACATAGAGCATCTTGTAAGTCCAAATTGGTGAATTCTATAACTGAACCTTTGTTTATGTTACACATGGACTTATTTGGACCTACTTATGTGCATAGTTTGAATAAAAAGATGTATGGCTTAGTGGTCACTGATGATTTCAGTAGGTTTACTTGGGTATTCTTTTTAGCAACTAAGAATGAGACAGCTGGCATTCTTAAGGCTTTCATAACAAGGATAGAAAACCTATTTAATCACAAGGTTAAGATCATCAGATGTGACAATGGAACTGAATTTAAGAATCAAGTGATGAATCAGTTCTGTGAGGAAAAAGGGATAACTAGACAATTTAGTGTAGCTAGAACTCCTCAGCAAAATGGTGTGGCTGAGAGGAGAAATAGAACATTAATTGAGGCTGCTAGGACTATGTTGTCAGAGTCTAAGTTACCCACTATCTTTTGGGCTGAAGCAGTCAACACTGCTTGTTATGTGCAAAATAGAACTAAGATAGTCAAACCTCACAATAAGACCCCTTATGAGTTATTGCATGGTAGGAAACCACTGATAGATTTCTTTAGACCATTTGGGTGTCCTGTCACTATCTTAAACACCATTGACCACTTAGGCAAGTTCAGTGAAAAAGCAGACATAGGTTACTTTGTTGGATACTCTACTGAAAGTAAGGCTTTTAGGGTTTTCAATCAAAGAACTGGGCATGTGGTGGAAAATTTGCATGTTAAAATTAGAGAAACCACACCTAATGTTGATGGAAAAGGTCCTGAGTGGATGTTTGATATTGATTCTTTAACCAAGAGCATGAATTATCAACCAGTCCTTGCAGGTACCACTAACATGTCTGCAGGTACACAAACTAACCCCAATGCAGGTACACAAGCAAAGAAGGATGACACTGCAGAGGAGTTTGTTTTGATTGAAAGGAGCACGTTTGATCAGTACTTCACTCCTAAAGAAGGAAAAAGTTCAGATGATGCTGCTGTTCACAAAGAAGTACCAAAGGTTAATGTAGAAGGTGTTGATGAACCTTCTCATGATGACAAGAGTGATGGTAAGGAAAGAAGTTTAGAGTCACAAGTTGATGGAATTCAAGGGAATACACCAAGCTGCAGTTCTCTTAACTCTGCTCCCAAGTCAAAACACTCTGCTGTTAAGCCAAAGCACTCTGCTGTTAAGGCAAAACACTCTGCTGTTCAGCTTGGTAACTCTGCTGCTGAACTCAAAGACTCTACTGATATAACTGGTGATTCTGATGATGATTCTGCTGATGAGATACCTGACTTAGAGGAAGTGTATGTGGATACTGATGATGAAGTTGTTGATGTTTTTGGTGCTGAAGGTGATTTATCAAATTTGGAGACTGATATACCTGTTAGTCCCACTCCTACAACCAGAATCCACAAGAATCATCCAAAGGATCAGATAATTGGTGATGTTCACTCTGCTGTTCAGACTAGAAGTAAGTCAAAAGGGTTGAGTGATTTGCTTGATCAGGGATTGTTTGCCCAAACACTTAAGAAGAGGAATAGCCACAAGGATTTACAGAATTGCATGTTTGCCTGTTTCTTATCTCAAGAAGAACCCAAGACCATTCACAAGGCTTTGAAAGATGAAAGTTGGGTTGAAGCTATGCAAGAGGAGTTGCTGCAGTTCAAGCTTCAGGAGGTCTGGACATTAGTTGATTTGCCTAATGGAAAAAGGGCAATTGGTACAAAATGGGTGTTCAGATGTAAAAGAGATGAAAGAGGTATTGTTATCAGAAACAAGGCTAGATTGGTGGCTCAGGGATACACTCAGGAAGAAGGGATAGACTATGATGAGGTATTTGCTCCAGTTGCAAGACTGGAGGCTATCAGACTTTTCTTGGCATATGCCTCATACAAGAATTTTCCTGTGTATCAAATGGATGTGAAAAGTGCTTTCTTGTATGGAAAGATACCTGAAGAGGTTTATGTTATGCAACCACCTGGGTTTGAAGATCCTAAGTATCCTGATAGGGTCTACAAATTGAAGAAAGCACTGTATGGACTACATCAAGCTCCTAGAGCTTGGTATGACACCTTATCTAAGTATTTGTTGAATAATGGTTTTAGCAGGGGAACCATTGATAAAACATTGTTCATTAAGAAAGACAAAAAGGATATCCTACTTGTTCAGGTTTATGTAGATGATATCATTTTTGGGTCTACAAATAAGGTGTTATGTGAAGGATTTGAGAAGCTTATGCACAGCAGGTTTGAGATGAGTTCTATGGGAGAACTAACTTTCTTTCTAGGACTACAAGTTAAGCAGAAGTCAGATGGGATTTTTATTAGCCAAGACAAGTATGTGGCTGATATGTTAAAGAAATTTGGTTTCAAGGATGTGAAGGCAGCAAAGACACCCATGGATAAGAACAAGCCTTTGCTCAAGGATGAAGATGGGGTAGAGGTTGATGTCCATCTCTATAGGTCAATGATTGGATCTTTAATGTATCTGACTGCTTCAAGGCCAGATATCATGTTTTCTGTGTGTGCTTGTGCTAGATTCCAAGTGTCCCCAAAAGTTTCACACTTGGAAGTAGTCAAAAGAATTTTTAGATACCTAAAGGGCCAACCAAAATTGGGTCTTTGGTATCCTAATAATTCACCATTTGACTTGATAGCATACTCAGATAGTGACTATGCTGGAGCTACTATGGACAGAAAATCAACCACTGGAGGTTGTCAGTACCTTGGACATAGACTGATCTCTTGGCAATGTAAGAAACAAACAGTAGTGGCTAATTCGACAACTGAAGCAGAGTATGTTGCTGCTTCTAGCTGCTGTGGACAAGTGCTTTGGATACAGAACCAATTGCTGGATTATGGGTACAATTTTATGAACACAAAAATTTTCATTGACAACAACAGCACAATGTGTATTATCAAAAATCCTGTTTTTCATTCTAAAACAAAACACATAGAGATAAGACATCATTTTATTAGAGATTGTTATGAGAAAAAGCTTATTCAAGTGGTTAAAATACATACTGACAATAATGTTGCTGATCTACTTACCAAAAGTTTTGACATAAGTAGGTTTCAATTTTTAGTTGCTAGTATTGGTATGATCAATCTTTAAATCTTAAACCATCTTATCTCTGTATGTTTTTGTAAAGTTTTGTAAGGATTTGTGCTGTTTGTTAAGTCAAAATTTGCTGTTTGTTAAGTTGTTTAGTTGTCTGTTGCTATGGTACTTTGCTGCTGTTTTTGGAATATTCTTGCTTGTGTTTGTTGTTTGCTACTAACCTTTTGCAGATACATATACAAATACTCAAGTTAAGCAAGGAAAATTAAAAGGTTCATTCATTCCATAAGCAAAGTACAGAGCAAGTTTTCTTACAACCATCATTCAAAAGAAACATCAAAAGACAACAAGCTACATAGATTCACAACCTACATCTTAGCAAATTCTGGCATGACCTTGCTACGCGGTCCCCTGGTGCCCATGGCTTCAAACACCCTTGGGCAGGGGAGTGCAAGTACCACTGAACGTGGTGGTGGATTTTGCTGCTGACTGGTAGAGGGAGCTGCTTTCTTCTGCTGGGTCTTCTTCTTTGGCACAGAGGGTTTCTTCTCAACCGGACTTGGCTTTGGATGTGGAATGTGGACACTCTTTGCAAAGGCTGCTGCAGCATTCTCCATTTGTTTCTGGAGTTCAGCGGTTATTGGATGTTTTGGAGGGATGATTTCCCAAGCACCTTGGTAGTAAGTCATGTGTTTTGGCCAACCTTGCTGTTTCCCAGGCCAATTTGCTGTTTCTTCATCGCTTGAATCTTCGAACGACGATGGTGTTGATGGGAGTGGATCGGAGTATGATTCTTCCTTGATTGCTTTTCCTTTTTGTTGCGATGTGGATGCCTTCTTAGGAAAGTAACTAGCCCAACCTTGTGATTCAATAGATGATGAATCTGAAGATATTTCGATGATTGGCGTTTTTGAAGAACTCATGTTGGATTGTTATTGAGTTAGGGTTGTGAATTGGGGATTTGATTTACTGATTAAGGATTTATGGAGTTAAATGTGGGGTTGGTATTGTATTTAAGGAGGTGATTTTAAAAATTTTGGGAATGTTGACTTTAGGTCAACACTTTCATAACTCTGCTGATGAGTTTGAAAGTTGAAGGGTCAAACTGTAACTTTTGGCGCGTTCTTAAACCTAATTAGATCAAAACGGTATCTTTCACCAATTTGATCTAATTCCATTTTAATTGCTCAAGAATTACATTTGACTATCACCAAGAACATCAATTCTTATCATTTCACCCAAAACCCCCAAATCAAATGGCTCAAAGAACGTTTTCGGAAGAACACAATCAGATAGCATTTCTCAGTAAGGTTACTGCAGCTGATGGATTTTATGAGGTTATGGATTTCCTGAGTGCTTCGAAGTTAAGGTATGCGTTAACAGCTGATCCTACCATTTATACATCTCATATGAAGCAATTTTGGTCAACTGTTAGGTTGGATGTACTAGATGGTGAGGAACGATTGGTAGGTAGTGTAGATGGGGAGAATATTGTAGTTAGTGAAACCACAATTAAGAGAAGTTTACGCTTATCAGGCACCTCAACACCCCCTACTATTACCCCAGAAGTAGTTATGACTGAGCTTGAGACTTTTGGATATGAGAGACCTGAGGCTGGTAGTACATTATTGAAAGGTCGTCTCTGTCCACATTGGAAGTTTTTACTGCATACTCTACAACACTGCTTGTTTCCCAAAATAGGTGGATGGAATGAGTTTAGTGCTTCTCAAGCTATGGCTTTGGTATGTTTAGCTACAGGGCAGCCCTTTGATTTTTCTGGTATGATATTTGAGGGGTTGAAGAAGTTTGTTAAAAAGAAGTTTTACTTGTACCCAAGGTTTCTACAACTTATAATAAACAGACAGCTGAGGGAACCATTGAGGCATGTACATGTTGAGCCCTGTAGTAGAATGGCCATCAAGATGTTTGCATTTTTAAAGAAGAATGGGAAAGGATTTTCTGGTGTTATAACTCCCTTAACTGAGCACATCTTGAATGTAGTGGTTGCTGTAAATGAGGATGAAGAAGCTGGAACACCCACAGCTTCCCATCACACATCCTCATCAACAAGTTTGAATGAATCAGTGTCACATGAAACCCAAAATACCCAATCACCTAGGATTTCACAAGAGGACATTGTGCACCCTCAGGCCAATGTCAGTATGGTAGCAGATGAGGCTGGTACAGGTGTTGGAGGTATCATGATGGAAGAGGCTGGCACTACTGTTTCCAACTTAGTAGTTGAACAGGACAGTGTCAACATAATTAAGACCTCAACCATGGCAACATCATTTGTAGAAGGTTCTCAGGAACCTGACACAACTGGTGGTAACCCCAGCCACATGGCTTCTATGGGGGGCTCAGATGTTCATCCTAGGGATGAGACTGAGTTTGTGTCCCAAGATTCACCTCTCGGAGAAGGTAACACATCTCGAAGTGATGAGGACAGAGATGAACATATTGAATTGATGGACACTGATGTACATATTGACATTGCAAATGATACACCTCTCGGACCAGGTCACACAGGTCGAAGTGTTGATGCTAGCATTGAACTTGAAACTGATGATTTGACGGCTAAAACACCTGTACAAAATGTCAATTCCAATGATCAACCTCTCGGGTCAGGTTACACAGACCGAAGTTGTGAGGATATCATGAAACAATTGAAAGAATTGACGGAAAATTGTACAAAATTGTCAAAGGAGGTGCTTGATCTAAGAAAGGAATTAAAGACAGTCAGAGCTACTCAAGGTTCTGAAATTAGAAGACTTAAGCTAAGGGTTACACACCTTGAGGGGAGGCTAAAGAAGAGGTCCAAACCAAGTTTGGAAGAGGATGCTTCCAAACAGGGGAGGAATGAACAAGAGGCTGTGGTGAATGATAAGGATCAAGAGGATGTGACAGGTTCAGGGGAGGTTGAAAAGGATTTTGTTGAAAATGTTGGTAATGAGAGTGGAAAGGTTGACTCTGCTGATGCAGGACACTCTGCTGATGGGTTAAAAGTTTCTGCTGATGATATTGAGAAGAGTGCTGGAGTAAAAGACACTGCTGATTCAGATGATGATCAGATGACCTTAGCTCAAGTGCTGCTGAACATGCACAAAGAAACTAAAACATTCACACAATCACAACAACAACCTGCTGCTGAATCTGCTGAAGAACTTGAAAGAAAGAAAAAGTTGGCTGATGAACAAGCTCAAATTGCTAAGGATGAAGAATATGCAAGAAGTGTTGCAGCTAGTGAAGAAAGAAATCAGTCTGAACTTATGGAAAGCAATGCATTTGAAGAAGTTAATCAAGAAGAATTAGATGAACAATTGCAATATTTCATTGATTCTGATATGATTATAAGAGGTGAAGCTAGGCTGATATCAAATGATGAGCAGTTGGATGGAGCTGAAAAGACAAAAGAACTTGTTGAGTTTATACTCAAAAAGAATGGTTTAGCCAAGTGGGAAGAGCTGATTAAGAGAATAAAAGAAGCACTGAAGCATGGTTATAAACCAAAGTCAGTTTCAAGGAAAGCATTGGTTAAAGACATGAAGTACTATTTGAAGAATGCTAGAAACTATCAGATGAAGGATTTTAAGGGTAAGTCAGATCACTTAATTGAAAAAGAGTTTTATGAAACTTATGCTAAACTTAATCCAAGAAAAGTTTCTGAAAAGAAAAGAACTCCAGAGGTTATGGGATCTGAAAATGTGAAAGCATCTGGAAGTGGAAGTGTTTCAAAACCAATTGTACCTGATGTTGAGAAGGAGAAGGAAGTTGTTGTTGAAGCTGAAGAAATGACTGAATCTTCTGCTGGTACAAAGAGGTATAGAAGGAGAGTAAAGCAGGTGAGTAGGAAGAGGAGAAGAACTCAATCTGTAGTAATGAGTGATAGTGAGTCAGAGAAAGAAGAAGTGAATGATGAGCATGATATTGACAAAGTGACTGATGTTGATATGAAAGAGATTATGGATCTTACAGTTCATGACACTCAAGAGGAACCTGAGTTACTCAATGAAGTTCCTTTATCAATCAAGTATCCAATCATTTCATATTCACATGATGTTTTAGCTGATAGTCAAGTATGCTGGATTATAAAGAGATCAAATGGTTCAAGTGTGGGATATATTAGTTTTTCTCAGATGTTGCACTACATGGATAGAGATGATATTACTCAACTCTGGAATTTGTACAAGATGAAGTATGGAGATACCAGACCAGAGATAGTGTATGAGAGACTAAATTATTACTACTTGAAGAACATGTTTGAACCAGATGAAAATAGTATTGAATGGAAGAAGTTACTGAGCTCTACAGTTCAGAAATGGTACTTATATCAAAGTTGTGGAGTTCATGTTTTATCATGCATAGGTGTGACTGTATATATGCTTGTGGAGAAGGATTATGCTATCAATAACAGTACATCTATTCTGTATCAAATGTTGCAACCTGGTAAGTTGACACTACAAAGACCATTTGATGCAGATCATCAAGCAAAAGAACTGATTGAGAAGTATAAAAAGTTGCTGGTATCACAAGTTTCAAAACAGTAAGGTGTTTGGAAGCATCCTCCTGGTGGTTATTTGGATTGAAGGAAACTTGATGATTTTTGATGAAAAATATCAAGTTTAGGGGAGGATTGTTGGGTCTGAAATGCTGCTGATTCGAGAATTACAACTCTGCTGGATAGTTATGTAACTCTGCTGATTAGTGCAAGAACTCTGCTGTTTTGGTATAATAGGCATATTGTAACTCTGTTGCTAGCTCACGAGGACTCTGCTGCTAGAAGGATTACTCTGCTGCTTATTAATTATGTAAAGTATGTTAAGATAAGTATAGAAAAGATACGTATGAATATTTTTCTTGTATAGGAAGTCTTGTAAACCGACTAGGACTCCTTACGCTATAAAAGGAGGTTCTAGGGTTAGAGTTAGATATCGATTGATTGATTATCTTAGCATACGTATTGTTTTACACTTCAAGGTTTCTTGTAACCCTATTGCTATTCAGAGCAATCGTATTAATATATTGAAGTGTTGTTTGAGAATTCGTTTGTGTTTATTCTTCTTAAGATCAAGTATTAGTTTCCGCATAATATTTGATATACAACTCAAGATCAGTTTCTATACCAATTACCTTAGATTTATCTAAAGTAATTAATAAGATCGTGAAGCTCAACTGGGATCAACACCACATAATCACAGTAACTCAAAAATAATTTAAACAAGCATCATCTCCATCCCAAGTTTAAAACAAAGTAAAAATATGGGACTATGAACTTACCTCAAATCCGCAGCTTCCAAGTTATCAACACACAAATCTATATCACACAAAAATAACAATCACGTTACACGCGACCAAGCTAAAAGCCATAGTCCATGTAACACACATATGATGGATGTCTAAGGTTCATAAACCCACTATGGATTACCTAGACACCATACTAATCACCACCCAATACTTGACACTCACTAAATCCCTTAATTAACACTTTTAGAAACGTAGATTTCTAAAGTACTTTCACCCACATAAAATCACAAAGACTAAAGCTTCGCAACTCACACCAAAAATTCACCATGATCTTTCATAAGCATAGAAGCTTTTCCTAGAAGATCATGCACTAAAAACACACACAAGTACCCAATGAAAAATCAAACATGACAACTATCCAGATTCGGATCTGATCGGACATCAAAAAGTTTTGACCTCATAGACCCACCCGCACAACTTATTATCATCTAATTTTCACGTGGAAGTCAAATATAATATAGAAATTGATTCCCATAGAAGGCCTTATCCAAATTCCACTTTCAAAGCCACCTTTGACCTCAATACTTTTACCCTAATTCTGTCCCGGTTTAACAGTTTTGACACCTTAATTCATAAAATTCGTTTGACTGACTTCCCAACCTCGAAAACACTTGTGGTCGGACTTTTTGGAAAGCTCTTTCACTTTAATATAATTTAGACATAAAATTGATGATCTAACTCATCTTCATCTATTAATTACAATCGTATCTTTACAGACCTTTAAATCTGCCAGATTCATGACTCTTTAATTAACAACTTTTAAACCCTAATTATTACACCAATTATCACAAGATTATTAATTATTGATTCATACATGTTTAATATCATAAATTTACTTATCTTAATATAAACCCTAGATCCACCATAATTTGTTACATGCACAATAAAATTTAATTACACAATTAGTGTAACCACCCGTAATTTCCCGAATATATTTTTATACAAGACTTTCTATGTTTTTCATTTACGAACCTTTCCAGACTCATTTGACTCTAAAACTTGAAATTTATCTCGCGAAACATGAAATTGTACACAACGCGTACTGACACAACCGACAAATTTATTTGATTATTTTATTATTCGTGAGAAATGAGGCGTATGAATAGTCGTTTTTATTGGAATAATTATTCTGAGCGTAGTGGTAAAATTCCCGTGTGTTGAATCGATCGTTTACTATCTTAAACGAGCCCCGAGTTTTGATTCATGAAAGTTAACCAAAAATTACAACTATGGTCCATGCAGTAACTTTTATACCTCCCACCCTAAACTTTTGTTATTTACCCTTTGGTCCCTGGAATATTTTTAACCTAACCAACCACTATATAAACCTTGTCATAATAAATTTTAGGGTATATTTCATTTCCTTCATCTTCCCAGCCGCCCCACATCACCACCTCTCTCCTCTCTCATCATTTTCCGGCAATTTTCCGGCCAGTAGAGCCGCCACCGCGCCGCTCACCCTATTACACCGCCACCACCATTGTACTCATCTCAATCTTCCCGTCACATCTAAGTACCACACGCGCCACCTAACGTCCTCCATCACCACGTTGCACCATCTCCACTACTCGTTGCCGCCACCAGGAAGACGAGAGACGAGGGTTTGTCTGTTTATTTTGGTTCGTTTGTTTGTTTCTTTTGGTTCGCGACCGTGAGCAGCCTCCACAACAGCCGCCGTCATCCCTCTCATCTCTCTTTTCTTGACAAGGTAAAATCGAGAAAACCATTTCTTATTTATTGTTTTTGGGATGAAACCAATTATTATTGTTTTAATTCTTTCGTGGATTTATATTGGATTTCAAGAAATTTTTACAAATTCTAGTGGCTGTAAAACTGATTTAAAATGTGTATTGAAATTATTCGTGTGGTAAGAACTGTGATGGTGTTCGTGTTTGGTTTGCTGTGAAACGGGTTGGGTCAACCCGACGCCCCCTGTTTGGTGTTACTCTCGGTCAAAGACCCGTTTAGGATTTTGGGTGAAATCTGTTTTGGAGTCACGGTTAGGATTCGGGATTTGCTTGTGTAAGTTTTCTGTGCTCGTTGTTGTTGTCGTTCTTATAATGTTCTTGGTTATGAGTAAGGATTTGATGTTGTGGTTATGGTTAAGCCGTGTGTACATAGGGTCCGTTTGGGGTCTATTGTGGTCGACATATTTGAAGCCAAGACCTTCTATGGTCTCGGCATGAGAAGAGTGGATATATGTTTTTGGTTATATTGTTGTGTCTCGATTTTGTTATGGGTCGACAAACATTAAGGGAGCGTTATGTTTGTGTTGGGTGTGTTTGTTTAGTTAAGTCTGATGGGCTCATAAGCCCAATGTAAAACTAATGAGGGCGTTTGTTTAACTTTAAGCCGAAGCCCAAAGTGGTAATAAGGGTTTGCTTAAAATTTAAAAGTATGGTTGATATAATTGGTAGTGTCAAAGCATATGTTCGACTAACGTATTTGACTTGTCTTGTTCACTTGCTACGTTTCGGTTACTTGGAAAAATTAATACTCGGTTACTTGACTTGTGACATGACATTATTGAATTCATATCGGATTTTGAACATTATACTTGGACGTTTGGAAAAATCATGGATCGTTATGGGATTTGTGATATTAGATATCGGATTCATTGAACATTTTGACTCGAGACGGTATAATATATTAACTTCAAAATGAACTTAATATATTAAACACGAAACGGACACAAAATCTTCGATAAAACCAAAACTAATATTTACAAGAATAATAACGAAACATAAACCTATTTAAATATTGAAATTTCATATTTGGTTAATCTAAGTCTCGACGACTCGAGAAAAACTAATTTTACTAGTTAAACTTATTTTATTATAAAACGTTTATGTTTTATACAAACTATTTGGGATAACGGGGTAAACGTCGAAACGTACAAACTGAGTTATTTTAATTGAGGTGTTTGTTTGTCTTTAACTCCTAGGTTTGTCTTACTTGGTTTTAGTTCTCGTCAGTATTCTCTCGACTATGTCGATGTCTATTCTCTTTGGCGTGAGTTGTCCGTCGAGTCCAGGTCTTCTTACCACACCACACGAAACGTTGAAACTAAACTTTTGATAAGTTTTGAAAACTGAGTAATCCACGAAAACTACGACACATTGTCTTTTATATACTTTATTATTTTTCGAGACGTGTTTTGAGATAATCGTATGCGTATTAGGTTGTGCCGATCCTAGACCGTTGTGTACCGCTATGCTTGCACCTCCGTGTTTCGTCGTGCCGTATGTCTTGAGACCGTTGTGTCTTGCTTCTAGATGCCAGTCGTATCAGTTGTGATCTTTGCATTGTTGTGGCTAAGGTGAGTTCATGGCCCCTACTTTTACTTGTTTTATAACTGCTTTGGGGGAGAATACATGCTCGTTGTTTTTCACTAAACTCAATGATTTACAAACGTTTTTATACTGTGAACTACTGTGTTACATGATTTTGGACATATACGTGTGATGATGTGATTATATGCTGTGACATGTTTGTTTTGTGAGTACATGACGGCGCCACTGTTAACTCTCTGTTGAGAGCCTACGTGTATAGGTTCAGTTTGTGTAACTGTTAACTCTCTATTGAGAGCCTACGTGTTATAGGTTCAGTTTGTGTAACTGTTAACTCTCAGGCGCTTGGCAAGGGGCATGGTCATAGACGACTCTGATATTTATATTTGGGACCGCTTTATTTATTTATGGGCCTTACTTCCGCACTATTTTCAAATGATGTAAATTTAATACTTTTGATAACGAATTTTATTCTAAACGGTTAAGGTAAAACCGTTCTTTGTAACTTGTGTTGTGATACCAATTGAGTAGCACCCCAGTGACATGTATGCTTCCGCTGGACCCGATTTTTGGGGTGTGACAATTAGGGTTTACTAAACATACCTTAAATTGAATTATTGAACTCAAAAAAAAAATCTTCTCCTCTTCCCTTGGGTGTGATCGACCGAATTTTCAACAAGAGGGGAATGAGGGTTTTTGGTTTGTATTTATAGACCTAGGGAAACCCTAAAGGGATAACTTTTCTACCAAGAATCCTAATTAGAATAAAATTTGTTTTCTTTTTTTTTTCCTTTTCCTTTTATTCGGCCGAAATATATATTATATATATTTTTTTATTTTTTCATTAACTTTATTTATTACACTTAAAACCTTGTATTTTTGATATTTTATATAAACCCCATATCAAAACCTAATGTCTTACGCGATAAACTCAAATTTTACGACAACCGGAAAAATGTCATTTTCACCCAAAGTTTCCAAAAATAGATTTTTCATACTTAATATTAACATAACCCATGATAAACAACTCCACGTAACTTACTTACGCTCAAAACACTTGAACGAAGAATCGTTACACAAAACCACAAAACTCCAAACAAATACACAAGTCATTTCTACACCACAAAGGCGATCAAAATGAACTCATCCCAAAATCCAACACTACTCAACATGACAAAATCTCACCCCAAGGGATTTAGTGGTCAACACACGCATTTATACCACTTATATACCACATACAATACACATATCACATATAAGCAAGTAATACACCCCAAGCAAAATTAAATGAGTTGAGACTATAGGTCAAACTAACCTGCTAAAAATCACGGTTGTGACATTATCCCCCACTTAGGAAAATCGCGTCCTGAGATTTACTAGCTCGCCTCATCACTCTTCTCAGCAAATAATTTAGGATACTTGGACCTCATCTGATCTTCACGTTCCCAAGTAAACTCAGGACCACGCTTTGAGTTCCAACGTACCTTTACCAACGCTATCTTACCACGTTTCATACTCTTGACTTCTCGATCCATAACCTCAACAGGTTCCTCAACAAAGTGAAGAGTCTTATTAATCTTAATCTCCTCTAATGGCACATGCAAACTAGCATCCGCCAAACACTTCTTCAGATTAGATACGTGAAACGTATCATGCACACTACTTAATTCCTCAGGCAATCTTAACCGATATGCCACCGGCCCAATTCTTTTCGTAATTTCAAACGGTCCCACATACCTAGGTGCTAACTTGCCTTTCTTACCGAAACATACAACACCTTTCCAAGGAGACACCTTCAGCATTACAAGGTCACCAACACTAAACTCCAAGGGCTTACGGCGATTATCCCCATAGATCTTTTGGCGATCTCTTGCTGCCTTAAGTCTTTCCTTAATCTGAAACACCTTATCTGTAGTCTCTTGCACTATTTCAGGACCAATTAGTTGGCTCGTCCCAACTTCTTCCCATAAAATAGGCGATCTACACTTCCTCCCATACAACATCTCAAATGGTGCACATCTAATACTGGAATGATAACTTTTGTTATAGGAAAACTCAGCCAAAGGCAAGTGAGTATCCCTGCTTCCTCCAAAATCAATAGCACACACTCTAAGTAAATCCTCCAAAGTCTGAATTGTTCGCTCACTTTGCCCATCAGTCTGTGGATGATAAGCAGTGCTCATATCCAACTGTGTATTCAACGCCTTTTGCAATGATTGCCAAAACCGCGAAGTAAACCTACTATCACGATCTGAAATAATCGACACAGGCACACCATGTCTCGCCACAATCTCATTAATATAAATCCTCGCCAGCTTTTCCATCTTATAATCTTCACGAATGGCCAGAAAATGTGCAGACTTCGTCAGCCTGTCCACTATGACCCATATCGTGTCATGTCCACTACTCGTCCTAGGCAACTTTGTAATAAAATCCATTGTTATTCTCTCCCATTTCCATTCCGGAATCGGCGGCTGTTGCAATAATCTTGAGGGTTTCTGATGCTCAGCCTTAACTTTCAAACAAGTCAAGCATTGGCTAACATATTCAACTATTTCCCTCTTCATTCCCGGCCACCAGTAAGCATCTCTAAGATCATAATACATCTTATCCGATCCTGGATGAATTGAATATCTCGATTTATGAGCCTCATCCATGATCAACTTCTTACACCTCCTACCGATGGAACCCATATTCTATCTAAGAAATACAGTCCACCATCTTCCCTTTTCTCTGAGAAATTTCTTGCACCTTGCAGTTGATCAAAGAGATCATCGATTCTAGGAAGAGGATACCGATTCTTAACCGTTAACTTGTTCAATTCCTGATAGTCAATACACATCCGGAACGAACCATCCTTCTTCTTAACAAATAACACAGGTGCTCCCCACGGAGAATGACTAGGTCTAATAAACCCCTTCTCCTGAAGTTCTTGCAGCTGTTCGGACAACTCCTGCATTTCTGAGGGTGCCAATCTATATGGAGATTTCGCCACAGGGCCGCTCCAGGAATCAACTCAATACGAAATTCAACTTGACGGATTGAAGGCAATCCAGACAAGTCTTCAGGAAACACACCAAGAAACTCACATACCACAGGAATCTTTTTTATTTTACGTTCTTAAGCCTTTGCAGTCTTAAGGGACTTCAACTCACTCCCTACGCTTTCCCCTTGTATCTGAAGTATAACACCACTCTCTAAAGGAATACGAACTACCTTTTCGTGGCATAAAACGTCGGCCTTATGCTTAGACAACCAGCTCATCCCTATCACTACATCAAAACTCCCATGTCCAAAAGGTATTAAATCAATCATGAATGGAATACCCTCTAATACTATAGTACACCTACAAATAACCTTGTCAACCTCTACCTCCTTACCACTAGCTATTTCAATCACAATACTAGGTTTAAGTTCACTAGGCTCATCATTCAATAGTCTAGCAAACGAACCAACTTAAATATCACAACATTAGTACCAACGGATACTCGAGGTATCAGCATATGATAGGTAGAATGGAATCTTACCATCCACACACTCCCCATACAACGATTTCCCAAACGGTTAAGAGAATACATCTCTAACCATACAACCATCATCAACATGATATCACATAACACCTACCATAACATATAACAACAAACATCAATCAATGTAATCATGGTCACAAATCTACGTGTGTGATACCCTTATAATTATGTTCGCGACCATAGTTATAAGGCCTATTCCACACGCATACTTGCTTCCAAAACCACACATCTCAATGATAATGCACATACGCCACATAGCACCTAATACACAACACAATCCATGCTATCATACTTGTAAGTCCATTTGTGTTGTAAAGCATGTATAATTATGTTGGCAACCATAATTATCTATGCTCCCTTTCACAAGTGTACTTCCTCCTATGACCACACTTCATGCGAACAATCATCTCACATGGAACAATTCCAACGATCATGGAACAATTCCAATGACCACTTAACTCTATAGTCAAAATCACATAGCTAAAACTGATCCAATATTCCGGAGTAATCGTGCTCCAACATGGCTCCCAACGGCAAAAGACGATATAAGAATTCCAAGACAAACAAAAGACGTCGCAAAATGGCTCAAGCTCCGCTCTCGCACTTGCCTCCCCACTCAGATCGATTAAACTCACTACTTGCTGCGGACTCCAGATCCGAGTCCACGTCATTCCATCCTAACTCCCCTTCATCTTTACTCAACCACCCATTCCCGTTTCTTTCTTCCAATTCCGCATGATCCACCAGTACATACAACTCACGAGGTTTAGACAGAACCACCTTTCCTGCATATGAGAAGTGAGGACACTTCCCAGAGTACTTGGTAACGGCCCCATCTCCAACAGTCACCGTGGTTGCAAACCTCTCCACTTCTTCTCCATCAATGTTTTCCATATACATCCCGTCCTTTGTCCGAACATAAATTTATGCTAGCGGGAACTCGGATTCTACGGTTAGTCCGCTTCATCCTAACTCTTCCCTTACAATTGGTAGTAAAACGATAGCCCAACGAAACTTCTTACGCAAGGGAGGTCGACGTATACAATACTAAGTATGAGGGTTCAATCGGCATCCGAAACTCGACGAAACTACTCATAAACTCAAGAAAAATAAACACATAAAATACCATACTCACACATAAGCCCTAAATGCAACTATATGAAGGATTCCTAGGTTATAGTCTAGGTTCAACCACCTACTTCTCTATAACCAAGTCTCTGATACCAATCTGTCACACCTCGCCGATAGCGGAAACGCGAGTGCAACATCATGGATATCATCACAACACTTGGTGTCTAAATAGAGAAAATACTACATGCAAATAAATAGAGCAGAGTACAAACACAAAGTGTCGTAACGATACCCCAATATAAATAATCCAAATAAAATCTCCAAGGAAATCTCCATTAAAACAAGGAGTTAAAAAGAAAGAAAATCAAGTATCTCAAACAAAAATCCATTTTTAATTCAACTAAACTCAAAGATAAGCCATCCCCAATGCAATCTAGGTCTCTTCTAACCGCGCCCTTCTATCTTAGCCTTAGAATGCTCACTTGAAAATGATGCTTAAAACGTCAACATAATGTTGGTGAGATTCATAGGTTTAAGACACACAAAACACCTTTATCATCAGTCCACTGTGATTATAAAACATAGCATAGCAGGACAGCAAAGATATATAGTTATTATACACTAGCATGCAATCATAGCTTACGGGACGGAACGTGCCCACCGATCCAAAATTTGGGACGGAACGTGCCCACCGATCCAAACACCACATCAATTGGGACGGAACGTGCCCACCGATCCAAATACCACCACAATTGGGACGGAACGTGCCCACCGATCCAAGATAACAATAATTGGGACGGAACGCGCCCACCGATCCAATATAATTCCCCTTTCGGCCGGACATAATAATAACGAGTAGAGCCACTAGGGCATCTTCCCACTCGTATAATCACCACAAATAAACACCATAATAACATGTAGTATAAGTATAATAACAATTACACGTCCATGCATTTTATAACCACATAATCACAGTAACTCAAAAATAATTTAAACAAGCATCATCTCCATCCCAAGTTTAAAACAAAGTAAAAATATGGGACTATGAACTCACCTCAAATCCGCAGCTTCCAAGTTATCAACACACAAATCTATATCACACAAAAATAACAATCACGTTACACGCGACCAAGCTAAAAGCCATAGTCCATGTAACACACATATGATGGATGTCTAAGGTTCATAAACCCACTATGGATTACCTAGACACCATACTAATCACCACCCAATACTTGACACTCACTAAATCCCTTAATTAACACTTTCAGAAACGCAGATTTCTAAAGTACTTTCACCCACATAAAATCACAGAGAATAAAGCTTCGCAACTCACACCAAAAATTCACCATGATCTTTCATAAGCATACAAGCTTGTCCTAGAAGATCATGCACTAAAAACACACACAAGTACCCAATGAAAAATCAAACATGACAACTATCCAGATTCGGATCTGATCGGACATCAAAAAGTTTTGACCTCATAGAACCACCTGCACAACTTATTATCATCTAATTTTCGCGTGGAAGTCTAATATAATATAGAACTTGATTCCCACAGAAGGCCTTATCCAAATTCTACTTTCAAAGCCACCTTTGACCTCAATACTTTTACCCTAATTCTGTCCCGGTTTAACAGTTTTGACACCTTAACTCATAAAATTCGTTTGACTGACTTCCCGACCTCGAAAACACTTATGGTCGGACTTTTTGGAAAGCTCTTTCACTGTAATATAATTTAGACATAAAATTCATGATCTAACTCATCTTCATCTATTAATTACAATCGTATCTTTACAGACCTTTAAATCTGCCAGATTCATGACTCTTTAATTAACAACTTTTAAACCCTAATTATTTCACCAATTATCACAAGATTATTAATTATTGATTCCTACATGTTTAATATCATAAATTTACAGATCTTAATATAAACCCTAGATCCACCATAATTTGTTACATGCATAATAAAATTTAATTACACAATTAGGGTTTACTAGACATACCTTAAATTGAATTATTGAACTGAAAAAAAAATCTTCTCCTCTTCCCTTGGGTGTGATCGACCAAATTTTCAACAAGAGGGGAATGAGGGTTTTTGGTTTGTATTTATAGACCTAGGGAAACCCTAAAGGGATAACTTTTCTACCAAGAATCCTAATTAGAATAAAATTTGTTTTTTTTTTTTTTTTTTTTTTTTTTTTCCTTTTCCTTTTATTCGGCCGAAATATATATTATATATATATTTTTATTTTTTTTATTAACTTTATTTATTACACTTAAAACCTTGTATTTTTGATATTTTATAAAAACCCCATATCAAAACCTAATGTCTTACGCGATAAACTCAAATTTTACGACAACCGGAAAAATGTCATTTTCACCCAAAGTTTCCAAAAATAGATTTTTCATACCTAATATTAACATAACCCATGATAAACAACTCCATGTAACTTACTTACGCTCAAAACACTTGAACGAAGAATCGTTACACAAAACCACAAAACTCCAAACAAATACACAAGTCATTTCTACACCACAAAGGTGATCAAAATGAACTCATCCCAAAATCCAACACTACTCAACATGACAAAATCTCACCCCAAAGGATTTAGTGGTCAACACACGCATTTATACCACTTATATACCACATACAATACACATATCACATATAAGCAAGTAATACACCCCAAGCAAAATTAAATGAGTTGAGACTATAGGTCAAACTAACTTGATAAAAATCACGGTTGTGACACTGAGATCAACATTTATTCTTTTATATAAACTTGATATTCATATTTCATAATAGATAGAAGGTTTTCATGACTCAAAGAGAAGAGAAAATTGTAATACACAACTAGAAGACATATCAAAAGATCAAACCCTAACTATGGAAGAGTGAGAGAAATTACACACACAAAACAAACTGATATTATAAAAAAAAACCAAGCTAGAAAAGACTTTGTATTCTCCTTCAGCCGAGCCCTTCCACGTAGAATTAGAAAAGTGCACACATCGTATTAATATTTATAAATGTAACACAAACTTACCTCAGACTATTATCTCATGCTACACTTTAACCCTGAACATGTTTATCTCATTATAACACATATACTTTTAAAATCCCCTCTTAAGCTAAACCTGAAAAATTATGTGAGACACGACAGATCACAAAACTTCTTGTGATCACCAATAGGTAATACTTTTGTGAAAACATCTGATACATTGTCTTCAGATTTAATTTTCAGAGTTTTAAAAATTCCTTCAAAATTTTTTTCTCTTAATAAAAAGGGATCCACTTCCAAAAGTTTAGTTCTTTCATGAAAAACATGATTAGCTGCTGTTTGCATAACAGAGCTGTTATCACAAAACATATGTACAAAAGTAACATATTTTACTTTTAACTCAGTAAAAATGTTCAAAATCCAAATTATTTCACAAGCAACACTAAACATGGCTTTATATTATGCCTCTGCAAAAATTTTGCCAAAATTGTTTGCTTTTTATTATTCCAAGATATGAGACATTTCCCAATGTACATTGCATATCCAGTAACTGACCTTTTGGTTGCAGTGCACTTGGCCTAATTTGAAACAACGTAAGCAGTTACTTGGAAATATTTGCCTGTTGAAATTTGTATACCTAAAACTTTAAAAGCGTTTCTCAAATCAGATTGCTTTGGAGCATGCATAACCAGACTTAACTTGTGCACAACATAAGCAATATCAGGTCTGATGATGGTCAAGTATATCAGCTTACCCGCCAACTTTTAATAACTAGCAGTCCCTTTGTCCCAAATTTATAGTTCGCATTTCTTTCTTGAGATGTCCCAATTCAATTATCCTCTACTAAAAATATATAAGGAAGTTTTATCGAGCTTACCATATTACCTTTGGATGAAATTAATATTACAAACTTAAAAAAAAAAATTAATTAATTATTTAAGATTAAAAATGTCATTCTGCAAGAAAGTATGAGAGAGAAAACAGTAACAATTATTATTTTTTTCTTTAACTATGTGTTTTTTATCTGGGGAAAATTATTTCTAGATGGAGGATTAACATTTTCCAAAAACTTGTCGTCACCTACAATATTTTTTTACAGGTTTTTTAGTTTTACTAACATATAATGGAACTTTAGAAGACTTGCAACAAAGGATTCCAAACTCACTTAATAACTCCAAGCTATATTTTCTTTGACACAAACAAATACCTTTATCCTTTTTAATGACCTCCATACCAAGAAATTACTTTAGTTTTCCCAAATCTTTTATTAAAAAAATTGAATTTAGTAATTGTTTACATTTTTCAATTTCAGTCTCATCATTTCCAGTGACTAACATATCATCAACATAAACAAGTAAAATCACAAATTAATCGTCTTTAGATTTAGTATATAAAGAAAAATCGTTTTTACTTTGTTCAAAACCATACTCACACAACACATAGGTTAACTTTTCATTCCATCTTCTTGGAGCTTGTTTAAGTTCATATAAAGATTTTTGAAGTTTACAGACTTTGTTATCATTAGCAGAAAAATCACCATTTGGCAAACTCATATTCACATTTTCAACTAATTCACCATACAAAAAAGCACCATTAATGTCTAAGTGAAACCCAGTCCAATCATTCTAAACAGCTAGACTTAATAGACACCTAACAGTCACCATTTCACAATAGGTAAAAATGTTTCCACATAGTAAATAACTACCTTTTAACTATAACCCTTAGCTACAAGCATAGCTTTGTATCTTTCAATCTCACCAGTGGATTTATACTAATTCTTATAAATTTAATGCACCCTACTGGTTTTCTGCAACTTGGTTTTATTCCTATTTAAAGCTTTCATTTCAGTATTCATAGCTTCTATCCACTTAATATCTAAATCAACTTCCTTATATGACTTAGGTTCAATAGTTATATTTAAGCCAGTCACAAAAGAAAAAATTTGTGCACTTAAATGGGAATAGTTAGCAACCTTATCAATCCCATACTTAAAATTACCTTATAAGGCTAAATCCTTCAATCATGAATGAATAACAGTTTTCCTACTAGACCTTCTAGTGGACTGACCCTCCATTGTTTTGTTACTAAGAACATTATTACTTCTTGAAACAAAAAATCAAGATTATATAAGTGTAGATCTTTACCTTCATATATAATATTTTCATGTATAGTTGCTGTAACATCATCATTAGTACCACTCTATGCATTTATACCGCCGAGCACGTAACCACCACTATGTTTAAGATTATCATTGAATCTTGAATTGTTATTGCTGGTAGAAGCATTAGGATCTATAGTAGGACTATGATATGCATTTGCAGACTCTATTGCAGGTTCTACTAAAGA
This sequence comes from Artemisia tridentata subsp. tridentata, assembly GCA_021014915.2. Classification (NCBI taxonomy): domain Eukaryota; kingdom Viridiplantae; phylum Streptophyta; class Magnoliopsida; order Asterales; family Asteraceae; genus Artemisia; species Artemisia tridentata. The sequence goes on from CP139503.1 coordinate 163,121,662, forward strand.
TGAATTTGTACATCCACCTTCACTCATTTCTCTCTAATCGTTATAGGGCTCATTAGACCTTTGGTTATAAAAATGTTTACACTATTTATACCATCTTGTCCAGTTATAAAATCGTTAGTTGAAATTTTATTTTTAAATTGATACACAGTTTTCGTAAAACTTAACATCTCTTGCAAAAATAACAAGTTTTGTATCCAAACTGAACAACTTATAACCTTTTTTATTAAAATTGTATCCAATAAAAACACACTTTTCACTTCTAGAAGAAAACTTATTAGAGTTATTTAAAACAGTGGCAAAACAAAAAGATTTGAAGTGAGAGAGAATAGATTGACACTTATAAACTAATTCATCGGGACTTTTTCCAGATAGACTAGCTGATAAGGATTTTGTTGTTCCAATAATATCACGTCTACTCTAATAATCTTAGTGAGATAAAGTGGGTGTGGACGCTTTAGTTTAGAGAGAGAAATGAGAGAAAAGAAGGAAAGTCTCGCATTGATACTAGAAAGAACACACACCTCATAACCCATGAGGTAGGGGGTATTTATACCCATACATAGTCAAGCATACTATCGCAACTATACAAGTTTTGTGATAGTGTAATGTTGTCGCAACCACAGAATGTTACACAACATTCCCAATACTAATACAAAAGATAAATAGAAGTCCCTGCACTAATGATTTACACTTTTTGTGTTCCAACAATCTCCCCCTAAGGGTAGATCATTCGGGTCTTCTATTTATGGGCTTCATGTCAGGCCAACTTCGACATCCAATTCTTTGTTCCATTCATCTCCATGATGCTCAAAGTTTAAGCCTTTCATTTATCACATTCACAACTCTCATCAACATGCGGTGATTGCTTGCAGTCATCTCTATCTGCAGTTTCTCCACCTTTCTCTTTATTCGCTCAAGTTTTTTCAGAATTCGTAGCAGAGTACCGGAAGAAAACTTGGCTACTTCAATGACTCTGAGAAATCTCTTTTGCTTCTTGTCGGTCACATACACCAGACTTAGTCCAAGCCCTGGTCTTGTGAAACATGTCCAGCTCTTGACTTTCTAAATACCAACACAACCTAACATTGGAGGAGTCAGGTACTGCTAGAGTAAAAGTTAGTACTGCCAGACTAACTTTGTATTGCTGAAGACTGTTGATAAAGATTGGTACTGCCAGAGATGAAGACGCGTAATGTGATATGTATAGAAGATATTTAGTGTATATCTTATATGTTTAGAATGATACAAATATTGTATATTTGTAGTTATCTTGTAAAGTGTGGAAACCGTAGAGGGGGGGGGGGGTGAATACGTTTCCATTTAAAAACTTAAAACTTTTGTATGAAACACCCGATCAAGTGTGACGAAATATGAAAAGTGTTAACTATTGTTATTTGATGAATGTAGTAAACTAAAACACAAGCACAATCAAGCCATGACTCATACTTAATCAACATAACATAAGCAACTAGTCACACAAGCATAAACTTCATGCAAATGTTAGTATAAAGCTATAAAGAATGAAATGAAAGTAAAGAGATAAGTAAGAAGGCGCAAACCAGACACGGTGATTTATAGTGGTTCGGTCACAAAGCTCCTCTTCGCCCTACTCCACTCCCCGAGTACCCAACTCGAGAGTTACTTCACTAATCAACAAACTCCCTTCAGGCGGAGAAAACCGTACACGTCGCTTAACTTGTTTTCCGACACTAAGCTAGATGTCGAGTGCTAATCTTAGCTAGCACCAATCTACCACGATCTACCCGATCTACACCTTACACGTCGCTTATCCTATTTCCGACACTAAGCTAGATGACGAGTGCTAATCTTAGCTAGCACCAATCTACCACGATCTACCCTTGATCCACATGATCAATCACACAAGCCCAATGGCTTCAAGAGATCTTCACTATCTCTTAAGATCACAATGATCTTGACTCACTCTCTCACAAAAGAAAAATAATCTTGATGTATGCTATGATACAATCAAGAGTGTAACCAATGTTACAAGACCTAACAACTACAACTCTTGTATCTTCTTGGATACTTTGATTTCTTCTCTTGCAAATGAAGAGGAATGATAACACTTTGTATCTACTTGGATACTTTGTGTTCTTCTCTTGCTAATCAAGAGGGATGACAACACTTTGTATCTACTTGGATACTTTGTGTTCTTCTCTTGCTAATCAAGAGGGATGACAACACCTTGTATCTACTTGGATACTTTGTGTTCTTCTCTTGCTAATCAAGAGAAATGAAGAGGATCACTTGAATGGAGGATTGGATCACTCTTAAACAAACTAAGACTCTCCAAATGATCAAAGAAAGTTATCTAAGTGAGGAGGGATTAGACCAGAGAAAAAGGACTGGAAAAATCAAGTTGGAAGTGTGGAATGGTCCACTATTTATAGGCAAAGAAAAATCTAGCCGTTACGTACGGACGGCTCCGTTAAATACCCGACGGCTCCGTTAAATTTAATGGAGCCGTCCCTATTTAAAGGTGCCGTGGACGCTCCCTTTTTTGTCTTTTGTGGGGAAGGTTTATTTGGGGAAGTTAGGAGTTGTTTTGGGGGGAAATTTGACTGTTGGGATTTTTAAACATATTTTTCAAAATAAAACATTTCTTTTTAATTCAAAAATAATTTGTGAAATATATTTTTGAAAAAATGTTTTGTCACATAAAAAATATGAGGTTTAGAAAAATAAAATCCTTTGATCATTTGTCAAGTAGTAGATTTGTTTGTCCATACCTTGAGTGATTTATGTCGGGACGGAAATCTACGACTTCGTTGAAGCATACTTGAGACATCGGGAGGTGTTGATGTAAGTATGCATTGATGTTTTGTGTTTACAAGTAACTTGAACATTTTACGTTATGTCTTACAAGTTACATGTTTGTCATTATTAAAACCGAAGAAACCGTTTAGTTTAAATATCGTAATATTTGCACTAACATAAAGGACTCCTTGTGCCTATGAAAGGAGGTCCTAGGTTAAGGTGTTATATGCATCTCTAGAATACGTTTTTGTTAAGCTTCAAGGTTGTAAACCCTAGTACTACACACGAGTACTCATATTATTGAGCTAATAATATTGAAGCGTTTTGGTGAATTGTTCTTGTTAATATAACACAGTTTACTGTTTCATTGGTTACTGTTACATTATAATTCTTCTAAGTATTGAAGAGTAGATTCCGCATACTCTTTGATATCATTCAAAGTTTCTAATACAAGCTCAAGTGTTTGGGATCAACAAGTGGTATCAGAGCTTAGGTTCTGAAACTTTGATCTAGAAGAAATATACCAGAAAAATTCTCTACTTTCACTAAAGCAATGGATCTCGAAACTACTTAGATCACTACCACTGCTAAACAACCTATTTTAAAGCAGGGTGACTATGAGATGTGGAGGCTCAGAATTGAGCAATACTTTCAAGTGCAGGATTGTGCTCTATGGGACATCATAGAGAATGGTAACTCATTCAAACCTAAAATCAAACCATCAACAAGTGAAGGTGGTGCCCCAACTGTATTAGGTCCTGTTACTGCAGAAGAGATGCTTCAGAAAAAGAATGATGTAAAAGCTAGAAGTATGTTGCTAATGGCTCTCCCCAATGAGCAACTATTGACTTTTAGCAAGCACAAGGATGCAAAGACCTTGTTTGAGGCTATAACAACAAGGTTTGGAGGCAATGAAGCAACTAAGAAGACACAGAAGACTCTTCTTAAATAGATGTATGAGAATTTTAGTGCCTCAAGCACTGTGTCTCTTGATTTTATCTTCAATAAGCTTCAGAAGATTATGAGCCAACTGGCTATTTTGGGTGTAGAGATTACTCAAGAAGATCTCAATTTAAAATTCTTGAGAAGTCTACCTGCTGAGTGGAACACTCATGTAGTAGTCTGGAGAAACTAGCCTGATCTAGACACTATGAGTTTTGATGATCTCTACAACAACTTCAAGATTGTAGAACAAGAGGTGAAAAGGCCTGCAGGATCAAGCTCAAGCTCAAGCTCTCAGAATATGGCTTTTTATTGTCATCTCCAAGCACAAGTAGTACTGAGGAGGTTAATACTGCTAACCCTAAAGTTAGTACCAATAGTTCACAAACTAGTACTGCTAGTTTAAGTGATGATACTGTCTATGCATTCTTGGCCAGTTAAGCTAATGGGTCTCAGCTTGTTCATAAAGATCTAATACAAATTCATGAAGATGACTTGGAGGAGATGGATTTGAAGTGGCAATTAGCTTTGCTGAGCATGAGGGCCAAGAGATTTTTCCAGAAGACAGGAAAAAGATCACTATCAATGGAATTGATACTACTGGTTATGACAAGTCAAAAGTGGAGTGTTACAACTGTCATAAGTTGGGATACTTTGCTAGGGAATGTAGAGGGCCAAAGAACCAGGACAACAGGCATAGGAATCAAGATAGCAGTGGTTCCAAGAATCAAGAAAGCACCAGGAAGGCTGTGAGTGAGGAAGAGACTTCTTCAAAAGCTATGGTGGCAATAGATGGACTAGGATTTGACTGGCGCTTTATGGCTGAGGAGGAAGCTCCTACCAACATGGCGCTGATGGCTTTCTCAGATTCTGAGGTATATACAGATAATGCTTGTTCAAAATCTTGTGTAGCTTTAAAAAGCTATGAATCCCTTAAAAAGCATTACGATGACTTAAGAATAGAGCTTAACCAATCTGAATTTAATTTAGCAAATCATAAGAGAGGTTTAGCAGCTGCAGAAGAAAAACTTGTGTTCTACAAAAAGAATGAAACTGTATTCACTGAGGATATTTCTGTTTTGAAAAGAGACATTATGTTTAAAGACTTAGAAATTAATGAGCTTAAAAGTGTGTTAGAAACTATTAAGCCAGATTAGGGCAGCATTGAAGTGAATATAGAGAGATATGCAGGGGCATCTAAAAGCATAGATAGGATTGTTCAGTGTCAGCTTGTTGATAAATTTAAGACAGGTATAGGATATAAGGCTGTTGCACCTCCACATACAGGTTTATTTCCACCTCCAAAACTTGATTTGTCAAATACTAGTGTAGAGGAGCTCAAAAAGCCTGAGACTGAATGTTAAAGTGATAGTGAAGAGAGTTTTAAAGAGGTTAGTGAATGATTTGATACCCCATTAGTTGAGAAATTGGTGTCAGATGATAAGGTAGAGAAGCAAACTGTCTTTCCTACCGAATATGTTAAACCTAAACAACAAGAGAAAACAGCTAGGAAAAAAGTTAAGTATGTAGAGATGTACAGGTCACATGGTCCTAGGGTAAATCAGAGGAATTAGAATAATCAGAAGTCCCAAAAACTAGGAAGTGAATTTGTTATGTACAATAAAGCCTGTTTTGTGTGTGGCAGTTTTGACCACTTGCAGGCTTATTGCAATTACCATCAAGGGGATAGGATGGTATATGGGAATACAAGGGCATCTGAGAGCACTTTTAAGAGGGTTAATCACAATTATTCTTCTAAACAAACTCACCCTAGTGTTTACAGAAACATGGCTCCCAGAGCTGTTTTAATGAAGTCTGTCCTTAAACCACTTAATACTGCTAGACCTATTAATACTGCTCACCCCAAATCAACAGTTTTTGGTGCTAGACCTATGTTATCTTATTCTAAACCAGCACAACAAACTGTTAAAATGCCATTTCAAAACAAAACAACATTAACTACCAAGAAATTTGGCCAAAAAGTTAATACTGCTAGGCCAGCAGTTAGTACTGCTAGGCCTGTATATGCTGTTAGGGCACATAGGGGCAATGCTATTAAGGCCTCAGCATGTTGGAAGTGGAGACCTACCAAACCCAATAATGCATCAATTATTATGAAGAAATATGACTATATTGATGCACGAGGCAGATCCAAGTCAGTAATGGCTTGGGTCCACAAAGGAAACTAATTTCCTTTATTTTATGTGTAGAGAGATTCACAAAAGGAAGAAGAAGATCCGGGATATTTTGACAGTGGATGCTCCAGGAACATGATTGGAAACATGTCCTATCTAACAGATTTCAAAGAATTTGATGGAGGATATGTTGTATTTGGGGGAGGAGCTAGAGGAGGAAGAATTACTGGTAAAGGTACAATCAGGACTTGTAAGCTTGATTTTGAAGATGTGTACTTTGTTCAAGAGTTAAAGTTTAACCTGTTTAGTGTCTCACAGATGTGTGACAAAAAGATCAGTGTCCTTTTTACTGAAACTGAATGTTTTGTTCTGTCTCCTGACTTTAAGTTGACTGATGAGAGTCATGTCTTACTTAAAGTTCCTAGAAAGAACAACATGTACAGTGTTGATATGAAGAACATTTTTCCTCAAAAAAGTTTAACTTGTCTTGTTGCAAAGGCCACATTGGATGAATCAGAAGAGGCTTGGTCATATTAACTTTAAAACCGTTAATAAGATTGTTGAAGATAATTTGGTGAGAGGTTTACCACAAAAACGTTTTGAAAATGACCAAACTTGTGTTTCCTGTTTAAAGGGAAAGCAACAAAAAGCTTCTTATAAGTCCAAGACTCAAAACTCTATTACTCAGCCACTAATCTTGTTGCATATGGACTTGTTTGGTCCTACTTCTGTGAGTAGTTTAATGCATAAGAAATACTGTCTTGCTGTCATTGATAATTATAGTAGATTTACATGGGTTTTTTTTTAGGAACTAAGGATGAAACCAGTAACATTCTTAAGAGTTTTATGACTGAGATACAAAACCTAACCAATAAGAAAGTAAAAATAATCAGGTGTGACAATGGCACAGAGTTTAAAAATAGAGTTATGAATGTATTTTGTGGTCAAAAAGGTATTAAGAGGGAATTTAGTGTAGCTAGAACTCTTCAGCAGAATGGTGTTGCTGAAAGGAGGAATAGGACACTGTATAACACCCCCATTTTCGAAAAGCAGCGGAATACAACATGGGGTGTTATCTATTAGTCACATAGTACAAGTCATAGGAAACATCAAAATAATTAAAGATGTTTTTAAACAAAGTTCTCATTTGATATAATCAGAGTTTAACGAAGTTAGGTCCCAAAAGTTTTAACCAGGACAAAAGTCCAAAAGATACATAATTTAAATACAACATATGTTTTTGAGTTATTAAAAGTTCCATCAAGTGTGAAATAACACGTGTCCATCCATCCATGTCCTTGCATGCCCATCCAAGCATTAAACATTTACGGACCTGAGATAAAACATGTTAAAAAGTCAACACAAAGGTTGAGTGAATTCATAGAGTTTAATAAATAATAAGTTGAATACAAGCATTATTCATAAATTGACATGTAACGAATACAAGTCGGGAAATAAGATTATAGCATCGAGCTCATGAAACCGAACCTTGACCTAGATTTAATAATGCCCCTCCAAAGGTAAGATTTGCCATTTACCTCAATTTCTCAATATTATGTGGCCGTTGATTGTGAGCGCTACTCACCCGGTCAGACTCGTCAAGCCAAATATGCATATTCATAATACTAGCGTTTCCCACGGAATTAACGGTTCATGAAATTTGGGACTTATATGGCAAGGTTACTCAATAACTATAATCATGTAATCAAGTCAAGCATACCAAAAACTACTTGTATTCAGTTTGTAAAACTAGCATGTATCTCCCCCAATGGGTTTATAAACAGTTTAAGAGTTAAAGTGGGGCTATGAACTCACCGAAATCAAAAGTGGACAATCAAGTGAAGAATGAAGAAATAATCCGCAAGAACTCTACGAGAAACCTAGAATATATACGTGTGTCTTAGCTTTTATGAATAATGATACAATCATTATTATATGCTATATAAATTACGATCTCAATTATGCTTGGTACATAAAGTTTAAATAAATATCAAGATTAACTTTAGCCCTTTTAAAATGATTTTCAAGTATGACATTTACATTTCTTACAAAAATTCAAGTGTTAAGTCTATAATTGTTTCTATGTCCAAAATAAGTTATGAAGGTTCAAGATTAGCCTAAGGTTCAAATTTAGCCCAATGGTCAACTTTTAGTCAAAAAAAGTTCAAATTAAGTCTAAAGGTTCAAATTATATTAGATGGTTCAACAATATACTTAGAGGTCCAATTTTTATAAAGTGTAAACATTTTTATACTTTTTAACCTAATGCTGATGGAACTTTTAATAACTTGTTCACTTTCAAAAATCCGTTATTTGCAAACCGTAAGTCGAAAAATTAACTTCTTTATATCCCCGGAAAGGTATCCATCTGTACTAACAAGTTTTGTGGGGCCCACTAATTTAGAAATTTCGTAATAGCAGTGAATTTATTATTTTTCCCCTTACTACCCAGTTCTGAAATCACCAATATCACAACAGTCCCACGAAAAATACAATATCTTGAGTTCTACAAGCCCGATTAATTCCCCGTTTGCGGCCACGTTTAAGTTAAGATGTTATCTACAATTTTTATGTTTTGAGTAACAGTGGGTTATTCACAAAAAAAATGACATTTATATGTTTCAAATCTGTTACTCAGAATGTAACATGTTTCACAAAAATATTTCTAGTTTAATCATCGTAATGAGTTATTCAATGAAATACCCGTCAATACGACCGCAAGACATTGATCTAAAACTAAATATTTTTATTTTATGTCCAAAGTTCACTGATAAAATCAGTTTATTACGTTTTTACCCCTGATCAGAAATAACTGTTGCATGTCTAGTCCTTTAGTGTTTTTATTGTTTTCTAAGCTATGTACCAAGCCTAACCAAGCATAATAACTTATATACTATTCAAATACATCAAGACATATAAAATTTACAGAAGTGAAATGAAAAGATGAGTATTGGTTCCTTACAAGAGTTGATGAACAAGAAAGATTTAAGAACAAATGGACTCTAAACCTAGATTTACCAACAATACTTGCACCATTTTCTTTCAATCTTTTACCCAACTTTTTCACCTTTATTTACCCTTGAGAGTAGCTTAAAATCACAGCCCTTGAACACTTTATTAAACTCTTATATAAACCTTGCAAGAACTTCTAATATAACCCAAGATGTGAAGAGATTTATGTGTTGTTTGAGTGTAATATGTCACACACCCCAAAATCGGGTCCAGCGGAAGCTTACACATCGCTGGGGTGCAACTCAATTGGTATCATGACACAAGTGCAAAGAACGGTTTTCATTTCAATTATTTAGAACAACATTGTTTAACAAAAATGTTGAATTTACATTGTCAAAAGTAGTGCGGAAATAGGCCCTTTAAAATAGGTAGAACGGTCCCAAATGTTTGTCAGAGTCTTCTATGACCATGCCATGCCCTGCCAAAAGCCTCCAGTAGCGTGCTAATGCTTATACCTGAAAATACATGCTGAAAGTGTCAACACGAGGTTGGTGAGTTCATAGAGTTTATTGTAAAATGTATAGCCTTTGAATGAAGATTTCCCAGCAAAGGCATTGTAAATCCACCCAGTTCCAAGTCCCGCCCATAACAAGACTTGCAACCTGTGTGTTTACAACCCATTGCCAAATATGATTTGGTTTGAGTGAACAAAGTAATATGTGGACCACAAGTTTTGAAGTTGGTATGGTTTGACCAGTACATTCGGTTACGTGACCAATTCATTCGGTTATGTGACCAGTTCATTCTGTCATGTGACCCGTTCATTCTGTCATGTTACCCGTACATTCGGTTATGTGACCCGTTCATTCTGTCATGTATGTACATAGTGTTGGTGCCGGTTCATTCGGTTAAGTGTGCATAATGTTTAAAGTGCTTGTGTCCATGAATAATAAGAATTAAATGTGTAGCAAGTGAATATACAATACATTCGAATGAATAACAAATTCATAAGTAGAGCAAATGATGGTTTGACTAAGCAAATGGCATATTCAAGTAAATCAAGTATACATTTCGATGAAAATGATTGAGCATGTATTCTCCCCCAAAACGTAATCCAAAACATATAAAGATAGGGGCTATGGAACTCACGGTAATCCTTAAAAGATTAACGTGCTTTGTGAAGGTAAATGAAAATATTTGAGCATGTATTCTCCCCCAAAACATTTACAGAACAAGTAAAAGGAGGGGCTATGAAACTCACGGTAATCCTTAAAAGATTAACGTGCTTTGTGAAGGTAAATGAAAATATTTGAGCATGTATTCTCCCCCAAAACATTTACAGAACAAGTAAAAGGAGGGGCTATGAAACTCACCTGATGCGATAGCAACAATGATAATAATGGATATGCTGAAATGAGGCTCGGACTCTAACCGCGACCTAATATGAGGATATGATGTAATGTAAGCAAATGAAATGATGCTACACATGCAAATACGTATGTCAACGATACCACTCGTTAATTTTGAAAATAACGTTTATCGTCGAAAAATACATTTTTGACGTCTCGTTAAGTCATAAACTACTTTTCGTGTAAATATGTTGAAATGGTACTCCACGATCCTCGTTTGGTGTTTTATGACCAAATATAATGTTTTCGTCGCAAAATACCACTTTTCATACTTTGTGAAAATATGCCCAAATGGCCTCGTAAGACTAGTCGTAAAATATTGTACGTTAAGTGTTAGCGGTAAAACTCGACGTTTTTGAAAACCTTGTAACATGATCTCTCAGCCGTCTCCTTTGAGTTTTGGACATACGCGCCTCGATCGTATAGAAAATCGGCTATGAACTTAGTGGTTTGCACAAATACTAGTCTTTACACTTAGACTTTAATTTCACAAAATGGCTGTTTTTCTGGGAAACTAGAAAAATCATATCTTTCTCGTTATAAGTCCGATCAACAAACGGTTGATTGATTTGGAAAGTAGGCCGGGTATACTTCGTTTCACCTGAAGGAGTTTATGGCCCAAACCGACTCGATCAACGGGAAAATGGCTCGCAAGATGGTGCCTCGCAAAAACTGTTTACACTTAGAAAATATTTAAGTTATAGTGATGCTGTCAAAATAAGTGTTGTTCGTCGACTTTTCAAAAATTCATATCTTGGTCGTTACAAGTCCGATTTCAACGTTCTTTATATCCAAGCGTTCGTCATAACATGAACTAACATATTTTCAGTGGCTCGGCTCAGCTAGACTACGGCTAACGCCTCGTTTTGTCCCTTGAAGTTCGGCAAACAGCAAGCTTATTTTCAGAAAATAGTTTTTCGTCGCCTAACTTGTAAAAATCATATCTCCTTCGTTATAAGTCGGTTTTTAGTGATTCAAGCGCCCACGTTTTCGTTTATGAGTGTATTTTCTGAATATGAAGGCCAAAATAACGACATGTTTACTGATTTTTCCAGATTTACATTTTCGGGACAGTAGGTTTATATATATGTTAAAAACTCATTTTCTTGGTTCGCGGCTTGATCAAACTACTACAAATCAACTCCACAAATACTCTAAACCTACCATACACCTTCTTAAGGTGTCATGGGTCCTAAACTTCACCAAAAATGACGGGCTTCGCGAGGATGTTAATAAAACTTACAGATCTAGTGTTTAAGGTAGTTTTTAAAGTAAAGTGGTATAAGTAACATATGTAACTTGCATGTTTAACCATTATAACTTGAAAATACATGATGTTAATGATCAAATGAAAGTATGAGATGATGAAAAAGTTCACTTGAAGCTTACTTGAAGATTGATGAGTTTGGATGAAAAAGATCACAACCTTGGAGTTTTTATCGCAAAACTCTAACAAGGAAGATATATGGAACTTGTTGATCACTTGATCTTGGAAAAATGATGGATTTCTTCTTGATCTATGTTCTTGGCCGTGGGGTATGATGGAGAGGAAGAGAGTGTTTGTGCAAAATGTGCTAGTGAAATTATGTAACTATGTGTTATGAAAATTAATACAAGTTTAAGTATACATAAGGCATTAATGATTCTTGGCTTATTAGGGAAAGGAGGGGCGGCACATGGGAGGAAGAGATGAGTGTGTGGGAAGCTTGGTATTATCTAGTTCACGGAGTCAGTTTTGGTTCCGTTAATTGCTAACCGTAAATTGTTAAGCCACGAAACGTAAATCCGGGTATCGTAAAAATATGAAACTTGAAAGAATGACTAAACTCATCATTATACTCCATAATAAAATATAAAATGAGTGATAAGTCCGATCGGGTTGCTCAAACCCTGATAAAGCTGGAAACGCGGGTCTAAAACGCGTAATTCGCGTAAAACGCTGAACTGGAAAACGTAAAATTTCCAAAACTTTTAGAATTGTCGTAAAATGAGAGAAAATCATATTTCTATTGTTTGTAGTGTTTTATGGACATATCGGGATGTTGGAATGACGTTTAAACCTAAACGTAAATCTCAGACACGGTTTCGTGATTTTTGCAGAAATGATCCGACGAGTGTCAAACTCTCGGATTATCATTAAAAGAGTTTAACTTACCAGAATATGAAATAAAAATTTTGGAAATGAATAGTGAAAATGAATAGTAACAGTGAATAGTAACCCATGAATAGTAATTTCCCGAGATGAATAGTAAAATTTGAAGCTTGAAAATGGACCTGAAATTACGAGTTGTGACAGTCTCCACCCGTTAAAGGAATTCAATCCCTGAATTCAGTTAGCGTTGGTCTCTGGAGTGCATTTGGTGAAAATATGTGGATATTGGAGTCACATTGCGGTGATAAAAGATAAAACATCCATTAGATAGGGATTCGTAATAGTACATGAAGTTTATATGATAGAACTTAAAGTGGATCACAAAAGAAGTACAACACTAGAGGTTTTTAGGTTCCTGTTTATTTGTAAGGCAGAAGTTACCTTCTTAACCATTATCATTGTAGTTGTTGTCCTGACGAGCTTCGCATTTCAACGGGCTCTTCCTCCATTCTGGTTTCTCAGTTCTGGGCATTCACTCTTGAAGTGTCCAATTACTCCACACTCATGACAGGTTACCGTGACTTTCTGATGCATTACGAGGGTGGGAGCCTTGCAATCCTTGGCTTTGTGTCCGACCTTTTGACAATTTCCACATTGTGTGGGGCAAGGCCCATTGTGGTGAAACCGACACTTGTTACACTTGGGTAAAGTCCCTGTATACCCTTTCTTGTCACTTGGTCCAGCAACGTAGGCCCTAACCACTTCCTGTCCTTCGTTTGGCTGTTGAACTTGGTCTTCCCTTTGGTTGTCATCCCTTTTCCTCTTGTTTTCGTTGTTGCTGGGGTTGTTGTTTGAAGTAGTTCCTTCCTTCACTATCTGAGCCATAAGTTTCTGAGACATCCTGATTGCCTCGTCCATCGTCTGTGGGTCAGAAGAAAGCACATCTCCACGAATGTTGTGGGGTAGTCCTCCAATGAAATTTTCCAGCAGCTTCTCATTACCCGGAACCATAGTTGGACATAACACGGCCAACTCCTGAAACCTTCTGATATATGCCTCGATATCATTACCTGCTGTCACTAACTCATAAAACTCTGTTTCCAACTTCTTTATCTCGGTGCGTGGACAAAACTTCTTAGATATCAGCTTCTTGAATTCATCCCATGTATGCTTTTGAGCATTTTCCATTCCCATGGGCTTTGCATAAGAAGTCCACCATGACATAGCTTCCTCAACAAGCGTACTAGTAGCAAACTTTACTTTGTACTCCTCTGGACAATTGCATAGGAGAAACACAGACTCTATCTTCTCGAACCAACGAATCATAGTAGTGGCTCCTTCAGTGCCTTTGAAATTTGGGGGATCACCACTCTTGAAGTCCTTGTACGTACATTTACGGCCATTGGCACCATTAGTAGTCTGTCCTGCAGCTTCTGCGGTTTCTGCCCGAGAAGCGGCTTCAGCAGCGGCTGCAGCTACGGCAGCTCTTTCAGTCACCAGTGCTGCCTTTATACTGTCGGCAACCAGCTTTCTGATCTGGGCGGGTGTCATAGCAGGAGTACTTCTTTTGGGTGGCATGATTCTTTAAAACAAGAAAAAAAAAAGAGTGAAACGTAAATAAGACATTTCCGAAAGGTAGGTGTTCTAAGTGGCTTGCCATAAAATGAAAGCTTGAAGTTGCGTTATGATTAGCCGACATGCTTTTGGGCGGTGGTTCACGAGGTGATGTGGATGTGAATGTTCTTGCAACGATTGAGTACACACATATGAATTTTGAAACCTTTGGAAATCGAGTAGGAATGCAACCCGGACATAATTCTATTATAACTGTTCTCAGTATTGCAAAATTCATCTCTGAGCGGGGCATAGGTAGTCAGCCTATGTCCAACTGTCCCGGGTTGAATATAGGTGACGAGTCTATATTCCACCGAGGTTCAATGAAGTTTAAAATACTCAGCTCAGTTATAGTAATACTAGGTCCTTCACATTTGAAAAGGCGTTCTGAAAGACTAAGGCAAGCGACCAAACTCGAGGTCAAATGATGAAACTACGCAAGGAAAAGGCGTAACGCTGAGACGTGTATGACATGTGAGCATGCTTATATGAAAGACAACTATAGTAATCAATGAGAATAAGTGGGTATAAATGATTTGATAATAAGACACAAATCTCATTAAATATGTCAGCAACAAACCACAAATGAGGCATCAGCTTGGCAGGCAGGCACGTGGCGGTCATAGGGTTATGTTTTTGTAAATGTAGCTATAGTCCAGGTTTTAAAATCACCCAGTTCTCTATAGCCAAGGCTCTGATACCAATCTGTCACACCCCCAAAATCGGGTCCAGCGGAAGCTTACACATCGCTGGGGTGCAACTCAATTGGTATCATGACACAAGTGCAAAGAACGGTTTTCATTTCAATTATTTAGAACAACATTGTTTAACAAAAATGTTGAATTTACATTGTCAAAAGTAGTGTGGAAATAGGCCCTTTAAAATAGGTAGAACGGTCCCAAATGTTTGTCAGAGTCTTCTATGACCATGCCATGCCCTGCCAAAAGCCTCCAGTAGCGTGCTAATGCTTATACCTGAAAATACATGCTAAAAGTGTCAACACGAGGTTGGTGAGTTCATAGAGTTTATTGTAAAATGTATAGCCTTTGAATGAAGATTTCCCAGCAAAGGCATTGTAAATCCACCCAGTTCCAAGTCCCGCCCATAACAAGACTTGCAACCTGTGTGTTTACAACCCATTGCCAAATATGATTTGGTTTGAGTGAACAAAGTAATATGTGGACCACAAGTTTTGAAGTTGGTATGGTTTGACCAGTACATTCGGTTACGTGACCAATTCATTCGGTTATGTGACCAGTTCATTCTGTCATGTGACCCGTTCATTCTGTCATGTTACCCGTACATTCGGTTATGTGACCCGTTCATTCTGTCATGTATGTACATAGTGTTGGTGCCGGTTCATTCGGTTAAGTGTGCATAATGTTTAAAGTGCTTGTGTCCATGAATAATAAGAATTAAATGTGTAGCAAGTGAATATACAATACATTCGAATGAATAACAAATTCATAAGTAGAGCAAATGATGGTTTGACTAAGCAAATGGCATATTCAAGTAAATCAAGTATACATTTCGATGAAAATGATTGAGCATGTATTCTCCCCCAAAACGTAATCCAAAACGTATAAAGATAGGGGCTATGGAACTCACGGTAATCCTTAAAAGATTAACGTGCTTTGTGAAGGTAAATGAAAATATTTGAGCATGTATTCTCCCCCAAAACATTTACAGAACAAGTAAAAGGAGGGGCTATGAAACTCACGGTAATCCTTAAAAGATTAACGTGCTTTGTGAAGGTAAATGAAAATATTTGAGCATGTATTCTCCCCCAAAACATTTACAGAACAAGTAAAAGGAGGGGCTATGAAACTCACCTGATGCGATAGCAACAATGATAATAATGGATATGCTGAAATGAGGCTCGGACTCTAACCGCGACCTAATATGAGGATATGATCTAATGTAAGCAAATGAAATGATGCTACACATGCAAATACGTATGTCAACGATACCACTCGTTAATTTTGAAAATAACGTTTATCGTCGAAAAATACATTTTTGACGTCTCGTTAAGTCATAAACTACTTTTTGTGTAAATATGTTGGAATGGTACTCCACGATCCTCGTTTGGTGTTTTATGATCAAATATAATGTTTTCGTCGCAAAATACCACTTTTCATACTTTGTGAAAATATGCCCAAATGGCCTCGTAAGACTAGTCGTGAAATATTGTACGTTAAGTGTTAGCGGTAAAACTCGACGTTTTTGAAAACCTTGTAACATGATCTCTCAGCCGTCTCCTTTGAGTTTTGGACATACGCGCCTCGATCGTATAGAAAATCGGCTATAAACTTAGTGGTTTGCACAAATACTAGTCTTTACACTTAGACTTTAATTTCACAAAATGGCTGTTTTTCTGGGAAACTAGAAAAATCATATCTTTCTTGTTATAAGTCCGATCAACAAACGGTTTGTTTGATTTGGAAAGTAGGCCGGGTATACTTCGTTTCACCTGAAGGAGTTTATGGCCCAAACCGACTCGATCAACGGGAAAATGGCTCTCAAGATGGTGCCTCGCAAAAACTGTTTACACTTAGAAAATATTTAAGTTATAGTGATGCTGTCAAAATAAGTGTTGTTCGTCGGCTTTTCAAAAATTCATATCTTGGTCGTTACAAGTCCGCTTTTAACGTTCTTTATATCCACGCGTTCGTCATAACATGAACTAACATATTTTCAGTGGCTTGGCTCAGCTAGACTACGGCTAACGCCTCGTTTTGTCCCTTGAAGTTCGGCAAACAGCAAGCTTATTTTCAGAAAATAGTTTTTCGTCGCCTAACTTGTAAAAATCATATCTCCTTCGTTATAAGTCGGTTTTTAGTGATTCAAGCGCCCACGTTTTCGTTTATGAGTGTATTTTCTGAATATGAAGGCCAAAATAACGACATGTTTACTGATTTTTCCAGATTTACATTTTCGGGACAGTAGGTTTATATATATGTTAAAAACTCATTTTCTTGGTTCGCGGCTTGATCAAACTACTACAAATCAACTCCACAAATACTCTAAACCTACCATACACCTTCTTAAGGTGTCATGGGTCCTAAACTTCACCAAAAATGACGGGCTTCGCGAGGATGTTAATAAAACTTACAGATCTAGTGTTTAAGGTAGTTTTTAAAGTAAAGTGGTATAAGTAACATATGTAACTTGCATGTTTAACCATTATAACTTGAAAATACATGATGTTAATGATCAAATGAAAGTATGAGATGATGAAAAAGTTCACTTGAAGCTTACTTGAAGATTGATGAGTTTGGATGAAAAAGATCACAACCTTGGAGTTTTTATCGCAAAACTCTAACAAGGAAGATATATGGAACTTGTTGATCACTTGATCTTGGAAAAATGATGGATTTCTTCTTGATCTATGTTGTTAGCCGTGGGGTATGATGGAGAGGAAGAGAGTGTTTGTGCAAAATGTGCTAGTGAAATTATGTAACTATGTGTTATGAAAATTAATACAAGTTTAAGTATACATAAGGCATTAATGATTCTTAGCTTATTAGGGAAAGGAGGGGCGGCACATGGGAGGAAGAGATGAGTGTGTGGGAAGCTTGGTATTATCTAGTTCACGGAGTCAGTTTTGGTTCCGTTAATTGCTATCCGTAAATTGTTAAGCCACGAAACGTAAATCCGGGTATCGTAAAAATATGAAACTTGAAAGAATGACTAAACTCATCATTATACTCCATAATAAAATATAAAATGAGTGATAAGTCCAATCGGGTTGCTCAAACCCTGATAAAGCTGGAAACGCGGGTCTAAAACGCGTAATTCGCGTAAAACGCTGAACTGGAAAACGTAAAATTTCCAAAACTTTTAGAATTGTCGTAAAACGAGAGAAAATCATATTTCTATTGTTTGTAGTGTTTTATGGACATATCGGGATGTTGGAATGACGTTTAAACCTAAACGGAAATCTCAGACACGGTTTCGTGATTTTTTCAGAAATGATCCGACGAGTGTCAAACTCTCGGATTATCATTAAAAGAGTTTAACTTACGAGAATATGAAATAAAAATTTTGGAAATGAATAGTGAAAATGAATAGTAATAGTGAATAGTAACCCATGAATAGTAATTTCCCGAGATGAATAGTAAAATTTGAAGCTTGAAAAAGGACCTGAAATTACGAGTTGTGACATAATAAACCAAGAATAAGACTAGGCCTTCAAGATCTTTAATCCAAGATCAATATATTAGTAAAAGAATTGATGAAATATGTGTTTTTGGCTAATGTTGGGTCGTTCAAAACAAGGGGAGAGCAGATTTTGAGTTACTTTTGCATGTAAAATGAGAGTTGGTGTGAGATTTGAGGGGATATGTATCTTGGGAAGTCTTAAGGATACACTTGTCCACAAATTGGGCAAGTGTGGAGACACCTATGCGTGAATAACAAGAGAGGGGAGGGGAGACTTTTATTAATGCAGAATTTTTGGGTTTAAAGATAGTATCAAGTGTATTGTGTAGTGTTGGTTGTTCCCGGTACTTAAACGCATGGTTTTTAAGACACGTAATACAATACCGGCTAGTGTAAAAATATAAAAACTTTAAAAATATTAAAACTTGTTTTCATGACATATTTTAGTAATTTAGATGAGTGGTGAGTTCATCGGAAGATTTAAATGTGGTTAGAACATAAAAATGAAGGTTTAAATCGCGTAAAACTTAAAAGGTGCAAGGTTTACGTAAAAATGGAATAAGTGAAAAGTGACTTTTTAAAATAGAATTGTAAGGAACCAAAAGTGTATAAAAAGTGTAGACTGGACATAGTCTAATGTCGGTTGAATAATTGAACGTGTTATGTCGTACGCGGATAACTTCCGACGAAGTTAATTATAAAAAAAATAATAAAAATAAAATAGTTAGGTAATTAAAATAGAAAAATTAGTGACATGAAATTACGAAATGTCACACACTGTTTGAGGCAGCTAAAACTATGTTAGCAAACTCTAAGTTACCTACTACATTTTGGGCTGAAGCAATTAATACTGCTTGCTATGTGCAAAATAGGGTATTAGTAGTCAAACCTCATAACAAGACACCTTATGAAGTTTTTAGAGGTAGAAAATCAGCTCTAAGCTTCATGAGACCATTTGGATGTCATGTTACCATACTTAATACTTTAGATCATTTTGGCAGGTTTGATGGAAAGTCTGATGATGGATTCTTTGTTGGTTACTCTATAAATAGTAAGGCATTTAGGGTATACAACATTAAAACCAGGAAAGTTGAAGAAAACTTGCATGTGGAATTTTTGGAGAATAAGCCTAGTGTTGCAGGAGAAGGTCCTAAGTGGTTGTTTGATATTGATGTACTAACAGAGTCAATGAATTATGTACCAGTTGTTGCAGGTACAAACTCTAATGATTTTGCAGGTTCCAAAGATAATTTTGATGCAGGTCAATCTAGCATGTAGATTGGATCTGGACAAGACTACTTTATGATGCCGCTGTGGAAAGATGGTTCAATGTTTGATTTATCTTCAAAGGATGCTGGAAATGATGAACCACAACCTTCAAATGATGCTGAAAAAAAGGAGTCTGAAGATGGAAATAAAGAAAATGGAGTTGATGATCAAGAGATTCCTGAAAACAATATTAATGATGTTAGTACTGCTGGGCCTGATGTTAGCACTGTTGGGCCAAATGATAAAACTACTAGTCCAACAGTTACTAATGATGCTGATTTCTCTGATGATGAAGTGGATCTAAACAACATGCCTAACACTTATCAAGCTCCTACAACTCCAAATACAAGAATTCACAATTATCATTCACTTGATCTTGTGATTGGTGATCTACAGTCTGGTGTAAAGAAAAGAAGAATGACAATGACAAAGGATTCAAATGAACAAGGTTTTATCAGTGCTTTTTATGAAGAAAAAACACATGAAGACCTTCATACTTGTTTGTTTGCTTGTTTCTTATCTCAGGAAGAACCCAAAAAAATTGCCAAAGCTCTTAGTGACCCATCCTGGGTAGAAGCAATGCAAGAGGAGCCTTTATAGTTTAAGCTTCAAAAGGTTTGGGTTCTAGTAAATTTGCCTAAGGGAAAGTGGGAAATTGGTACAAAATGGGTGTTCAGAAACAAGAAGCATGAGAGAGGTATTGTTATTAGGAATAAAAGCAAGGCTGGTTGTACAGGGTTATACTCAAGAAAAAGGCATAGACTATGATGAGGTTTTTCCCCCTGTTGTAAGAATTGAGGCAATAAGGCTGTTTTTGGCTTATGCTTCTTTTATGGGATTCATGTTGTATCAGATGGATGTGAAGAGTGCTTTCCTATATGGTACTATTGATGAAGAGGTTTATGTTATGCAACCACCTGGGTTTGAAGATCCTGATCATCCTGACAAGGTCTATAAGGTGGTGGAAGCTCTCTATGGTTTGCATCAAGCTCTAAGAGCCTGGTATGAAACCTTGGCCAATTACTTATTAGACAATGGGTTTCACAGAGGAAAGATTGATAAGACCACTTGTTTGCTTTTCGGTCCATGCATTCACTTCTTTTTTCACCTCATGAGCCTTGTACCAAAACTTAACTTGTTTACTGGTAGCCTTATAAACAGTTTCCACCACCTGTTTGAAAGAACTTTTAAGCGAAAGTGTTTGTTCAATCCAAATACTGTTTACATCATATTCACCCACGAGTTGCTTACCGTTTCTCATCATGAAGGGCACTTTAACTTTTTCCCCATTCGGAAGGTGGAAGTCCGAGTCTTTTGTCATTGATGGGTCAAACTTCACTTTCCATGCTCCCTTGAAATAGACCGCATTAGCTAAGATGAGCCTGGTCAAACAATCGACTCGAACTACAGGAAGCAAAAAAGGGATATTTTTCTTGTCCAAGTCTATGTTGATTATATTATTTTTGGCTCTACAAAGAAGAAGATGTGTACTGAGTTTGAGAAGCTGATGCATGACAAGTTCTAGATGAGTTCCATGGGAGAACTTAATTTCTTCTTAGGGTTGCAAGTCAAGAAGAAAGAAGATGGGATATTTATCAGTCAGGATAAATATGTAGCTGATATCTTGAAGAAATTTAGGTATACTGATGTCAAGACAACTAGCACCCCAATAGATCCAGACAAGCCTTGGCTTAAAGATGCAGATGGTGATGATGTTGATGTTCATCTCTACAAGTCAATGATTAGATCATTGATGTAACTCACATCATACATACCAGATATTATGTTTGTTGTATGTGCATGTGCCAGAGTTCAAGTCACTCCTAAGGCTTCACACTTACATGAAGTGAAGAGAATTTTTAGGTATCTAAAAGGTCAACCTAAATTGGGCCTTTGGTATCCTAGAGAGTCTTCATTTGATTTGGTGGCATATAGTGATAGTGACTATGCTGGTGCAAGTTTAGATAGGAAATCAACAACAGGTAGTTGTTAATTCCTAGGAAACAGGTTGATATCATGGCAGTGTAAGAAGCAAATTGTAGTGGCAAATTCTACAACTGAGGCTGAATATGTGGCTGTTGCTAGTTGCGGTGGACAAGTACTCTGGATTCAGAATCAAATGCTGGACTATGGGTATAATTTTATGCACACCATGATTTTCATTGACAATAACAGTACTATATGTATTATTAAAAATCATGTTTTGCATTCTAAAACAAAACATATTGAGATTAGACATCATTTTATAAGAGACTACAATGATAAAAAGTTAATTCAAGTTGTTAAAATTCACACAGATAACAATTAGGCTGACTTACTTACAAAAGGTCTTGATGTTGGAAGGTTTCAATACTTGGTTGGAAGTATTGGAATGCTAAATCCATAAAGTTTTAATCTCTTTGTGTTTTTGTAAAGTTTTATAAAGGATTAGTATTGTTATGTGTTAATACTGACAGTGCAAATTAGTACTGCTAAGTTAAAACTGTTAGTCAAAATTGATACTGTTATATAGAAAATGCTCTGCATTGTGTTTTCTTGGTTTTGGACTAACATTTGCAGGTTAAGCAAGCAGTATGATTGGTATTGATCCTGTGTGAGAAGCTAAAGTGGTGGAATGTTTGTAATGCTGTTGTTCCACGATGGAGAATTTGATTCATGATAGAGGGAATTTGGGAATCACTTGACAAGGGTTTTACACCTGAGTTGTGAGGTTCTTTAGCATCTTTCTCTTGAAATCAACTTATGCCTATCAGGTGGTATTGTTGAATATGAATTGATGGTCATTGTTAGTCAGATAGTAACTGAGCTAACTCACTCTTTACCATTCTATCATTTGACAATGTGTTATTCTAAGGACATCTGGTATTGAGAATAGCGAGCAAAAATAAATCTAATACATTTGTATTAGAGGTAACACCTGCCACGAGCTAGAAACCATGTCAAGAAAGCTCTTTTAATAAGTTTATATGATCACAGGCAGTATTTATACTGAAATTATTGGTTCTCACACAACCAGAGGTTAAATGCAACCGAAATTGATTAAGTGTCTTCCTTTACACTTAATTCCTTCCAAATGTATGAGTGGAGTATTGTTTTGAAAGAAAATTTGAGTTAATACTGCTGAAAAAGTTTTTGCAAAAAGTTTGTACTTCTAGGCAAAAGTTTATACTGCTAGAGTAAAACTTAGTACTGCTGGGTAACCGTTAGTGCTTTTTGGCATAACCGTTTTTTGATTATAGCCGTTGAGAGATTTTCGCTAACTTCCCTTGCTTATGGGTTTCCTAAATTGGATAAATTCTTTATCTTACTTTAACTTATACAATTCCTTCAAGATAAGGAAACAAATTCATAAGTCGGTCAAATTGAAACCCTAAGAATTTTTATAAAATCTCAATTGCTTTTGCCAAACGCACATACTTTCTTAATCAAACATTACCCAACACTCTAATAAACTTTTCTTGCTCATTATGGCTAATTTGGAATTTTGCGACAAGCACAACATGGTTGCATTCTTGGAGAAAACAGAGGGAAGTGATGGCTTTCATCAGATAGTAGATTTCCTTAATTCTAGCCACATCAGGTATGCTCTTACTGTGAATTCTACTATCTCTGTCTCTCAAATCAAACAGTTTGGCAGACTGCTACTGCAAATACACTAGATAATGGAGACAAAGATTTAATTGCAACAGTGGATGGCAAAGCCATAACTATTACTGAGTCATCTGTTAGGAGACATCTCAAACTAACAGATGATGATGGTATTAGCTCCTTGCCAAACACTGAAATTTTTGAAACTCTATCTAGGATGGGGTATGTGTCCAATTCTGATATACTAACTTTTCAAAAAGGACACTTTGCCCCTCAATGGAGATTTTTCATACATACCATCTTACACTGTTTGAGTTCGAAGAAAACCTCTTGGGAGCAATTCAGTAGCAATATTGCAACTGCTCTCATTTGTTTAGCCACAAACAGGACTTTTAATTTTTCAAAACTGATTTTTGATGGTATGGTTAAAAATGTGGATAGCAAATACAAGTTTTTAATCTATTCGGGGTTTATTCAAATATTTTTAAACAAGAACAAAAATCTACTTTTGTCCCACAAAACTGTTTACAAAACTCCTACCCTTACTCAAAAGCTTTTCAGTAACATGAGAATGATTTCCAAGGGTTATAATGGGATAGAGGTACCACTCTTTGAAACAATGCTTGTTCAGGATCAACAGGTTCAGGGTGAAGGATCAACAATACCAGTTTAGTCCCATCACACACCTATAAGTGCTCCATTATCATCACAACCACATATCACACAAACCTATAGGAGGAGAATCAGATAGGTTTCTGTGGTCCCTAAGCCCAGAACTCCTACTAACCCCAATGTAGCAGATGCGGCTGTCCTAGACAGAATGGTGAGGGCTACCACTACTTTCTCTGGCTTAGAAGCTGGGCAGGCCAGTGGTAACATTGATAAGACCCAACCCATGGCAACATCTCATGAGTCAAGTTCACATGAACATGATTCATGTGATGGATGCCCTAGCCAACAGGATACAATGGGGGATATGCCCCATGATTCACCTCTCCCAAGAGGTAACACACTTGGAAGTGATGAGGGCAGTGTGAAACTTAATGATTTAATGGTCCTTTGTACACAATTGTCAAGCAGGGTTACAAGCCTGGAGAATGAGCTAAAAGAAACAAAGAAATTATGTTGGGAATTAAATATTCAAGAAGTTTAATATCGGGTTCTACTCAAAGAAATACTCTAAGTATGATTCTGCTGCTAGAGCATTTGGTTTCTGCTGCTAGTGTTTGATTCTGCTGCTAGCGTTAAACATTCTGCTGCTAGCGTTAACATTCTGCTGCTGACTGTTTCTGCTGCTAGCGTTAACATTGCTGCTGGTGATTAACTTTCTGCTGCTGAGCGGATAAGTATGAAAAGATATTATGTGTATTAAAGTCAACAATATACGGTAGATAATATCTTACCCCATGTGATCAGTCATAATGTTATATTCACAGAACAAGTTGTAAACATAGATACAAGTTGTATCTTAATGATTGACACTCTCAAAGCAAGCGTTCGATAAGACTTGACAATATTGTAAAGATCTTTCTTGTGTTATAAAAGAAAGATCTTAGTCTTGTGACATAAAAGTGTGTGTGAATTATTAAGTGTTTAGATAATAACTCTCAAGAACATAGAAAAAATATCACAGGATATAGAAACATAAGATTCAAGGTTGTAACCCTAGTGATAACTCAAGATCACTCGTATTATTATCTTAATAATATTGAATCGTTTGGTGATAAGCTTTCATTGTTCATTATCATACAACAAACACAACTGTTCCATTTCCATAACCATAATAACCTTCTAAGTGTGATTAAGTAGATTCCGCATACTTAATCATATTCATTCAATATATCATATACACAAAGTACAAAAGGTTTAACCACCTTATTGTGTATCGAATCCTAACAAATTATATGGAGCTGCATATACCAAATTAATTCATAAGGTGAAGAAATTGGAGCAGAAGATCAAGTATAGCAAATCCAAGAGAAGAGAAAATATTGTGGAGTCCTCAAGTGAAGAAGACAGCTTTGATGATGATTTGGAGGATCCTTCCAAACAGGGGAGGAAAATTGCAGACATTGATCAAGATCCAAACATCACCTTGGTTGAAGAAGATGCTGGTATTATGGGGAGGTTTGGTGATACTGATATGGGTGACAAAGATGTTGATACTGCTTCTACAACTGTTGAAGAAGGTACTGCTGGTGTATCTATTAGTACTGCTGATACATCAGTTAGTACTGCCAGTGCTAAAGACAAGGGAAAGAGCATCATGATAGAGCCTGAGCATCCCAAAAAGGTGAAGAAAAGTGTTCAAGCTCAGATTAGTTTTGATCAAGAAGTTGCTCAGAGGGTTTATGAAGAAGAGAAAGCAAAGTTGGCAGAAGAAGAAAGGATTGCAAAGTTTATGGTGGAACAAAAACTTGCAAGTGAAGAAGAAGAAAGACTGGCACAAGTAAAGGCAGACGAGATTCTAGCTAAAAGAATTTATGAACAAGACAAGGTAACTATTAGTGAAAAAGAATGAGAGAATGCCCTTCAAGATCTGCTGGAAGTAATTAAAAAGAGTCAAAGTGAAAAGAAGGCTACTGCAAGAAGAAATAGACCTCCAACTCAAGCAGAAAAGATGAGGTTTATGACTAATTATTTGAAGAATCTACATGCTTGGACTGCTAGTCAGCATAAAGGAAAGACATATGAAGAAATTGAAGGTCTGTATTTCAAAGCTTACAAAAAAGTACAATACTTTGTTCCTATTGGAACAGAAGAAGAAAGCAGAACTACTAAGAGAGCAGGGATATCTTTAGAATCAGAGTCTTCAAAGAAGCAAATGGTTAGTGGAGATCTACCCTCAACTGAAGAACAAGAAGAAGAAGAAGGATTGACTGAAGAACAACTTCAATAGATGATGATTATTATTCCTGAAGATGGTACGAATGTTGAAGCAATACAAGTCAATTATCCTATTATCGATTGGGAAGTTAAAAAAGATGGGAGAATAAAGAGTTGGAAGATCATCATAGTTGGCAGTCATATTGAGGTATATCAGTTCATGGATGATATGCTAAAGGCTTTTGACAGGGGTGACTTGGTGAAGCTATGGGAATTGGTCAAAGACAGGTTTAGATCAGCAGCACCAACAGACAACAAAGAGAGAATTCTATGGGTGGATTTGAAGAGGATGTTTGAAGCAGTTACAGAAGATAGTATATGGAAATTTCAAACTGGTAATCAGGGTTTCAAATGGACCTTGTACAGCTCTTGTGCAGTTCATCATGTATCTACAAGGGCTTGAACAGACATGTATACGTTAGTAGAGAAAGACTACCCATTGTCTAGGGGTACTTTGACTTTGATGTTGTCTGAAAAACTAACTGTGGAAGAAGAGTCTGAGATGGCAAAAGAATTACTAAGGAAGATCTTCATACAGACTGACAAAGAAATGAAGGCTGGAAGAAGATAAAGTGTTTGAAAGAATCCTCTCAAGCTTAAAGATATAATTCATAGAAACTTGCTGATTTGGAGATAAATCACAAGTTTAGAGGAGGGTTGTTAGGAATTATTAGTACTGCCAAGATCACAGTTAGAACTGCTAAAGATTATAACTAACAGTACTAACTAAGTTAGTACTGCTAGAGTAAAAGTTAGTACTGCCAGACTAACTTTGTACTGCTGAAGACTGTAGATAAAGATTGGTACTGCCAGAGATGAAGACGCGTAAGGTGATATGTATAGAAGATATTTAGTGTACATATTATATGTTTAGAATGATACAAATATTTTATATTTGTAGTTATCTTGTAAAGGACTCCTTGTGCCTATAAAAGGTGGTCCTAGGTTAAGGTGTTATATGCATCTCTAGAATACGTTTTTGTTAAGCTTCAAGGTTGTAAACCCTAGTACTACACAAGAGTACTCGTGTTATTGAGCTAATAATATTGAAGCATTTTGGTGAATTCTTCTTGTTAATATAACACAGTTTACAGTTTCATTGTTTACTGTTACATTATAATTCTTCTAAGTATTAAAGAGTAGATTCCACATACTCTTTGATATCATTCAAAGTTTCTAATACAAGCTCAAGTGTTTGGGATCAACAAATCCCCATCATGAAGTCTTCGATGTGAGCTACCACAACATAAGCCCTCATGAAAATCAATATTGATTCAATCACATCTTGGTCAATGGCTTTCTTGTTGAAGCAGTCTCTTCTTATTTTTAGAATGTCTTCAAGATCATGAGGATAAAGATTGATGTAGTCAGCTTCGGTGAAGTGGTAGTGTTGATTATCTGTCCTATCAACGTGATATTCAACTGATCCATGAGAAGATTGATAATCCAAGCTAACCTCGACGTATCTGAGGATTCTGTGTTTCGAGTAGACTTCTTCACGAGGCTTGTGTCTGAGCTGCCTTAGTCGATAGAATCCCCTCGATCTTTCATTAACATTAATGATCCCCATATTTGCGCCTCTGTTGTACTTATCTGGACTTACTTCCTCATCATTGAAGATGTCTGCATATCTTTATTCTTCCGTGAACGGATCTGGAATTTCTTCATAGGTTGCAACTTCCTTGGTAGATGGTTGGTATTTGTTTGGACCGTTAAGCATGTATAAGAGATCGTCATTGAAGTACAGAACTAAAGGAGCGGTGTTAGATCTTGGAACTCTAGGGATTTGTTTCCATAGTGGAGGGCGTTATCTTCTTCTTTGTCCAGTAACATCTCTTTCAATTGTTGAAGAAGTAGAAGCACCGAGAGCTTTAGATACCTCTTGATCGCTAAGTCTAGTATTAATATCTCTATCACTTTTAAACTTGTAGATTACTGAATCATAGATACCTTCTACTCTCTGTTCCATTGGATCATCTTCCCCGATATTCAATCCAAATCTTTCGTGCAGATTAGAGAATAGTATGTTAAGTGTTGTTGTTGTAGGATCTTCAATTTGTTCATCCGTGTGTAGTGGATCCTTCAACACGTCATCAAATACATCATCATCATCTATATTTGAAGCATCAAATCCTCTGAGCCCTGGAGGTATATCTCCTTCCCGATATGTCATGTCTGTCCAAAATTCTTTATCAACATGTACACCTTCCTTGTGAGTTTCATCCCCAACGGCTTCATCGTCCATGTTCACGTCTTCATATTCATCCGTTTGTTGTTGTGAAATGGATCTGTGTTGTTGTTGTTATTGAGGTGATGCTTGTTTGTGTGTTGAGAAGGTTGTAGTTGTTGTGGTTCTTCGTCTTTTAGCGCTTATCTCCCCCTCAGGATCATCCTGACTGCGCCTTCGTGACTGTGGACAACATTGGCTTTCCAACGCGACTACTCTTGTTGACAGTTTCTTGATCAGCTTGATTGCCTCAGAGTTGTTTTTCTTAATTTGCTTCTCGAGGTCTTGAAGTTGATTGTCAGCTTGAGTTGTTATCGGTGGTTCATCTTCGGGTTCTAGTAATCCATTGTATATGTTGGGGTGAGTTTGTTGTGGTGAATCATCATTCAAAAACTTATCTAACATGAGTTCGGAGAGACGCTCCAATGATAGAGTTTTTGCTGATGTTGATGATCTAGCTTGAGATTCACGTGGACGTTGAGCATTGAATCTTGTTTCCATATCTGCTCTTAGCTTCCCCATAACTTCATTGAAGTGTGTTGTTGTTACAAATGGAACTGGTTGAGCTCGTATTCTCTGAAAGAGAGTAGATGTAGATGTTGTCGGGATATGTTTAAGATTAGTTGTTGTTGATGATGGTTGTTGTGATTTGTGAGTTGTGAATGGACATGTTGTTGTGGGTATTGTGTGTGGTGTTGATGTTGAAGTTGTTGTTGTTGTTGTTGTTGTTGTTGTTGTTGTTGTTGTTGTTGTTGTTGTCAGGATTCCTCGGGTGGTAACGGGATTAGTGAGCTGGTGTTGCTCGGTGGACCTAGACCTACTGGTTTCACTCTTCGTCTTCGTCCTAGGCTCCGGTCTATGTGTGTCATCTCCGTCCCCCTTATCATCTCCATCATCCTCATCATGACGAATATCACTAAACCTATACTCCACACTATCCTTATCCTCCTTAGAAGGTTCACTTTTCTCCTATCCTCCCCACATCATCTTTGCTACGTTTGTTTTCCTAGATCATCAGTTCGGGCTCGATGAGTGTTTCCTACGTCATCATCTTCGCATGAAGTTGCCTAAGCTTACTCCCCAGCTTAGTGCATTTTCTTGCTATTGTCTTCTTGCCCTCCTAGGTTCCTCCTTTGGCACTAGACTCTATTTTGACGCTATGCGCCCCGGGTAGGTCCTCGGTTTTGAGCTTCCTATAGGAGCGTTAATACTTCATGTACTCTTTGTATGCATTGATTCCTTTCAGCAAGATCCAACAACTTGTGGTATCGGCATGGGTGCTTTGGTGTAACAATTGAATCACCACTTGTGCTTTACATTATGGCTCTTTTGCTTGGGATTTCTTGTCTTCATGAAATATTCGGATGTTGCCTCATGAATTAGGCAATCATTCACTTGATGTATGTGACAAAAGGAATGAACAATTCTTCTTCTTCATTGATTTCCTTACATGATCTACACATCTGTCCAGAATGATCTTCGCATAGTTGAAGTGACGCTGCTTCACTATACATACATTACTTGGTACAGTGATTGTAGTCCTATATCCATCCCTGTTTCTTTACCATTATACAGGTTCAGAATTGAGAAAAGCGTTGCCCATCTCGGGTAGATACTTCTGTTTGATGCTTATGAAATCTTTTGAAGTTGTCAGCACCTTCAGCATCTTTATCGTATCTAGCTCAATGAATAATTATTTGAGCTGATCTACGTGGGAGCTTCTACAAATCTTCATAATTACCATTATTTGCTGTAGGAAGATTAAGTGCTGTTCATAGATCTTCGACGTTAGGTTAAATGACGTTTTGTCTCTATGCTACTTTGAAGTGTTTCGGGTTTGACATTTCCAAGAGCTCAACATTACGCCAGAATTGTTGTAAGTTAAATCGTGGAGTGTGGAGTCGGTTTGATGATGTGCGGATATAGGGATGAGTTGGAATTCGGGATATGGCTTGGTACATTCCAATATTAATGAAGAACTGTTTACAATCCATTCCAAATGTACACCCAATCGCGTTAGCCTACTTGTATGCATCATCTTTAGTGCATTATGGTTACAACATTTTG
Source organism: Artemisia tridentata subsp. tridentata (assembly GCA_021014915.2). Classification (NCBI taxonomy): domain Eukaryota; kingdom Viridiplantae; phylum Streptophyta; class Magnoliopsida; order Asterales; family Asteraceae; genus Artemisia; species Artemisia tridentata. The sequence continues at coordinate 163,151,782 of CP139503.1, forward strand.
TTAAACCTTTGTTAATTGTCTAGTTTTACTGGTTGCTAAGTTGATCATATCTTGTAAATACATTTTGGACGATTGGACGATTGGGTTAAAGTACTAGTTATTATGGAGTAATGAGGAAGAAAGCTAATGTTATTCCTCATATGTACGTTAATGTTTTAAGTACTCCACGTGTTTGACCCTCTTAATTCGGGTATTAGTTAGTTTAATTATTTAAATGTTCAAGTGTAGGGATACAATATAAATCCCTTTGTATGGATTTATATTTTGGATGGTAGGGCAAGAGTGTATGAAAAAAATATATATAAAAAAAAAGAAAAAAATCAAAAAAAAATTTGACAAAGAAAAAAAATTATAAAATGATAAAAAGAAAAAAAAAAAAAAAAAAAAAAAAAAAGAGGAAAAAGAAAGAAAAAAACATACGGACTACCATCCCGTCTTTTATTTTTGTTTAAGTCAAGATAATGTTAAGAAAAATACAAAAAGAGTTGTTAGTTAGTGAGTCGAGTCTTGGCTTAGCAACTCCACCTTGTACATGTGATTGACTAAGATAATTGACTTGCCACCAGTAAAAATTCCCTATATCCAACTGATGCGTGGTTTTGCGACCTTACAACAGGTTTTACCTCTCGAGGGATCTCAAGAGGCTTGCAATCCCCACCAGGCAGTGTACCTGACCGATGTAGTATAGTGTAGTGGCAAGTACCGGGGGATTGATCGTTCTCTAGGGGAATAGTGTCGTTAGGATTGAAAAACTATTCTAATAGGTCTAAGGGTGAGGGAAGATTCTTTTTGTATTTTTATATTTTTATGAAAGCAAGTAAAATCTCGGGTTTGAATGAGTGGGCGGAATTAGTTGCTAGTCAACTAACCCAAATAACTACAATTGCAAATAAAATAAAATAACTAAAAATGAAAAGGAGTGGTGGAACTTATATGGAGAGAAATGTGTTTACTTAGATTTCCTTACTCCCTAACTATCTTTTACCGGTTGATTAGTGTGTATTAATTGCGTGGATGACGGGTGTATTCCTTAATACCAATCGTGGGGTGGCGTACGTACTTCCCCAACTCTACAAGCTCCTACTTCACTCCTATGTCGAGCCGGCTAAGAAGCTCCTAACATGGGATCACTAGAATTCGCTCATGCATTAAATACAACCATAAAAACCTTTGTACGCATTGGTTCATGTTTCTTAAGACGTTCAAGCAAGTTACCATATAGGAGGTTAGCCAGTTTTCTTAAGCCTAACATCGATAAACAATCATCCAATACAATTAATAACACACTAACAACTAATAATCAATAGTTAGGTTTCATTAGATCTAAGCAAACACAAGATAAATCTAGCCTAGCATGTTAATCAAAAGACAAGAACAAGATATAATCAAACAACACATAGACATATTGATTGATTAAATGAATACTTATCTTCAATTAAACATGGGAGATCCAAGGGTATAAAAACCCTTAAAAATGGCAGAAATTCGTCTTAGGGTTCTCCTCACAAAGTTGCACACTAATGACAAAAAATTGCAAAACTATATATAGAACTTAGTAGCTGACGGCGTCACGTTATAGATCTTGACGCCGTCACCTCACCGTGTCTAGGGTTCCCGGATGGTCTTCCTGACGCCGTCCCTCTTTAATCCTCCAAAATCCTCCCTGGCTTATCAAGGCTTGACGCCGTCAGAATAAATCTTGACGCCGTCTCTCATTAACATAAAACGTGATGGCCTTGATCACCTTAAAGGGTGACGCCGTCAGACTTTCCATTGCAAAACTCTCTGGCGCGTCACGTGTATTTTTCATATCCACCTCTTTTGCCAAGACATGACGCCGTCAAGAGCAATACTTGACGCCGTCAAGTGTACTTTTCCAGCAACTTTGAAGACTTTGTCGTTATCTTCACTTTTATGCTCCAAAAACGTCCAAAATGCTTCCTTTTCCAGATTTCTTCTCCAAAGTACCTAAAATGACAAAAGGAACTATTTAGGGCAATATTTGATCAAATAAATACGATTTAGGGCTTAAATGACCCCCTAAAAGCGGTACACTTTTCGCTTCATCAAATACCCTTACACTTGAGATTTGCTTGTCCTCAAGCAAATGCGCTTTTATTCTAATCAAAATACAAGTTAGGGGTCATTTAATGCTAATATAAAAGTAATTACAATAAATAGTCATTCCACTTTAATCATAATAAGCACGGAGATTACAAACTAGCACCTCACAAGTAGTGTTTAGATACTCACATCTCTCAGGTGTCATAAAAGTGTATCTCATAAATGAAAACGGATAATATCTCTCACTACCTGTCATAGCAAATAGATTACCATAGGCTTGGGAAAGGATCGAAAACCTCCTCCACTAGGCGTAAGCACCTAAGATAAACTATCAAAGAGGGCTTTTAAACGGGTTATAACGTTAGGTGTAGGGATATGATAAACACGGATTTGTTGGATAAGGGATATTTTACTGGTGGCGAGTTAAAGATCTTGATTAATTACATGTACAATATGGCGTTGCTAAGCCAAGACTAGACTCGACTTAAGCTAAAAACAAAATAACACAAACATAAAATAAACATAAAATGAAACGGGATGGTAGTCCGTATGTTTTTTCTACTTTTTTTTTTTCATTTTTAGGTATTTTTCTTGATTTTTTCGATTTTTTTTTTATTTTTTATTTTTTTTTATTTTTTTTTTGATTACATTCTTGCCCTACCATCCAAAATAATTCATCATAGGGGCATTGCATTCCCCTTACACTTGAACTTTTACATAACTTTACAATTAACTATTCTAATGACTCGAATTAAGATAATCGAAACACTTGGAGTACTTTTAAAATATTTAGCACATATGAGGGTAATAATGTTGTTCTTCCCCATTACTCCATTACACTAGTACTTTACCCATGAGTCCCAATCGTCCCAAAACAATATGTACAAGGATATGACTCGACTTAGAAACCGTGTAATCAATTAGATAATTAACTTGGGGTTTAAACAAATGTTGTCACAATAATGCACTAAAGATGAGTGCATACAAGGTAGGCTAAGGCGATTTGGGTGTACATTTAAGTGGGGTGTAAACAAATTCTTCCTTTAAGTAAAATGCTTAAAGGTCGAAACGAAAAGATAGGCTCTGAGGGGTGTACTAGGGCTATCATGTACTAAAAATGAGTACAACGCAAAGGGTGTGGGAGAATTACTTGACCAATGTAGCCAATGTAATTATAACAAAAACACAGGTGTAAAACAATGGGTTAATCCTAATGCCTCTTATCATGTAGTAAATCTAACTACACGAATGTAGTCTCACTTGTGGCCTCGGAATGGTCCTAACGCAAGTTCTAGAATCTAAGTGCTACCGGTACAAACATCATAGCATAAATGCTTTTCCTACCAATTCTAGGGGCGAACCTCACATATTTGGGGGTGGAAAATTTTTTAGTGGTACGGTTTTGTGCTAGTCATATAACTTCCTATCCATGAGACGCTCATTAAGACCAAAGTTTCACTCCTAAATGTTGTAAAAAATTTTAAATTTGGCACTAAAATTGCCCTAACAGGTATTTATCTCAGTTTTATTACACATCAACCATCAAACAAACAAAAATCAAGCGTAATTGTATTCTCTAAAGTATCGTACTTTTACCCCCCTTACACTTAAGATGAACATTGTCCCCAATGTTCAAATAACAAGATGTAAAAGTAAATAAGGTAAAAGAATGAAATCAAATACTCCCCTGATTCGTTTGGTGGATAAAGAGGTAACATGGTTAGATCTTCTTCCAAGAGAATGTAGAAGCTCCAAGACTAATGCATCGCCAAAAGCTTGATTCCACATACATCTCCTTGTCCAAAATAACCTGTTAAACCTGAGAAAACAAACACGAAAACCTGCATAACATCGGCGGGATAAATTCTATATAAGGATATAATGCTTGTGGAATGATTATTTTGCAGATTCCTGGAGATTATAAGTTAGAGATTTAAGACTAAAGAAATGATCTGACAGAATTCTCATGTTAAGTTTCCGGAAAATTTCTGGAAAAACCTATACCTTACTTCCTGGAAATCCTGCAAAACATCATTATGACTCGATACAAGCATTTGACTCAAACAATTACTAATATGTATGTTAATTTAATATTGTTATGATTCATGTTCATTTGTTCTAATAAACCGATTTGGATTTCCCTTACACTTAACTTTTGCAAAATACCTTTATATGTAGTTAAGACGAAGTTAAAAACAAGATAAAGCATTTTCACAATTTAGTTTTGAACATGAATCAATAATAATAAAAATTAAACATACATACGGAAGCAAATAAAATCAAACAAACAAATAAATAAACACACAAAGAAAATAAAGCTTGGGTTGCCTCCCAAGAAGCGCTTTTCTTTATTAACGAGTCTTGTAGCTAGACTCAAAGTCCCCGTACATTACGTGACTTCTTCATCGAAAGTTATGTCTTCCTCATTGATCATTTCATTACCATTCTCTTGATAATGCTTGACTCGTTGAATATTCACAGTGAATTCCCTATCCTCGTCGTCAATCAACACAACGGCTCCGGTTTTAGAGGAGCTCCTTACGGTAAAAGGTCCATACCATCTAGATTTAAGTTTCCCAGGAAATAGCCTTAAGCGAGAATTATATAATAAGACCTTGTCTCCTTCTGAAAACTCCTTGGGTCTCTTAATCCGTTGGTCATGCCTTCTTTTTGCCCTTTCTTTGTATGTAATGGAAGATTCATAGGCCTCTAATCTCAATTCATCGAGCTCTTGGAGCTGTAAGAATCTATTTGTTCCCGCAACCGTATAATCCAAATTACAAGCCTTAAGTGCCCAATATGCCTTGTGTTCCAGTTCTACTGGAAGGTGGCATGCCTTGCCATATACCATACGGAACGGGGTTGTCCCGATTTGTGTCTTATAAGCGGTTCGAAATGCCCACAAAGCTTCATCGAGCTTAAAAGACCAATCTTTTCTGTTTTGATTGACCGTTTTCTCTAATATTCTCTTTATGGCTCTATTAGTGTTTTCGACTTGACCGTTGGTTTGAGGATGGTAAGCGGTGGAGAATCGGTGAGAGACTCCATATCTTTTCATAACTTTCTCCATTTGCGAATTAGAAAAATGGGTTCCCCTGTCACTAATAAGAGCTCTCGGAATTCCGAACCTAGCGAACAATTTTTTTAGGAAATGAATTACTACCCTAGCGTTGTTAGTCCTAAGGGCTTGTGCTTCCACCCATTTCGAAACATAATCAATGGCCACTAAGATGTATTCATTCCCTCCTGAAGATGGGAAGGGTGCCATGAAATCAATTCCCCAAACATCGAAAACCTCGCAAACTTGTATATAATTCTGTGGGGCTTCATCCCTCCTAGAGATATTCCCAGCTCTTTGACACGCGTCACAAGTCTGTATCATTCCCTTCACATCACGAAATATTGTAGGCCAATAGAATCCCGCGTCGTAGACCTTTCGTGCAGTAGTGTTCATTCCGTGATGTCCTCCCGATGGACCTGCATGACACTCTTTCATAATTCTGACAGCCTCCTTTTCCGAAACACAACGCCTGATTACCTGATCCGGACATCATCGGAATAAGAAAGGTTCATCCCAAAAGTAGTACTTTAATTGATTGAAGAACCTCTTTTTTTCATGCCTGTTCATATGCTCAGGAATGACTCTACTTGCCAGGTAGTTAGCATAATCCGCATACCATGGTTCAGAATCATTTATTGACATAAGCTGCTCTTCAGGAAATGACTCCCGAATCTCACTCTTGTCAGATTCAGCGAGGCTGGGGTTTTCGAGACGAGAGAGATGATCAGCCGCAAGATTCTCTGCTCCTTTCTTATCACGAATCTCTATATCGAACTCTTGCAATAGTAAGATCCAACGAATTAACCGCAGTTTAGCATCCTGTTTAGTGAAAAGATATCGAAGAGCTGAATGGTCCGTAAAAACAACCATTTTAGAAAGGACAAGATACTGGCGAAACTTATCAAAAGCAAATACCACGGCTAGTAATTGCTTTTCAGTGGTAGTGTAGTTTTCCTGGGCAGGATTCATGGTTTTGCTAGCGTAGTATACTGGCTGAAAGTGTTTGTTAAGCCTTTGGCCTAATACTGCTCCAACAGCATAATCGCTAGCATCGCACATGATTTCAAAGGGTAACTCCCAGTTAGGGGTGACCATAATTGGAGCTTGGGTGAGTTCCTGCTTCAATCGATCGAATGCATCCTTGCACTCTTAAGAGAAGTCGAACGGGGCATCCTTCACGAGCAACTGAGTCATTGGTCTAGTTATCTTTGAGAAATCTTTAATGAATCTCCTATAGAAACCAGCATGACCCAAGAGGCTACGGATTGCCTTGACAGTTGTTGGATAGGGAAGTTTGGATATAGCTTCAATTTTTGCCCGGTCTACTTCAATTCCACTTCCTGAAATTTTGTGCCCTAGCACAATCCCTTCTTTTACCATAAAGTGGCACTTTTCCCAGTTTAGTACCAAGTTAGTCTCCTCACAACGTTTGAGCATTTTCTCAAGGTTAGCAAGACAGCGATCAAAAGAGTTTCCAAAGACCGAAAAATCATCCATGAAGACCTCCATGCTGTCTTCCATTAACTCATGGAAGATTGCTGTCATGCAGCGCTGGAAAGTGGCGGGGGCGTTACATAGTCCAAAGGGCATTCGCTTGTAGGCGAAGGTGCCATAAGGGCATGTAAACGTAGTCTTTTCTTGGTCCTCAGGAGCGATAAGGATTTGGAAATACCTTGAGAACCCATCTAGGAAGCAGTAGTACTCATGCCCTGCTAACCTTTCCAACATTTGGTCGATAAATGGGAGAGGGAAATGATCCTTTCGGGTTGCATCATTCAACTTCCTATAATCGATGCACACACGCCATCCAGTTACTGTTCGTTGAGCCACTAACTCATCCTTATCGTTTTTCACCACCGTCATTCCTCCCTTTTTTGGTACAACATGTACAGGACTTACCCATGGACTGTCCGAAATTGGGTAAATTAGCCCTGCATCTAGGAGCTTAATGACTTCCTTTTTTACGACTTCCTTTATGTTGGGGTTTACTCGCATTTGAGGTTGCACGGTGGGTTTATAATCCTCCTCCATGAGGATTTTATGCGTGCAAAAGGTAGAGTCAATCCCCTTGATGTCGGCTACACTCCATGCTATAACTCCTTTATAATTTTTTAAAACTCCTAAGAGTTTATCCTTTTGTTCACTTTTCAAAGAAGAGTTTATGATTACCGGAAGTTGATCTTCTCCTTGGAGGAAAGCATATTCAAGGTTGTTTGGGAGTTCCTTGAGTTCTAACGTAGGTGGCTCGATGATGGAAGGTTTAAGTTTGTTTTCGGGTTTACGAAGCTCTAAGCTGTTCAATTTCTTGTCTGGGATAGAAGGAGACTGCGTTCACATCCATAGTCTTCTCCTCCTCTAAGATGGGTAAGAATGCTTCATCTCGCAACCAACCAGCTTCCACCTGTTCATCTATACAATTGTCAATCTCGTCGGATAGTTCATTGATTTCTCCGATGAAATACAGCCGATTATTTGCTTCGAGAGAAAGATTCATTGTGTCCTTGATGTCGAAGGTTAAGCTATCGGCCCCCACTCGTAAGGTTAATTTGCCGTCATGAACATCAATAACAGCACGAGCAGTTGCAAGGAATGGCCTCCCCAGAATGATGGGTACTAGGTCATCTTCTTCCATCTCTAAGATGACGAAGTCAACTGGAAATTTGAACTTCCCTACCTTAACCAGCACATTCTCACATATTCCTAAGGGGTATTTGACTGATCTATCGGCTAGTTGGATGTTCATACGGGTTGGTTTCAACCCAGAATACCCTAATTTGAGGAACATGGAATGCGGCATAAGATTGATACTTGCTCCTAAGTCGGCTAAAGCATTCTTGACTGAAAGAGATCCTATTGAGCAGGGCAAGGTGAAACTACCTGGATCGTCCACCTTCTTTGGCAGCCCTCGTTGAGTCACCACAGAACATTCTTCTCCTAGGGTTACAAGACCCTCGAGCCCTTTTCTGTTGGTTAGCAGCTTCTTGAAGTATGTACTATATTTGGGCATATGGTAACATGCATCAAGAAGGGGTATGGTGATGACCGAATTCTTCAAATATGACAAGAATCTTTTATTATCATTTTCGGCCTTTTGATTCTTGAGGCGGGACGGGTATGGGACCTTAATGGGCTGTTTGGTTGAAGTAGGTGGAGAGGGAGTTACCGGAGGGGTTTGTTCGGGAATTCCATCGTTCACATTATCTTCCTCCTCTTGAGGGGTGTTGGGTTCCATGACGTTAGATTGTTGAGCTGGGTAAGGTGGATCCTTAGTAGTTGTTCCAGCACGAGTGGTGATGGCGAGTAAGGGATCTCTTTGATTTGTTTGAGGTTCGCCAAGGCCGTCGAGAGTGGCGTTGAGTTCAGCGAATTTGGCCCTCAGGTCGTTTTGTTGGCTATTGATGAGGTTGTCGAGACCTTTTAGTTGCAGATTCTTTTCAAGCGTGAAATGCCTAAGATCATCCTCAAAAGTGCTCCTAACCTTGTAGTCAGGATATTCTCCTCCTCCCTCTTCTCTCACAAGATTTCCCCAAGGGGTAAAATCATTGTTTTGGTAGAAAGTTAAGAGCGAAGGATCATCGAAGATGTCGTGGCTTGACAAGCATACTTGTTTGGTGGTGGTATCGTCCTCGCATTCCTCCACTTCATGCGGGCTACCACATTGGTCACAGATCAAGTATGGGTTTGATAACCGTTTAGTTGGTTGTGACTTGTCTAGATAAGATACTTGATCATTCAATCTACTCAACCGGCTAGCAAAAGGAGGCTCTTTCATGATCTTGGAAACGCTCATGATCGAATCGGGTTCATCCCAGGTATCATCTTGATCATTTGCGTATTCCTCAATTCTATTCCATCCTTCCTCAGCGCTTAGGTTGGCAATTTTTCCTCTCACCGAATTATTAATGCCAAATTGGTCGCTTTTAGGGACACTGTCATAAAAGATCTGGACAAGAAGCCAGAGTTCAATGCCATGATGAGGGACTTGTCTAATTAGATCTTTGAATCTGATCCAGGATTCGCGAATGGGTTCAGTTGGTCCAACATGGAAGCGGAAGATTTCGTCTCTTAACGTTGAAGTTCTTCCTATGGGAAAGAATTTCTCCTAAAATTTTGAGACAAGCTGTTCCCATGTGAAGATGGACTCGGATGGAAGTTGGTTATACCAGTCTCCGGCTTTTTCATAAAGGGTGAAGGGAAAGAATTGCAGCCGGGAGGTATCTCTAGTGGCCCCGTCCGTATGGAGGGTATCCACTATTTTCAGGAAGTCCTTGATGTGTTGGATTGGATCTTCAGTTTTCAATCCGTGGAACTTGCATACACTTTGGACAAGCCAAATATCGGTTGCACGCAAGACCCCATTCGTGTGTTCATTTGGAAAAACGATGGCATTGGAAAAACCACGAGGGGTGGGAGAAGAGTAATCCTTGAGGCATTTTGGGATTGGGTTTTCGGGAACCTCCGTATCGTGATTGGGTTGAGGGCTAGGAGGTGTAGAATGATGATTGGATTCTTCCTCGGAGAGGGCATCATCAAAGTTGATGGCAACGCCAGATGGTTCGGGTGTTGCAAAGAGTCGCCTTAATCTTCGCATTTCCCTATCAGGTTCTGCGTAGGGTGGAATAAGGTCTCTTAGTGAACTACGACTCCTGGTGACTCTAAGATTGGAGAGATCTTCGTTCACCATGATGGCCAAGGAAGATTTGAGCAATGGATAGAGCAGAAAAAGAGAGACTAAAGAAATCCTAGAAAAATAAAATAAAAATCTCACTTGAAAGGAATCTAGTGAGTAGACCTAATAAAATAAAAATTCAACCTAAACAATAACGTAGCTCTTGATGCCAATTGTGGAAAACTAGAAGGGGGGTTGAATAGTTTTTACCGTTTTTAAAGTTTTATTTACTTTGTTACTATATGTTAATTCAAAGGAAACAATCACAAATAAATAATCACACAATATAAACAAAAGATAAAGAGAGGAAAGATCAAACCACACGACACAGTTGTTTATAGTGGTTCGGCTACAAGAACTCTATTCCTTGCCCTACTCCACTCCCCGAGTTTCCTACTCGAGAGTTTATCTTTCACTAAGAAACAAACTCCTTTCCTAGGCGGAGAAAACCTTTACACGTCGCTTACTTCCTTTTCCGGTACTAAGCTAAACACCGGGTTCTTTCACAAGGTAGAACCAACCTGACGTCGCCTAATTACTTTACCGACACTAAGCTAGATGTCGAGTTCTTTACAAGGGTACAACCACTCCCTACACTCTTTGTACTTTAAGGACTAAAGTACTAACCACACTCACTGATTACAAATGATAGATATGATGTGTGAAACAAACTACAAGATCACACAGTAATGCAACTAAAGGATTACGGTTCTGTAGATCCTTGAATGCTTGATCTCCTTTCTACAAAATGGAAGATCAAAGTGAAATGCAACTATGAATGATGTTAGTAAGATATGTACTGAATGAGTATATGTGTTTAAGCTATATGAGTGATGCCAAGATCAAATACCAAGCCTGCTATTTATAGGCAAGCAAGGAAAGGCTCCCACGGATCCGGCGGATCCTTCAAAAGGGATCCGTCCCTTATAACACTTGGATCCGTGGGATGTGACAGCTATGTAATAGTTGTCTCTTACCATATCTTAGTTGTATCTTACCATATCATCCAAGATCTTCAAATGTCAACTATGTTGCTTGCATATCTAACCAAGATATATCAAAGATATTGTATGTGATGCATACAATGATGTCATGGCATAGATTATGAATTAAAGTTTCCTTTTAAGGAAACAAGTTACTAAACTTGTAATTCTAAGTTAATATGTGAAGTGTAAAGTGTGTACTTAAGAGACTAAGCTAGTATTTATTATTTGCTAAAAGATATTCCTTATATTTGTCATTAACAAAACTAATGAAAGATCAAAGAATATAAATAACGTTTTTGGGACGCTATTTGTATTAACAATCTCCCCCTTTTTGTTGATGACAAAACATAAAGTATATTTTTGAGCAAGAGAATAAATATAGCATGAGTTCTTAAAAATATATATTAAGTTTGTTTATTTAAAGAAAAGTTTTGTAAAAAAAAATGTATGTACTGTGATAATTCACAGTTGATGCAAACTTAGTCCTTTCTCCCCCTTTTTGTCGAAACAAAAAGAGTAGCGAAGCGGAATGCGATTTTGAGAACTTTAAGAGCTCCCCCTTGTTTTATACTCCCCCTAAATGGAGTAATCAAGTAAATGATGCATGAATCTACAAAACAAACGGTTAGTATATGAGATGCTTATGAGATGCTCCCCCTCGATGTATACTCCTCACTTCTCGAGTTACGTATACTATTGAAGGGTATGATATGCTGCAAAAGAAGTGTTAGTTATGAAATGACTTCAATGAAGAAGTAGAATGCATGTGAAGTATTTTCCCAAACAAGTTTTTGACTTTACAAAGTCAAACTAAGTGTCTGATCATAATTTGTACCTAAAGCAATCATATGCCGGAGATAATATATGCAATATAGGAATGTTAGTTCATAATGATAATGATAATATGCAATATGTTGATCACTCATAAGCATAAAACATCATATTCATATAAATTGAAAATTTTGTGACAAAAGTCACAATGGAGAAATGATGTTACAAATAAGAAGACATCCTAAAAAATAAAAAGTCCTAAACAAACAACTTAAAAAGAAAAATCCAAACAACTAATCTAAAGAGCTCCTATTGAGGAGGATGAGAGATTGCGTTCAAACGTTCAAGAACATGGTTCAAGATGAACCTCATCTCGTTTTGAAGCTCATGGACCAAGATGTTGGTCCTTTGGGCCAAGTGAGCCGTTCTCTCACAATGTGCGCAATCATGACTTGAGAAGCCGGGCGGAAGACTAGGGTCCAAGTTGTGTGGTGGTGGTGGTGATGGTGGTTGGGTGTTGTTGTTGTTGGATGGTTGTTGTGGTGTTTGGAGGGAGTTCATAAGGATGTTTTGGATGTCCATTGCTTCATGGAGGCGATGGTCAACCATACCCGAGAGAGTGTAGAGACGATTAAGCTCTTCACTAATCTCCTCTTGGGTGTGAGGTATATTCATCCACATTGCCTCGTCAATGGCAACTAGAGTGGATGTGGGTGATAGAGGTTTTTGTTGAGGTTGGGATGATTGTGCATCATGGTATAAAGGGCCATGGATATCCGGGTATATCGGGTGAAAAAGCATGGGTTGTTGACCTTCAAAAGTCATGGGTGGAAGATTGGGTAATTTTGGTGAAAGTTCTTCTAAGTCATCAAGATGTGGTGATGTAGGAGGAGTCCTAAATAATTCCAAGGGTTGGAGTTTAGGTGATTTTGGTGGTGATGGTGATCTAACAGTCTGTGATGGAGCCGGTGGTGGAGTAGAGGCTATTGGAGTAATGGTTGGTGGTGGTGTTTGTATAACAACATGTGATGGTGTTGGGGTGGAGAGTGTAAGGAAATTTTCACTAGCAATGGGTGATGATATATTGAGAGGAGAATTTTCCTCAGATGAGGAGTTTGCTAAGTTGATAAAACAACAAGGTTTAACACTGATGCGAGCTGTTCTTCTTGGAGTTCTAGATGTGGAAGAGTTGTGTGACTTAGTCATGGTGAAAAGGATATCTAAAGTGTACAGGAGAGGAAGTGTTTGTTGTGTGAAGAAATGATCCTAAAGTGCTAATTTATAGACAGAAGGTTTGTGAGTCTGTGTGTTTGGATTTGATGTGAATCCAATAGAGAATGTGGGTTCTAAATGATTTGGAACAGAAAATTGTGCAGGTCATATCAATGAAGTCAATCCATTGAGCTTTGGTTGAGTAATATGTTTTGGATATGCAGTTAATACAAGAGGATAGTGGAAAATCTGATGATTTGATATGTCCACGGATTTGACGGATCCCTAAAAAGGGTTCCTTCTTTGTATTGGTTTGGTAACTCACACCTAAAGTTTAAAAATTTAAATTTTGGTGGGAAATTTTGTTCCTAAGTTTCTAAGAATTTCTAAATGATTCTAAGATGAATTATGATTAGTACATGAATCCTAGATGATACTAAACACTAAGATTTAAGAATCGGGATGAGTCGAAAAAGTTTTAGAATTTTGCTGGGAAACCTGCGGATCCAAAGTGGATAAAAGGCGGAACCATTTTCTGGGATCCGCCAAATCCGCAGGTAGGCGGATGGCGGATCCAACGATAAGCCTTGGCGGAACCCTGTTTTGGGATCCGCGGGATCCGTAGGCCTAAAACTAAGAAAGTAAACAGAACATATGTCATATTTCGTGTTTTTCGACGAAAACCCGAAAATTCACCTAGACCTTACTTAACATCTAATATGTATAGCAAAACAACTAAATATGATAACATTAACACATGATTGCACATAGTTTAATCCATACTTAGAAACTTACCGTTTTTAGGTGTTATGCCAAACATAGGCAATCACCCGGAAAATTGATAACCATGATGGTTATCTACCTGCAAGTGTTAGTTATTACACATACACAATAAGTATTATCAGATAAATTCAAGACACATAGAAATTTAACAACACAATATCCAACATTGTTTAAAACCAAACACTCCATTAACTCAGCTTCTTCTTCAACTTCTTCATCCCCTTGTGTAATTTCATCATCCAACGCCCCAGATTCTTCACCATTCCTTTGATGTTTCGATACTCAGCGGATTCATGTGGGATTGGAGGAAGATGGCTCAAGTATTCGGGTGGAGGAATCCTAGAATTTGGCATACCATCATCTTCACTCATGGAAGATGATGAGGATGATGTTGGAACACGAGGACGTTTGCCCTTATCAACACTAACCCTAAAATCACTCAAAGGAACGAAGGTGTGTTCAATTTCATTGTAATCCGGAACAAAGCCTAGATGGTTTGGACGAGCGGGTGCAAAGGCTCTATAAAGTCGGGTTAAGAGCATACCATAAGGCATTGCAATCTTGCTTTGAACCGGAATGTCACACATTCGTTTGGCAACATAATAAGCAAGATTGAAGGGTTGACGAGTAGAGATGTTGTACATCATGTGACATAAACAAGCATTGATATGATCACGGTTTCCTATGGTGCACATCACATTTGCCCTTAACACATCCTCCATCTTCTTGAATTCGGGTCTTAGTTCATTAAGTTCCATTGCGAATGGATCTCTAGCAACTTCACGACCACGATACATTCTTGTGGGGTTGTTCTTAGGAATGAAGAGATGGTCCCTAATCACTTCTTTTGATTGGAGAGGTGTGGCATATCGTGCCGTCCTATCGAGATTGGAGTCTAAGATTGTTAAGGACCATTTGTCCGAGTAAATACATGTACCTTGACTTGGAATTCCTAAGACCTCACCGAATTGATCAAGAGGGATGTTGACAAGATTTCCATTTAGAGTAAAATGAAGACTTAAGTAACCTTCATCACTCGAGGTAAGACCTACACTAGCATAGAACTCAAGTATGAACCTAGGAATGATTGGCTCGTCTATGTCTAAAAGAGAATCAAATTGAATTGCGGCTAATTGTTCCCTAAGTTGAGTGCCTTCATAAAATGATGCATCTACGGCTCTACCCTCATGAACATACTTTTTCTCTAAGACTTTGAAAATTTCTATTTGGGCATCGGTTAGACCTTTGGTTTTGTGGACTTTAGGTAAGTAGTTAACGGTTTTCTTGTGATCGTAGTTGGTTGCGGGAGGCATGATTTTCCTAAGTACAAAAAGTTACATAGTTTTAGTTAAAATGATCAAAGGAAGTGTAAAATTCCTAGTGTGTGCCTACATGGGGACAATGTGGAGGTGCGGTTATCTCGACTCTTTTGATGCAAGAAAAATTAGTTTATGCAAGTTTTGTTTACAAAATGAGAGATAACCCAAACACTCCTATTTCAATGTAGCTACGGTTGAATGTACCCGAAAATACATATTAGTTATGTATTCCCTTTAGCATTCAAGAGACATTATGCAAGTGAAGTCTAAAAGATAACGTTTTTGCATTTGTATGAACAATGTAAGAAAAGATAATTTTACCTAGTCGTTAGAAGATTTTAGTGAAAAAATTTTCATGGGGTTTTTTTTGTTAAATTAAGACAATGTGCTATAAGATGCAATTCCTAACTAAGAAAAACATGTTTTTAAGTATAATGCAATAAATATGCTTCATGATTTTTCAAGAATTATGCATATACCCCAAGTTTGGTTTTGTGCATGAAATGGAAATCCTAGACGCAGATCAGGAGTATAAATGTGATAAGAATACTTACAGTGATGTTAGAAACACAAATTAGTGGAAGAAAATGGTCCAAAATATGATGGAGATTAAGTGTGTGTCGAGTTATAGTAAGGTGATATGTTTTGGAGTGAGGAATGAATAGTAGTTGTTCTTGTTTATTAAATAATAAACTGGAGTTAGCATGTGGCGGATCCGGCGGATCCCAAACAAAGGATCCGTCTTTGTTGACGATTGGATCCGCGGATTCAGAACACATGTTTTGGTTTAGTGTCGTGTGTGGCTAAACTAGTGTCTATACTAGTGTTTCTCCTAATCACTAGGTTCCATTAATCCTAATCCAAGTCTAAGATAGTTGAAAGGTTCACGTTTAAGTGGTTTAGTGAGGATATCGGCAATGTTGTCCTCTGAGGAAACTTTCTCAATTGAGATGATTCCCTTCTGTACATTGTCGCGAAGGAAGTGATGGCGTATTTCAATATGTTTGGTTCTAGCGTGTTGGACTGGATTTTTGCTTAAATCGATAGCACCTTTGTTGTCGCAAAGAATGGGAATGTTGTTGAGTTCAATTCCATAGTCGACGAGAGCTTGTTTCATCCACAGTGCTTGTTGACACGCCTTTCCTGCAGACACATACTCTGCTTCTGTTGTTGAGATTGCGAGGGCAGTTTGTTTCTTAGCGAACCATGACGTGAGACAATATCCTACAAAAGTACAAATACCACTAGTACTTTTCCTATCAACATAGTCTCCTGCATGATCTGAGTCGGTATACACTATGGTTTCTACACCCGTTCCTTTGGGATACCATAATCCTAAGTGTGTAGTACCTTTGATGTACTTAAATATTCTTTTAACGGCTTCTAGATGGGATGTTTTTGGATCTTCTTGAAAACGTGCACATAGACAAACACTAAACATAATGTCAGGCCTACTAGCCGTAAGATAGAGTAAACTACCAATCATTCCTCTATATTTAGTGCTATCTACGGATTCATTTTCTTCATCCCTAGTGAGTTTGGTTTCGGAGGACATGGGTGTTCTCATGGGTTTTGAGTCTTCAAGACCAAACTTCTTAAGCATATCTTTGATATACTTTGATTGGTTGAAAAATATCCCATCTTCTAATTGTTTAATTTGGAGACCTAAGAAAAAGTTTAGTTCCCCCATCATACTCATTTCAAACTCGTCATGCATGATTTTTGAGAAATCGTCGCATAACTCTTGACAAGTTGAACCGAATATAATGTCATCCACATATATTTGGACTATAATAATATGTGATCCCTTTTTCTTGGTGAAGAGAGTATTATCTACTAGGCCCATGGTATACTTATGGTCAACTAGGAAAGTCTTAAGTCGATCATACCAAGCTTTTGGTGCTTGCTTAAGTCCGTATAAAGCTTTCTTAAGTTTGAAAACATAATTTGGTTTTTCAAAGTCGGCAAAGCCGGGAGGTTGTGCAACATATACTTCTTCATTAATAAGACCATTTAAGAAAGCACTTTTGACATCCATTTGAAATAACTTAAAATCATGTGCACATGCATATGCAAGTAATATCCTAATAGACTCAAGTCTAGCTACTGGTGCAAAGGTTTCATCGTAATCTATACCTTCTTGTTGATTGTAACCTTGAGCTACTAGCCTAGCTTTGTTTCTAGATATAATACCCTTTTCATCCATTTTATTTCTAAAGACCCATTTGGTACCTATTATGGTTTGGTTTTTAGGTGGAGGTACCAAAGTCCAAACATCATTTCTAATAAATTGATTAAGTTCTTCTTGCATAGCAATTACCCAAGATTCATCTTTTATTGCCTCTTCAATGTTTTTAGGTTCAATAGTTGAAATAAAGCAAAAATAATTACTTTCATTTTGAGCTTTGGATCTTAATGTTCTTTCATTAAGTTTTCCTATGACGTTTTCTAATGGATGACTTTTAGTTTCTTTAATATTGACTATTTCTCCTTTTACGGGTTCATTGTCATTTTCAATGTTTTCTATAGTATTAACCATTTGACTTTCAACTAAGTCATCATCTACCAAAGGTGATGTCTTAGAGGGAGGTGGACTTTCGTTGAATGTTACGTTCAATGATTCCTCGACTCTTGATGTTTCCTTGTTTAATACTATGTATGCTTTACTGTTTTGTGAGTATCCAAGAAAAACACCTTCATACGACTTTGGGTCGAACTTGGTGAGATAGTCTTTAGTGTTTAAAATGAAGCACTTGCTTCCAAAAACTCTAAAATATCCTAATGTAGGCTTTTTGCCTCGATAAATTTCATAGGGAGTTTTATTTAAGAATTGTCTAATTAAAACTCTATTTAGGATATATGTAGAAGTATCTACAGCGTGACACCAAAACTTTTGTGGTATGTTTTGTTCATTTAACATAGTCCTACTCATTTCTTGAATTGTTCTATTTTTACGTTCTACTACACCATTAGATTGAGGTGTACGAGGAGCCGAGAAATTATGAGTTATTCCATTATTATCACAAAAATTTCCAAATTGAATTTCATTGTCAAATTCTCGACCATGGTCAGTTCTAATAGATACTATATTACTTCCTATTTGATTTTGAATTTTCTTGCTTAGAATTTCAAATTTATCAAATGCCTCATTTTTAGTTTTCAAAAACTTTGTCCATGTATATCTAGAGTAATCATCTACTATGACTAAAGTGTAAAAATTTCCTCCATAACTTTGTATAGCCGACGGGCCAAACAAATCCATATGTAATAACTCTAGGCATCTAGATGTAGATACCATGTTTTTAGCCTTATGGCTACTATGTATTTGTTTCCCAATTTTGCAAGCATCACAAAAGTGTTGGTCATATTTCAACTTGGGTAGGTTCCTAACGAGTTCTTTAGAAGACAAGGATTGAATAAGCCTCATATTTGCATGACCTAAGCGTCGATGCCATAGAGTTGAGTTTTCGTCCAAGGAGGTAAGACATAACTTATCTTTAGGTGTTTTATCTAATTTCATAACATAGACATTATTCTTTAAAACACCTTTTCCTACGGTTATGCCATCTTTAAGTATTTTACTTCCATTTTCACTGAAAAGGACGTTATACTTTTTGCGGCATAATTGACTTATACTAAGTAGATTAAATCCTAAATTATCTACATGAGCAACATCATCAATAGATAGAGAGTCATGAGAGATTGTACCTTTTCCGATGATTTTACTTTTAAGCTTGCTACCGAATGTGACATTACCTCCGTCAAACACTTGGTAGGTTGAGAAAAGATTTTTGTTTCCCGTCATGTGTCTTGAGCACCCACTATCTTTGATCCACTCATCAGGTTCAAGATCAACTTTCAAGCATACCTAAGTTCATAAAAGACTCAAGCATTTGGTCCCCAATATCTCATGGGTCCGTTTGGGTTAAACATGACATTATCATGGTTTATGTACTGAAAAGGTGGACAATTGTTCCACGGCATATAATTAGGACCATGAAAGTTTCTAGACATGTTTTGGTTCCAATTATTTTGATAAGTGTGTTGTGAATTAACTATACTCTTTGGAAAGGGGTGTTTGGGAAAACTCATCTGAGGTCTTTGTTGATCCGTTTTAACTCTATATTCATTTCTAGCTTGACCTCTTCCTAAAGATACTGCTGGTTTGTGTTTACTATTGGTTATGCTACTGTTAGGTTTCTTAGTAACTTTAACAAACTCGGAACGGTTGACTTTGTGAACCTTCTGTTCAACTTCTGTACCCGCGGATCCCTTGGATATACCTGGCGGATCCAAATTTTTGGATCCGTCGGATCCGTGGGTGTCCAACTTGGTTGAATCAGTTTTATTCACAGTCTGTTCCTTATAATCATTTAAGGTTCCTAGTTTCATAAAGCCTAGTCCTGTTTTATCATGAGGTAGCTTTTGTATTTTCATTATTTCATCTGCACAACTTATGTTTTTATCAAACCTTTTAAACTTTGAATTTTGTTTGATTAAATCTTCCTGTGTGGTTCTTAAGGTTTCTAGTTCAAGTTTTAGTTCTTGACAAGACACACATGTTTCTTTACTAACTTTACCTTTTTCAATTCTTATTGCTTTTTCTTTAAGCCAATATATTTCATTTTCTAAAAGTGTTGTCTTTGTTTTCAAAAACTTGTTTTTGTTTATGATTTTTAAAGTGACATCACACAGTTTGTTATATTCTACTTCTAAGGTTTCATCATCTATAAAGGAGTATGAATCAGAATGTACCTCTTCTGTGTCATCGGCCATAAGTGCAATTTCGTTGTTCTTAGGCTCATCATCATCATCTCCTTCACTATCGCTCCAAGCTCCACTAACGAAGGCTCTTTGAGACTTGGTCTTTGGAGGCTTTGGACATTCTCCTATTAAGTGACTGGAGTCACCACACCTATAGCATTTCCTATCATCCTTACCTTTCTTATCGTCACGATCTTTCCGAGAGAATTTCTTTTCATCACGAGGTGGTTTTACAAACTTTCCTCGTCTCCTGAAGAATTTCTTGAAATCCCTCACGGCCATGGCATATTCTTCATCATCACTGTTTGAACAAGACTCATCATCACTTGACTCGACTTTGGCTTTCAAGGCAATAGACTTAATCTTCTCCTTTTTGCCTTTGACAATTTCCGAGTCTTTTTCCATAATCATTTCGTGAACTTTTAGGTTTCCTATGAGCTCATCCAGTGTCATGCTTGAGAGATCCTTAGATTCTTCAATAGCTGTCACTTTTGCTCTCCATTTCGGATGGAGTGCTCTTAGAAATTTCCTGACAAAATTCTTGCTAGAAAAAGATTCGTCAAGTGCTTTAAGTGATGTAATAATAGTATTGAACTTAGCAAACGCACTATCAATGGTCTCATCTTCAGAGATAACAAATTGTTCGTATTGTTGAACAAGAAGATCAATTTTGTTATCTTTTACTTGTGAGTTCCCTTGATGTGTGATAATAAGAGATTGCCAAATATCCTTAGCCGTTTTACACATAAAAACTCTTTCATATTCTTTCTTAGGTAAGGCATTATAAAGCATCATTTTGGCTTCGTTATTTTTGGCAATTAGTTTCTTTTGCTCATCACTGTGACGAGTAAGAGAAGCTCCTTCATCCCGACCACCCGAAATATCATTACTAATAGGCTTGTAATCACCATCAACTATAATATACCATAGATCTATATCCTTTGACTTTACATAAGTCTCAAAGCGATTTTTCCAATAAATAAAACAATTTGGTTCAAATAGAGGTGGTCTCTGCATAGATTGCCCTTCTTTAAAGTTTTCAAAATCCATGGATCGTTTTAAGTTTTAAAATACAATATATTTTAAAGATCTTAAGTAACGTAGCTCTTGATGCCAATTGTGGAAAACTAGAAGGGGGGTTGAATAGTTTTTACCGTTTTTAAAGTTTTATTTACTTTGTTACTATATGTTAATTCAAAGGAAACAATCACAAATAAATAATCACACAATGTAAACAAAAGATAAAGAGAGGAAAGATCAAACCACACGACACAGTTGTTTATAGTGGTTCGGCTACAAGAACTCTATTCCTTGCCCTACTCCACTCCCCGAGTTTCCTACTCGAGAGTTTATCTTTCACTAAGAAACAAACTCCTTTCCTAGGCGGAGAAAACCTTTACACGTCGCTTACTTCCTTTTCCGGTACTAAGCTAAACACCGGGTTCTTTCACAAGGTAGAACCAACCTGACGTCGCCTAATTACTTTACCGACACTAAGCTAGATGTCGAGTTCTTTACAAGGGTACAACCACTCCCTACACTCTTTGTACTTTAAGGACTAAAGTACTAACCACACTCACTGATTACAAATAATAGATATGATGTGTGAAACAAACTACAAGATCACACAGTAATGCAACTAAAGGATTACGGTTCTGTAGATCCTTGAATGCTTGATCTCCTTTCTACAAAATGGAAGATCAAAGTGAAATGCAACTATGAATGATGTTAGTAAGATATGTACTGAATGAATATATGTGTTTAAGCTATATGAGTGATACCAAGATCAAATACCAAGCCTGCTATTTATAGGCAAGCAAGGAAAGGCTCCCACGGATCCGGCGGATCCTTCAAAAGGGATCCGTCCCTTATAACACTTGGATCCGTGGGATGTGACAGCTATGTAATAGTTGTCTCTTACCATATCTTAGTTGTATCTTACCATATCATCCAAGATCTTCAAATGTCAACTATGTTGCTTGCATATCTAACCAAGATATATCAAAGATATTGTATGTGATGCATACAATGATGTCATGGCATAGATTATGAATTAAAGTTTCCTTTTAAGGAAACAAGTTACTAAACTTGTAATTCTAAGTTAATATGTGAAGTGTAAAGTGTGTACTTAAGAGACTAAGCTAGTATTTATTATTTGCTAAAAGATATTCCTTATATTTGTCATTAACAAAACTAATGAAAGATCAAAGAATATAAATAACGTTTTTGGGACGCTATTTGTATTAACAATAACTATTCCCCGGCAACGGCGCCAAAAACTTGATGCGTGGTTTTGCGACCTTACAACAGGTTTTACCTCTCGAGGGATCTCAAGAGGCTTGCAATCCCCACCAGGCAGTGTACCTGACCGATGTAGTATAGTGTAGGGCAAGTACCGGGGGATTGATCGTTCTCTAGGGGAATAGTGTCGTTAGGATTGAAAAACTATTCTAATAGGTCTAAGGGTGAGGGAAGATTCTTTTTGTATTTTTATATTTTTATGAAAGCAAGTAAAATCTCGGGTTTGAATGAGTGGGCGGAATTAGTTGCTAGTCAACTAACCCAAATAACTACAATTGCAAATAAAATAAAATAACTGAAAATGAAAAGGAGTGGTGGAACTTATATGGAGAGAAATGTGTTTACTTAGATTTCCTTACTCCCTAACTATCTTTTACCGGTTGATTAGTGTGTATTAATTGCGTGGATGACGGGTGTATTCCTTAATATCAATCGTGGGGTGGCGTACGTACTTCCCCAACTCTACAAGCTCCTACTTCACTCCTATGTCGAGCCGGCTAAGAAGCTCCTAACATGGGATCACTAGAATTCGCTCATGCATTAAATACAACCATAAAAACCTTAGTACGCATTGGTTCATGTTTCTTAAGACGTTCAAGCAAGTTACCGTATAGGAGGTTAGCCAGTTTTCTTAAGCCTAACATTGATAAACAATCATCCAATACAATTAATAACACACTAACAACTAATAATCAATAGTTAGGTTTCATTAGATCTAAGCAAACACAAGATAAATCTAGCCTAGCATGTTAATCAAAAGACAAGAACAAGATATAATCAAACAACACATAGACATATTGATTGATTAAATGAATACTTATCTTCAATTAAACATGGGAGATCCAAGGGTATAAAAACCCTTAAAAATGGCAGAAATTCATCTTAGGGTTTCTCCTCACAAAGTTGCACACTAATGACAAAAAATTGCAAAACTATATATAGAACTTAGTAGCTGACGGCGTCACGTTATAGATCTTGACGCCGTCACCTCGCCGTGTCTAGGGTTCCCGGATGGTCTTCCTGAAGCCGTCCCTCTTTAATCCTCCAAAATCCTCCCTGGCTTATCAAGGCTTGACGCCGTCAGAATAAAGCTTGACGCCGTCTCTCATTAACATAAACCATGATGGCCTTGATCACCTTAAAGGGTGACGCCGTCAGACTTTCCATTGCAAAACTCTCTGGCGCGTCACGTGTATTTTTCATATCCACCTCTTTTGCCAAGACATGACGCCGTCAAGAGCAATACTTGACGCCGTCAAGTGTACTTTTCCAACAACTTTGAAGACTTTGTCGTTTTCTTCACTTTTATGCTCCAAAAACGTCCAAAATGCTTCCTTTTCCAGATTTCTTCTCCAAAGTACCTAAAATGACAAAAGGAACGATTTAGGGCAATATTTGATCAAATAAATACGATTTAGGGCTTAAATGACCCCCTAAAAGCGGTACACTTTTCGCTTCATCACCAACAAAACCGTGTTTTCCATACCCTTACACCTAAAGTTACAACCCTTTAAAAGCCCTCTTTGATAGTTTATCCTAGGTGCCTACGCCAAAGTGGTGGAGGTTTGATCCGTTCTGAAGCCGATGGTAATCTATGTGCTATGACAGGTAGAAAGTGTTTTATTTTTCCCGTTTCCATTCATGTTATATAACTTATACACCTGAGAGATGTGAGAATCCAAACACTTTACGTAAGGTGCTATTATATAATTTCCGTGCTTATTGTAACTATGGTAGAACGAATATATGTTGTAATTACTTTTATAACAATGCTAAATGACCTCAACTTGTAGATTGATTAGATAAAAGCACAATTGCAAGAGGACAAGCAAATCCCAAGTGTAGTGATATTTGATAAGGATTTATTTGATAACTTTTTAAGGGTTCATTTAATCCTAAAAGTCATATGTAATTGATCAAATATTGCCCTAAATCGTTTCTTTTTTGCATTTTAGGTACTTAGGACATGAATTGTGGAAACTGGCATGTTTTGGACCAAAAACGACAAGAAAATGAAGAAAAATGACCAAGTCAAGAATATGTCAAAGTGGAGACCAGACGGCGTCACACCACATAACCTGACGCTGTCACTTGTTTTTGAAGACCCAGACTCAATGATATTTAATAACGTGACGGCTCAGAAGTTTTTACACGTGACGGCCTCAAGCCAGAGCTGACGGCATCATGATGGTGATTACTCAGTCGAAACCCTAATTGGAGGCGAGCTGAAGGCGTCACAATTTGCAAGTGACGGCGTCACAAGTGTAATCCTATATATATTTTTCGTATTTTTCTCGTTCATTGTAACATCTTAAAGTAATACTTTGGAGCACTAAACTCTAGATGAATTTCAGAGCTTTTGTAGGGGTTTTCTAGCTATTTTCACCCATTTGTAATCGAAGATAATTCATTCGTTTAATCATTCAATATGTCTATGTGTTGTTTGACTATTTGTTTTTCTTTTCTTCGTTATAACATGCTAGGTTAGATTTACTTGTGTTTAGTTAGATCTAATGAAACCTACTTATTGATCATTTATTTGTCGTCACTTGTTTAATTGATTGCTTAGTGTTAGGAGTAGGAAAACTGGCTATTTTCTTAAATTTGTTAGCTTGAACGTCTTACTAAACGAAACGATAGAGTGCACTATTGGTTTTTCTCGTTGTATTTATTGCATGAATTTCGGCATCTAGTTCCTGAAAAACTTAATAGACTTTAAGGTTTTTAGGGGAGACTTATATGTTCAAAGAGTTGGGGACTTCGGTACCTCCCCACGATCGATATTAAGGAATACAACGCTTCAATTAAAACAAGGACGTGACAATCCGACAAATTATTAGAATATAACTAGGGAGTAAGGAAATCTAAGTAAACACGTTTTCCCAATTATAGAAGTTACCACCTTTAATTTTCTTGCTTATTAGTTTAATTTTATTTTATAATTAGATTTGGTTTAGTTGGTTAGTAGCTAAACCGCCCACACTTCAAACCCCGAGATTTTAAATTGTTTTTTATAAAATACAAAAATACAAAAAGACTCGTCCCTCACCTTTAGACCTATCTCAACATAAACTTCGGCCTTCACATACACTATTCCCCTAGAGAACGATCAATCCCTAGTGTCATGCCTATATTACACTACAACGGTTAGGTACACTGCCTTGAAGGATTGTAAAACTTCTTGTGAGGTCTTAAAACCGCCGCATCACTAGCAGGGGGTAACCTATTAATCAAATACACAACAGTTAGTACACATTCAGACCAAATGTTTAATGGTATGCCCCTGAAACATGAGGGTTCTACCAACATTTAACAAGTTTCTATGCTTTATTTCTGCCACCTCATTTTGTTGGAGGTGTATAGGCACAAGATGTTTGATGAATAATCCCTTTATTATTACAAAACATTGTAAACTTGTTGTAAACAAATTCTATTTCATTTATCATCTCGGAAAACAATAGCATTTTATTAAACTAATTGTTAATAAGATTGTAAAACAATTCTATATTAGGAAATACTTCATCTTTGCCTTTTAACAGAAATAGCCAAACAACCCTAGAGCAGTCATCAACAATAGTGAAAAAAAAAATACCAAAAGCCTTCTCTACTTCTAACCCTATATGGACCTAAAACATATAAGTGAACCAATTCTCCAAGAGAATTAGTCTTGTGATCACTCAGGGGGGAAGGGAGTCTATTCTGCTTGGCCCTGTGACATACATCACAAGGATCAAAAGTATGAACACCGTTAAGTTCAATTCTATCTTTCAGAACATCTAACATCTAATCTACAGACTAACCTAACCTATTATGCTACATGCATTGAAACACTAAACACGTAACAATGTTCCTATTTATAAGTCTTTTACCTATGTCAAGAAAGTAAAAAGACCTCCACTCTGATTACAAGTCCCTACTTGCGACCTTAGAAGAGAATCCTGGATAATACAATCGTTCTTATTAATACAATCCTGGATAATACAATCCTGGATAATACAATCGTTCTTATTAAAACACACTAACGACTTGTTAACTTTAGAAAGCTTATGCACAGAAAAAAGATTGACTTGATAGCTAGGGACTTCCTACACATCACGAATTATAATATTTTTAGTTATTTTACAACTTCCAACTTGATTCACTTTTTCTACATTCTCATTGGTATGAGCAACAGTGATATTAAGATGATACACATCAATTATGTTAAACAAAAACTTAATTGTATAGGTTATATGCTGACTAGCCCCTGAATCTATAATCCAACAAAAAAAGTATAATAAATACTAATCTCACTATTGGAATTTAAAAACCTCGAGGATAAGAAGCTAAACACAAAATTGGTCTTATTAGAATCACCTGCAACACTAGCTTGAATGCCACCACAAGTACCTGAATCACTCAACAAACATGTAGAACCGCGGGGAGGGGGGGGGGGAACACTGTCTTTTTGAATTATTTAAAGTTTGGAAACTTAAATATATATAAGTGTAAGTAACCGAAACAACCAAACACCACCATATAGAGAGACTATAAATATATATTGAGTATGGTTATTGTAAAAAGTCACTAATGGTAAAAAGTATAGGAAGGATTTTTGGCCATTGGATTATAAGATTGAATTAGGGTTTTAATAATGTTAAATTGAAGTATTAATGACACTCTTGACACATAACTAAATAATGTTTGACACACTTGCACATAACTTCATGTAATTGACACATAATTAAAGTATTATTGACACAGACACGGATTTTTTAGCAAAAAATATTGACACACTTACTCATAACTTCTTGTAATTGACACACAATTGTCATATATATATATATATATATATATATATATATATATATATATATATATATATATATATATATATATATATATATATATATATATATATTTCGTTTTAGAGTGTGACCCCTTTAGGCGAACGACATAGCTAGTAGCATTAGTTATGTGTTGTCCCATGCACACAAACTCCATCATACACATTTAAGGTGGTCATGAAAGAGTCGATGGTCACAAGGATACCATAATTTGATTGCTTAGTTCTAAGCTAAAAGACTCACACTCCCCAACTAATTTGTACAAAGAAAACATTGTCCTTTTACCAGTTTATACTAAGGCTTATCTATTTGCATGTACAACGTACCATGAAAGCATATGCAGATTTGTTGGAATTATATAACATGACTATCATAAATATTAAACACGTAAACACGCCAAAGAGCATGCGGAAGCGTAGGATAATATATTAGCAATTAATTAACCGAATTTAAATAGTATGCGTACCTTTTTGCAATTCCAAGCTAGCATGAATTAATTCAAGATCAAAACCCTAATTAGGGTTAATGGTTTAACGAATTGACCCTTACCGTTTTTCAATTCAAACAAAGATACAAACAATAGTGTGTTTGTACCACGTTTTTGTACGCACGTACTAATACTGAATTAATGAGATTGCTAGTTCAAGAAAACACAAAACAATTTTTGATAATCAAAAAAATTTGATCACCCTTGTGGTTTATGGTGATCGACCGAATATCATAAAGAGGAGAGAAAAACATAGTTAGGGTATTGTGTGTGTACAAAAGTTAGCAAACAATGAACCCTTGCCTTTGTATTTATAGTATGACAAACTCAGAGGACAAGTTAGCTTAGGATTGGGTTTCCCCTAGCCCAAACGATCGGCCACTAATCCCTAAAGGGATTCCGGAAGCTTCTTGTTCTCTATTTTCAACTATAGTCCTTCCCTTTAATACTTAATGACCGTTAGTCAATTGCCGTTAATTACCTAACGCTCGTTAGTCGTTATTGTGTAATTAATAATTAAATATAACATTTTACATTAATTATTACATGTTAATTCTCATACGTAAAGTGTGTAATCCCATGGTCTTGAGTTTGAATCTGGACATACACGTAATAAATATGTTCACAAAACTTACAGCTCCCACTTGGATATATCTTAATAGTGTAATGACATTGGTTAGCGTCTAGCAACACGCCAATGCCTCCAGTACAACTCGAGTGTGGTTTCCTTGGAAAAACCTTTTGATGATTCACTATGATACTTATCCTTTTGCTACTAATACTATGTTAAATAAAGATATTGATCTTAGTCATTTCTTTATTTGACTATTTTGTTTCTCGTTGTTTATGATTGAGCAAGATTATCAA
Source organism: Artemisia tridentata subsp. tridentata (assembly GCA_021014915.2). Classification (NCBI taxonomy): domain Eukaryota; kingdom Viridiplantae; phylum Streptophyta; class Magnoliopsida; order Asterales; family Asteraceae; genus Artemisia; species Artemisia tridentata. The sequence continues at coordinate 163,179,892 of CP139503.1, forward strand.
ATCTTCTAAACGTATTCAAGATTGACCTTGGGCGTGACCACGTAAACATCTTGTCAATCTTACGAGGGGCCCGGCAGTATTAAACTTCGAAATAGATTCGAAGCAACAAATTCTTTCTTGACTACAAGCAAAACCCATGAATTTTACAACACTTCTAAAAATAGCCCTTATAACCACCTATTACGGATAGCGTTAGACTACTTTCACACAAATGCACTACGTTCATGACAGTTATCTGATATCTCAAGTCTGGGGATAAATATTCATGATTTACTTAATGACATAGATCCATAAGTACAATCATGCGGTTGGGATCTGTCCTATATTCAATTCATTGAATATCATGTGAATTTGGCATGTCGACGCATCAATATACTTTCAAGTATATTTTACCAAAACTCATATTTGTCTTAATTCAATGATATTCCTATATCATTAATTGACAACGAACTATTTAGAATAACTAACTTATTCACAGATTAAACGTGCAAATATAGGATACAATATTCAAATGAGAGATAAACATAACTAATATTTTATTTCATTAAATAATAATTGTCAAATACATCCTTTATCCAAATACTAATCACAGTTATGCATGAAACTACTAGCTAAACGAAGTCCAATATCATTGGCATGTTCACGGAGCTTATCCTGAGGTAAAGCCTTCGTAAAAGGATCAGCTAGATTATCATCTGTGTGAACTTTTAGTATATTAATTTCACCTATGCGGACTTGGTCTCGAACATAGTGATATTTCCTTAGAAAATTTTTGGTGCCCTTCATGACTCCAGGTTTATTGGCAAATATGATTGGAGCAGAATTGTCGCAATACATATTAATAGGCAATTCAATTAAAGGCATAATACCAAGCCCTGAAATGAATTTCCTAATCCAAACAGCTTCCATCGTAGCTTCTGAAGCAGCTATGTACTCAGATTCTGTTGCAGACATCACAATGGTACTCTACTTCTTGCTCTTCTTGTCTACTGTTCCTCCATTTATAATAAAGACATATCCCGTCTAAGACTTCGTATTATCTTTATCACATTGCCAAGACGCATCGTAGAAACCTATAACATCAAGTTCTGCAGCTAGATTTCAACCATACACTAGAAACATATCTTTTGTATTTCTTAAATACTTAAGAATGTTCTTAACAACAGTCCAGTGAGATTCAACTGGATTCTGTTGATATCGACAAGTGATATTTTGTTAGAATGCCACATCTGGCATTGTGTATCTTACTGCATACATGATAGATCCTACTGTCAAAGCATAAGAAATTCTACTCATGCATGCCACCTCTTTAGGTGTTGAAGCACACAGTTCGCTACTTAATCCATGATCTACTTGCATTGGCAAATATCATTTCTTGGAATTTTGCATATTGAATCTCTTCAATATTTTATCAATGTAAGCACTTTGACTTAATCCAATTAACCGTTGTGATCTATCTCTGTAGATCTTGATTCCTCGAATGTATGTTGCTTCTCCTAAATCCTTCATGGAAAAACACCTTCCAAGATAAGACTTAACATCTTGTAAACTTGGAATGTCTTTTCCAATAATTTATATGTCATCTACATATAGGACAAGGAAAGTAACATCACTCCCACTAGCTTTGTGATATATACATGGCTCATCAAGATTCTGAGTACATCCAAACTTTTTGATTTCTTAATCAAATCTCTTATTTCATTGCCTTGATGCTTGCTTCAATCCATAAATGGATCTTTGAAGTTTGCATACATGGTTTGGAAATTGTAGATTCATAAACCCCTCAGGCTGCTCCATATAGAGTCTTCATCTAGGCGACCATTTAAGAAGGCTGTTTTGACATCCATCTGCCAAATCTCATAGTCATAGTACGCTGCTATAGCTATGAGAATCCTAATAGCTCTAATGTCTGCTATAGGAGAAAAGGTCTCCTCGTAGTCAACCCCATAGGTTTGAGTAAAGCCTTTAGCTACCAGACGAGCCTTATAGGTGTGTACATTGCCATCCATGTCATTTTTCTGCTTGAAGAGCCACTTACTTCCAAAAACTTTAGCATTGGGAGGAAGGTTAACTTCAATCCAGACTTTATTATCTCTCATGGATTGCATTTCCCCATTCATTGAAACTTGCCATTTTTCCTTTTAAGGATCATTCATGGAAGCCTTATAATTAGCAGGTTCTCCAAGATCCCCTAATATATTTTCCTCAACTTCTATGTTATGCCATGGACGTTCAAGAGCACGTGTAGTCCTTACAGACCTACGAATGGGAATAACTTTAGGTGGAGGACCCAGACTTTCAGGTTCCACAAGAAGTTCGCTAGTGTTTTTAGAAGGTAATGTATCTTCATGATCATCTTCCAGATCATAAATCATCCAACTGAATTCTTGAGATATGAGATCCCTTTCAAGGAAATCTCCATACCTAGCAACAATTACTTTGTTTTCAGGTGGGTAGTAAAAGTAGTAACCCACCGTTTCCTTTGGTTATCCTACAAAGATACACTTAATAGATCTCTATTGGAGTTTATCTAGTGAGTCACATTTAACAAACGCCTCACAACCCGAGACCTTTAAATAAGACAAGTTAGGAGCTTTACCATGCCATATCTCATATGGTGTCTTATCAACCTTCTTGGTCGGAATCATATTTAGAATGCGAACAACAGATTCTAAAGCATAATCCCAAGAGGATAAAGGAAGAGTTGTAAGATTAAATATTGATCGTACCATATCTAGCAATGTACGATTTCTTCTCACAGATACACCATTTTGTTGTGGTGTATAAGGAGATGTGAGATGATGAATAATTCCACACTCAACTAGATAATCATTAAACTCTTGACTCAGGTATTCATCAACTCTATCAGATCGAAGAGTTTTAATCTTCTTTCCTAGTTGCAATTCTATTTCATTCTTGAAAATCTTAAATGTTTCAAACACTTCATGTTTATGTTTAAGTAAATAAACATAACCATAATGGCTGAAATCACCTATAAAGGTTAAGAAGTAGCTAGCATCTTTCCTTGACACATGTCTAAGTGGTCCACATACATCAGTATGTATCAAACCAAGTAGATTTGAAGCCCTTTCTATACGATTTGCTAAAGGTTTCTTTGTCATCTTCCCAGATATACAAGACACGCATTTATCAAATGATTCATCATTGATACGTTTCAAAAGCCCATCGTGTTGCAGCTTTTCCATGCGTTTCTTGCCTATGTGGGCAAGGCGACAATGCCAAAGATAAGTAGAATCCAAGTCCTTCTTGATTCTCTTTTTATTGATGCTATACATCGAATTATTTCTATTGGATACATTATCATTCATGTCAATCTCAAACACACCATTCACAACAATAGCATTAAAAAAAATAAAAAAATACCATTTAAAGAAACTGAAATTCCATTACTAGTAATAGTGTGAATAAAATCAAGATCCAACATTAAAGAAACTGAAACAACACCTCTAACAATAGTAGGTGCATAATCACAATTGTTTAATAACAATACTAAGCCAGAAGGCAAAACTAAATTAAACGATCCTATGGCTTGTGCTCCATTTTCCGCATGCAAATATTGCTCCCCATAGGTCAGCTTCCTTTCTTCTATAAACCCCTGCACTGTATTACAAATTTGAATACAACATACAGTATCATATACCCAGGAATTTATTTTATGAGAAAATGAAAATAATTCAATCATAAACAAGTTACCTGAAGTGCTGGGTTTACCAGTATACTTCAACTTATTAAAACGCAACTCCTCGAGGTATAGAGGACAATTCCTCTTCCAATATCCCACCTCATGGTAGTGATGGCAAGCCTGATCCTTCTTGGCATTCTCTTTCTTCTTTGGAGGGTTGTTCTTTTTAGGATTATGTTGATAGGCCATAACTTGCTTACCCTTATCGACCTTTCCTTTTTCCTTTGTGTTCGCTTGCGGTTTTGGCTTCTGTATCCTACCACCATGAATAGCCAGTACTTGTGGTGTAGACACCTTTGGAGGTAATCCTTTCTCATAGTCAATGAGCATTGCATGCAAATCACTCACTGTCTTCCCCGTGCAATGCATGTTGAAATTACACACAAAACCACCAAAGTCCTTGTTAAAGGACCTGTTGATTAGGCTAATACATACATCAGGAGGATAATGATAATTGAGTTGCTCTAGTTGGTTCATGTATCCTTGCATTTCCAAGAAATGAGCACTCACGGATTTACCATCTCCCTGCTTGCAGCTATGAAGAGCATTGATCAAATCATAAAATTCAACTGCCTGTGGTTTCTCAAACATACTTTTGAGTTCGTTGAGCATATCACTATTACAGATATTGGATATCGTCACACCAAAAATGTGTGACGATATGCATATAGTCACATACGTTTTTTTGGCTGTGTGTCACCAAAGGTCGCGCCATCGTAGGTAGCATATGATTACATTGTTTAGTTTGTGGCCGTTTTCGTTGAAAAAGAGTGACCAAAACCGGAATATGTGTGACAAATTAGGCACAAGTTTTGTGTCACAGTAAACACTTTATAGTCACAAAAATATTTTTTGAGAGTAACTATTGTTCGTCCTTTGGCCACATAAATATATAATATATGTGACATTTGAGATGATTTATTCAAGTAAATGTGTACTTTGTGTGAGTATTTCCTGTCCTATGGCCACATGAATATATAATAAATGTGACGTTTGTGATGATTTAGTCAAACAACGTGTGTTGTTTTTTTGGGGTTAGTCACATACAATTTATAAAACAGTGGCCAAAAGTGTTAATAAGTGTGACCATATGCTGTTGAAAGTGAGGAAATGTGTATTTTGTGTGACTATTGTTCATCCAATGGCCACTTGAATTTTAGGTTTGTGTGGCCTTTTGTAATAATTAGTCACACAAATCATGTTTGTTTTGGGTATTTAGTCACATACAATTAAGCAAAAAGTGGCCAAAAGTGTTAATAAATGTGACCATATGTTGTTTAAAGTGAAGAAATGTGTATTTTGCGTGACTATTGTTCATCCAAAGGTCACATGAATTTTTAGTTAGTGTGGCCTTTTGTAATATTTAGTCACACATCGAATTAAACAAAGAGTGACCAATAATGTTGATAAGTGTGACCATATTATGTAACTGCATCTTTTAGTCACAGGGTTACTACTGCTATTACTAAGTTAGTACTGTTGGAGCAGAGTTGCTACTGCTAGTACTAAGTTAGTCCTGCTGAAGTAGAATTACTACTGCTATTACTATGCTAGTGCTGCTGGAATGAGTATATATATATATATATATATATATATATATATATATATATATATATATATATTATATATATATATATATATATATATATATATATAACATAATTAAAAACAACAAGAAATTTCAAATTGAATTAAACTCGAATGTATATAACTGAACAGAATATACAATTTTAATGTCGTACATAATTAAATTCTCAAGTACCATAATTTAAAGACTTTTGAATCTTCGGCGGCTTAGCTTGCAGTTGATGCTTTAAGTCGTTAACAGATACATATTTTTTCTTCGATGGTACTAGTGGTCCACATTTAGTCACAGGGTTTGTTGGTGTAACCTGTAGTAAACAAAAGACGCTTGTATCAAACATTGAATTAAATATGAAGAATTATATATATGTAGGTTGAAAAAACACATGTATGTACCTCCTCTTCAACAATAACTTGATCCTTTGGCCATGCAACGAAACCACCTACGACTCCCTTAACTATTTTGAACCCATTATTTGCTACGTCCGGTATGCATTGAAGGATACCTGTGCCAAGCTGTCTGCACAAATTGTTGATCTGCAAACAACAACTGCTTCTCAAGATGGAGTCACCAAAGCTCAAGGTGGAGTCATCAAACCTCAAGGTGGGGAGATAAAGGCTTTGAAGAGAATGGTTAGGTATTTAGAAGGAGTAAAAGGATCAAGAATTCCCAAACACAAGGTTAAATCTTCTGAAGCTTCTAAGGATGCTGCTAAACAGGGGGGGGGGGGGAGGAATGAAGGCAAAGTTTCAGGGGAGGCTAAAGAGGGTAAAAGTATTGGTGAAGAGAGTGATCCAATGGAATATTTAGTTGCTGATAACCAAGGGAATCAAGTGGTGATTGATAGGTATTTAGGCAAGGTTACAACTGCTGATAGTGCTACTGATCAGGGTATTAGTGCTGCTAGTGGTCCAGTTATTGTTGCTAGTGAGCCAGTTACAGCTGGTAGTACAAAAGCTAGTACTGCTACACCAGAGGTTTTTGAAACTGCTGTTAGTGTACTTGCTGAGCTGAAGACATCAAAACCAGTAACCAAAGGTGTTGTGATACAAGAGCCATCATCAAATCCAAAAGCTAAACAATCAACTCCACTGGTACAAGGCAGAGGTAAAGGGGTTCTTACTGAAGAGCCTGTGGCAAAACCATTATCAAAAGAAGAGCAAGAGCAACTTGATGTTGAAGTTGCTAAGAAATACGCACAACAGTATGAAGCAGAATATCAGAAGATTTTGGAACAAAAGAGAACACAAGAAGAAAAAGATGCTAAAAATGCAGAGTTAATAGCTTCATGGGATGAGGAAAGGGCTCAGGTTGAAGCTGATTGTGATTTTGCTAAGAAACTAACTAAAGAAGAGCAAGATCAGTACTCAGTAGATGAAAAAGCCAGGATGCTGAAAGAATTTTTTGATGCAAAAAAGAAGTTGTGTGCAGCACAAAGATATGCAGCTAAGAAGAACAAGCCACCCACTCCAGCACAAAGAAGAGCTTTAATGTGCAGGTATTTGAAGAATGTGGACAATTGGAAACTAAAGGATTTGAAATTCTTGGATGATAAAAGAATTGAAGAATTATATGCAACTGCCAAGATAAAGACTAAAAGCTTCTTGAATGCTGAGGTGGTGAAGGGCAGTGAAGAAAAGAAAGAAGAGAAAACAAGTTCAAAGAGAGCAGGTGAACAGTTAGAAAGAAAAAGCAGTAAAAAGAAGACGAGTGAGCAAAAAGCAGAGAAAGAACAGAGCAGAGAACAACAACAAACTGAGCAAGCTGTTGCTAAAGAAAAAATGCAAGCTCACACTGGACTTGCAGTTGTCTCTGTAGGAAAAGCTGAAGGAGAAGCCATGGATGCACAACCTTTAAGTGTTAAACAACCCATTGTTGATTATAAGTCTGGATCTCATGGGAAAACAGTTTATTATGATATTAAAAGGCATGATGGTTCTTCTAGAAGGTTTGTAAGCTTTCTTCACATGGTTTATAATTTTGATAGAGAAGATATGATAGCTCTATGGAAATTACTCAAAGAAAGATTTGGTAATAAGACACCAGAACAAGCTTATGATAGAGAAGTCTGAAATTACTTGAAGGTAATGATTGAATCAAATCATGAGGATGAATGTTGGAGAAGACTAAAGCACAATACTATTACAGAATGGAAACTTTTTCAAGGATGTAGAGTACATGCTTTAACTGTAAATGAGTTGGTGATCTACATGCTTGTAGAAAAGGATTACCCTTTAAAATTTCACAAAGACATTCTACATCAGATGTTGCGTGGGAAGAAAAGACTCCAGCTTCAGTTTACTTATGATGACATGGCATATCAACTGCTCAGGAAGATGGGAAAGTATCTAGGACCCAAGGACAAGAAATAGAATTAAGACTGCTAGAGTTAGAGTTAAGACTGCTAGAATGTATAGTTAGTACTGCTTATGAGATAAACATGTATAGTTGAAAAACACATTGTGGAGTGTTTGGAATAACCCAGTTTGACTTATAAAGTCAACACATACAAAAAAAAAGTAGTAACCATACTGCAGATTCTTCACTTGGTTTTTGAGTAGCAGGTTCCTCACTTGGTGCTTGACTTGGGCATACTCCACTTGCTGTTTGAGTTGCAGTTGGTTCAGTTTCTTCATCACCACTGCCCAAGTAAGCACCAACTCTTGTAGATGCATTAATATGTAAGCCAATTACATATCCACTACTATCTGTTGTAGTTGTGTTTTCCCTTGTAACACCACCTCTACCAGTATAAGATGGGGTTCCCCTTCTTTCAAGGCACACTGGACAAACATACCACATGAAATCCGTATAAGGGGGACGCCTTGCAAAAAAGGTCAATCCAGCCTTGTTTTCACATTCAACCCAAAAGTCAATTCAGACCATTTGACAACCATTTTGTGCATCCATGGTGAAAAGCAATTGATATGATAAAGAGTGGATGATAACTGGGGTATTATATAATGCAGGAAAAAAAAGGATATAATATGGTACAATTAATGTGGTTGTTGAACAACTATTTAGGATTAAAGACAACATAAATGCTTACAATGGAGCCAAAACATTGAGATTTTGAATTTTTTGACTATAGTCACATGAATATTTCACGGTGTGACTATTTTGAATGTATTGGTCACATATAATACCCTTATAATGTGGCCATAAACATAATTTAGATACACATTTGTGGTATGGTGCGACTATTGTATATCCTATAGTCACATGATTGTGCTACAATTAAATGTGACCATACACATTAGGATTTGGCAGGCAAACACACACTAAACTTTATACAAACATATTAACTTACGTGACCATATGTATCAAATTTTGGTTACACTTAATCATGTATGCCTATGGTTTAGTGTGACCATATATGACATTTGGTCACACTGTTCAAGTGTGTGACATATATTTGTCACTTTTAAATGCATATCGTGACTAATGCTTCAAACTTACTTTTCAGTTGTCACACATTCCAAATTCATATGTGGCTAAATTTTCAACAAAAACTAGCAGTCACGTTTAAATAATGTGTGACAAACTTGGCTATATGATTTAGCCACATACACAATTACTTCATGTGACCATATATGGATTTTGGTCACACTGGTCAATTGTGTGACATATATCTGTCACACATGTATATATATAGTGTGACTAATGTTTCAAACTTATTTGTATCCGTCACACGTTCCAAATTATATGTGGCTAAATAATCAATTTTTTTTTCCAGATACCTATAGTCACGAAAATATTCAAATGTGTGGCTGTAGCCTCAGATGTAATTCCGAAATGGTTACACAAGTCGAATCAAGTGTGGCTGTTTATTTTATTCTAATACATTTAGTCACATAAAAACGTTACTGTGTAGCCGTTAAAAAAAAACATGTGTAACGAAATCCCAATTTTGTACTAGTGTATCATAAGGGAAAAAAAAAGCTAAAATTGCTTTCTAAGAGCATTTGACATCATTCCAAGCATCATGCAAGCCACATATTATGTTTCTCGTACTAAACTTTCCATGCTGCTTTTTCCTCTGCAGATGCAGAAACAACAGGTTCAACAGGACAAGGTGTATTCAAATATTACAGTCTTTTGGTTACGCGCAGGACAATCCTGAGCGGCCTATACCAGTCATTGAAGTTTGGGCCAGTCAATTTTTCTTGTTCAAAGAAACTTTTGAACGCAGAACTGAGTGTAGTGTTGTCGATTTGAGCCATTTCTACAGAAAAAAGTTCAAATATTAGTATTTTCGATAATACAAACTTTCAAGAAAATTAAATACCCTTGGTAATAGTCATATAACTATAGAGTTTTCTTGAAACTAGGACCCAAATTAAGATAGTTCCATTACATCAGTTGATCTGCTAGTAATGAAAGTACAAAACAAGGTAATTGTTGAACAATAATTGGCAAACAATTTCCAATTCCTAGATCATTATGGGATTTACAATGTACAAAAGTCTATTTGCAATGTAAGCATGTTTTATCCCATCTTATGCCTTGAGTCATAGCTCTCACTAACTAACTCAATTAAGTTGTCTAATTTAGAAACTGCAAATATCCAGTTGCGATCTCACGCAACATGAAAATTCACCTTGTCATTGCAATCTAATTAAGATCACACTTAAGCTAAATTGCAACTTCAAGTGTTTCTTATAATTAGATGGCTCATTTGATTTTTATAATCAAAATATGTACGAAGAAGCATGCATACATCTTCGTATCATAGATTTTAATAAAAAAATTTATTAACCAATTTCACTAAGATCAAATCAACAAAGTTTTAATTAAGGTATTGGATAAACCAATCAAAGAATTACCTTCAATTATCGCCCACCATATCATACTACTGCATGAGTCAAAAGACCCAAGTTATTCGGATAATTGCCACAAGTGGCGTGTGGAATTGAGGTCAATTCACCCTTAAGATGTTTTGTACATAAAAAAGTAGTCTTAGGTAACTCCAATTTGACTCGCAAAGAAGCGGAGAAACAAAGGTTAGCTAAAAGCCAATTAAAAACCCGTTTCTTTCGGTTGACAATTTAATGTCAATCCTCCTTATACCCCTCTTATAGTTTGTCAAGATTGGATGAGCCTTTCTAACTATTTTGGTACAAAAAACCATCAATCAACTAAAAGTTTTAGATTTCGACTCTTAAAAACAAATCCAATTTCATAATTTTTTAGTCTGGTTTATTTTTCTATTCAAAAATTTACCCTTTGCTTACAACTTGTCACACAAAAAAATAAACAAACAAGTAATAAAAAATAAGCACCTAAGGAATGTGCACATAACTTAACAATTAATATGTGTAAATAATTAGCCACATGCAAACTAATTTGATAAAAACCTATTAATAATCAATTCTAGGTTTTATAACGCATATATTTAACTAAGGCGTACACTTGCAAAGGAAGTGAGCCAAATACATCGACGAATCGATTGCGTAAGCCATAACTAAATATATACAGTATTGCACATAATTGATTCATTAATATTATTGAGGTCTTCCCCAATTCAAGATTTATCAATAAAAACATGTGTATACACTTAACAATTAAGCATATAATCAATAATCCATGACGAAAATGCATGTTTCCATCATGGATATCACATAACAATTATTGAGAAAAGTCTCAAGATCACATACAATTAATGACATAACAAATACTCATTAATTAACACGTAAACAAGCATGCAATCCCAGGGTTTCTAATCCAATTATAAAACAAAACCTATTTTTTTTTTAATTTATTAATAATTAGGGAAATCGGCCCCATTAAAAAAAATTAGGATTTTGAATTTTTATAAATCCTAGAATTCGACATACATATAAACACAATACAAGATTCATTTTTACGTGTTTTGGTAATTAATTACATAATATAACGGCTCGTGATGCCACTTTTGGAATTATATAACATGACTATCATAAATATTAAACATATAAAAACATCAAAGAGTATGCGAAAGCGTAGGATCATATATTAGCAATTAATTAACCAAATTTAAATAGTATGCGTACCTTTTTGCAATTCCAAGCTAGCACGAATTAATTCAAGATCAAAACCCTAATTAGGGTTAATGGTTTAACGAATTGACCCTTACCGTTTTTGAATTCAAACCAAGATACAAACAATAGTGTGTTTGTACCACATTCTTGTACACACGTACTAATACCGAATTAATGAGAATGTTAGTTCAAGAAAACTCAAGAATTTTTGATAATCAAAAAAATTCGATTACCCTTGTGGTTTATGGTGATCGACCGAATATCAAAAAGAGGAGAGAAAAACAAAGTTAGGGTATTGTGTGTGTACAAAAGTTAGCAAACAATAAACCCTTGCCTTTGTATTTATAGTATGACAAACTTAGAGGACAAGTTAGCTTAGGAATGGGTTTCCCCTAGCCCAAACGATCGGCCACTAATCCCCAAAGGGATTCCGGAAGCTTCTTGTTCTCTATTTTCATCTATAGTCCTTCCCTTTAATATTTAACGACCATTAGTCAATGTTAGGTTACTAAATAAGCATAACACAGGTAATAATAGCACGTAAGAGATGAGAGAAAGAGAGAGGAGAAAGGTCGAAATTATCACACGAAATAGTAACAAAAGTTTCCTTGCAATAGTGAATAAAACCAACAATAAGAGAGTAATATTACATGAGTATTTATAGGCATTGCATTAGGGCAACAACTAAAGTCTTTCTAGAAACAATATAACACTACGTCACAGCCCATAGGCCTTCTAATAGGGCCGAGACATCTAAACAACCTAAAGGCCTTATACACTAAGCAACCTTGTACAATAGATTGACCAAGACTTGATACATATGAAATGTGTTCCCAACAATCTCCCACTAAGGATTGGTCATCAAGGTTGCTTGACGTCTTCTTTGCTTCTTAGGCTTTGACGTACTTCGTATCTTTGTTCTTTGTTCTTGTTATGTGTGATATGGTAATATGTCTTGATCTACCTTACTTCAACGTCTTTTTCTCCGGCGTCTTTACGTCTTTTCCACCATGCTCATACTTCTTTTGACTTTGATCTTCATGCTTCAAGTAATTCTCATTCTTTAGCTTCGATCTTTTGACTTTTGAACTTTTACTTTGCTTTGATCTTTGTGAGAACTTTCTTTTAATGTTAGTATGAGCATGATGGTGATGGTGGTGGTGGAACTCCTGGTCTCCATAAATACCTGCATGTAAACAGTTAGAAATAAAGCATCCGGCACTTACAGGTTCGGATTTTCAGATTGTTATCAGCATAGTATGAAAACTTTCTCTAATCTTTGCCAAGGCCGTTCCTGAATTGGATGCCCCCAAGAGGGCTAACACAGATACACCAAAGTGTATCAACGATTCAGGGTGAGTCACTGAAGTACACCAAAGTATCACTCCACGACTGTAGACCGTTTGGAACCACTGTGAACACTAAGCGTAACCCACAAGGGATTACCGAAGTGACCTGCTCTCAGGGCTGTTTGATGTTGACCTGGTAGGAATTTCCACTCAATCACTAAATGTTCTTGGCAGAATGCTAAGATCTGCGTAGGACTCTTATTATTTACAACTGGTGTCCATAATGTTTAACAACCAGTGTAGAAATATTAAGTGTTCCTAAGAGATCTTTTGATGTATCTCGCGGCTCTAGACTCGATTTATTGCTTTTTGGTTTTAGTCATCAGAGGCATGGAGCAGGGTGCCTCCTTTTCAATATCAACTCATCTCGGAATGAGAGGTCGATAGATTATGAAGGGTTCTCCATGAGAAATGAAACAAGTATCTTTTGAGAGATACTTGAGTGGATAGAAGGTTTAGTGCAGTGCGTCACTGGGTCCATGACAGCTTAGTCTTCAATACCGGTGTCACCGAAGTAACATCCAGTAGCATATGAATTGAACCCGGTTTCTGCCCTAAGGTTGAACATATAGAGGGCTATTTCTTTTCACCCTTTCATTTACATTTCGTTTTAATTCTTCACCCCCTTCTTTCTCCTTTCATTTCTTTAACTTTTTTTCTTTTTTTTTTCAATCATACCTAAGGACTTTCTAGCTCTAAACTATTGGTATTGTCCTTGGGTAGATCCCTCCGCTTCTGGCGGATCATAGGACTTATTTCCTATCCTTAGTCACCTTATAACTCCATGACTATCATATGTTGCCATAAACCAATCATTGGAAAAATCTCTCAAAGTGTTTATGATTATAAAACATAATTTATAGACATCAAGATGATATTTATCTTATTTAGGTTCCAAATACACCAATATTAGGTTTATAAGTGTTTTAATTAATGATTCAGGATTCTTATATAAATCAGGTCCGATTCTTATGATTTTTAAAACACCTCAAACAAGATCATTTAATTCTATAATTTTACCCAATCATACATATATATCTTAAGTATTTTCCAGAATGTTTCCATATTTTATTCATTAGTACAAGCATACAATAAAAATCACTCTTTACACGAATATCCAGAAAATAAACTGCTGAGATACCCAGAAAGTATGCAGTTAAAAGGCATATCAAAACACTTTGGAAATATCCACAAAAATTCCAGTAAGTCATATACATCCTAAGAATTCTTCAAGAAAAATGAAACCTCTTAATTCCTTACTGTTTGGAAATTAAAATTCAAAAACATCGGCTGAATTTTCAGACTCCTAAACTCAGGATTGATAACCAATGTTCTAAAAATAAGAAAGTCAGCTACCCGACCTCCAAAAATTATGAAATTTGATATCCGGATAGCACACATCCTGAATTTAGTTTTAGCCTCAAAACTCTTGCAAAAACACATCTTTATCATTAACTTATGACCCTTGCAACACGACCCAAAGTCTGGATAGCATACCAGTGAGATAGAAAACAACCCAATTCTTTATCCCTTCTAAATCCGATTAACATGCAAGTTTATAAACACATTAGGACATATATTTCACATGTTTTATAACCCTTATTGATCAACACACTCATCATACACACAAACACAAAAATAACGAGACACATACAAGTCACTTAAAATCACAGATTTAGTAGCATGTAATTAATTATGTATGCCCCTCATTAAATTGTCTAGGTTTTTCCAGATTTAGTAGTATGTAATTAATGATCAAATTAATGTTCTATTACTGATTTTAATGACAATATTAGGGCTTGGTCTTATAGGTCAAACAGAAAAAGGAGAACAATGGGTCGATGAGCACGAAAGCAAGGTTAATCCTATGATTTCATGTGACGGTTTTCACTTATATATACATGTTTATATAATAACGAAACAACAACAATCAAGACGGATTCTAAGCATGATTCTGATTATATATAGATGCTGTTTAATTCGTACAAACAAGAATGTGACAAGTGGAAGCCATATATGTACCTTTGGCGGATTAACGAGACAAGGAGGAAGGAACAAAACGCCACACCAAATCGTATACACCCAAATCTGAAACTCTTAGCACCACGAACTGATTACCAACAGCAACAACCTTCAAACCCTGGTCTTGGGAGAAGGATAAAATGCCAGGAACTTTGTGTATTGATTTCCGAATGTCGAATGGTAAAGAGAGGATGAGAGGGAAACCGTATGTTATAGGAGAGGGGAAATAAAAACGTGTGATTAAGTTAGGAAATAAGGAGATACCGTATAATATATTGGAGGGAATGTCGTGTAAATTTGGGAATAGGTAGGCAAATTGTATCTTTTATTTGGTTAGGATATATACAAGGTTATATTAGTTCTAATCTCATATAATGAAAGCGTGTATATGGATTTGGAAGGCAAGGAAAAATGTATAAAGATTGTACAAAAGAGAGGGTGTCGTGTATTAGTACAATAGGATTAGTTTAGGACTTAAAATGTAGCCAAATTTATTTAATTAGTTAACTATTGGTTTATTTCTAATTATATGTAATTACCACATAACATATAGTTTTTAATTAGTTCTAATTATTATCAAATACTTAGGGTAAAATCAATAAATAATAAAAATGTGAATCCGGATTTTATGGTTTTTCAACTCTTCCCTTCTAAAAAGAAAATTTCGTCCTCAAAATTGAAATGAAAGAATAAATGGAGACATACCAGGTTACTAAAGGTAATGAAAACGATTCTAACAAACGGAAAGGTTTGTTTCTCTTGACCTAAAGATCCAAAATAGCCTCAGGCTCACCAACAAATGACAAATCTTCTCGGATACGAAACATATATATAACGGATGATAGTGTAACCTCTCAAGAGATGCATAAAGTACAACATTAATATGAAACAAATAAGGAGATAACGATAGGAAACTTCATCTATTAATTCTAAACTTTCAAACAAACAGTAGAAATGTACAAATAATCCAGAAGCATAAAGCGAGTCATTAAAATGTATTAAAGCACATAATGGAATGGGTATAATACCCGCACAAATGAAAATGAAATAAAGAAACCACGAACCGCGGACTCACTTTCCTCTTCCACCATTCTTAGGACAATCACGAGCCTTATGTTCCATCGAACCACATGAAAAACACGCTCCAGTAGCCTTATGACAAGGCTTCCCTGAGTGAAACTTCCCACATGAATCACATGGAGGAGACGATGTTTCGTCAGGGTACTTCTTCTGATAAGATGATCCAGTAACACGATTAGACTGTCGAATACGATCTCACCCGGACCTCTGATAGTAATCACTCTGCCTATCCGAACCACGCCGATCATAACTCCTCTGCTCGTACACACCCCGTCTATCTGAACCACGTTGATCATTCCCAACATGCGCAACATCCGTGAACTCAGTGTTCACGATACCATCTAGAATCCAGTCATTCAACGCCCATTTAAAATGCTTTGCCTGTTCTTCATGAGTACCAGCCTTAGTCCCCAAAAACCCAGCTAACCTTAGGAACCTCTTCATGAATTCACCACTAGTTTCATTCTCTTTCTGACGAATGGTGTGATACTCTCTCTCATACTTCTGCTGTTCGGACCTCGGAAAATGCTGCAAAAAGAAAAGGTCGCGGAAGTCATTTCATGACAATGTGACCACATATCCATCACCTCCCTTAGCCTGCGTGTGAGCCTTCCACCAACTGAGGGCATCACCTTCCAGCTAATAGGTAGCCAGCCTAACACCTCAAAAATCTTCTCAATATGGGCAATCCAGCTTTCAGCTTCAACTGGAGCAGTGGCAGAGCTAAACGATTGAGGTTTCTGCTTCATAAACTTCTCCAACCAAACATGCATGATGGGCGGAGCATCGCCACCAGTACCACCAGAAGTCCCTGTCTGACGAATCTCGTCAGTGATCCTAGCGGTGAGATCCGGTAACAAGGCTTGAACGGCCGCAGCAACAGTCACATTAAAAGCAGCAGCATCACCTCCAGGTGGGGTAGTAGCACGTGTGGTAACCATTTAAAAAAAGATCAATAAATGAAACGAATAAAAATCAGAGGTTAAGATCAAAGTGTGAAAGGAAACGGTTAAATCAGAAGGAAGCCTAATGTCTACCCAATCCTCACAGGTCATAACCTAAGCTATACAGGGCACAACCTAGAGCTCTGATACCATAATTGTAACACTCTAACCCGACAAGGGTCAAAATGTCATGTTATGGTGTCAATCAGAACATAATAAATGCAAGCGGAAGAGTTAAATAAATAAATACAAGTCATGAAACAAAATGACTTCCAAAGAAATACAAATCAAATCCAACTCTAAAATGAAATGAAATAACCAAGACATAAGTCATAAACTAATTCCAAAAGATAGGGAAACTAAAGTTGGGTTGGTCCTCTAAAAGCTCCTACTCTCATCACTCAAATCCCAGCATCCCGCGTGAATACCTGCCGTAGAGGAAAGAAAATGCGGCTGAGCTTAAAAAGCCCAGTGAATGGATATAAACGAATAATGAACTGAATATAAATAAGTATATGAAATAGAATAAAAAAGAATCTGCCGAACAAGATGCCGCAAGTCATGAGAATCAAACGAATAATAAATTAAATGAAAGGTAATGAAGGCAACGAATCATAAAAAATTATCCACGAGCTCACAAAGCTTGCCACCTGCTTATAATCATATCATAACGTAACAAATGGAGACATGACCTCCCAAAAGTGACATGGGGTGTATGGCATACACCACCATTCACTACAAAGCCATAACATAATCATATCACAAATCATACCTAGGATGCATCCATACGCTCCCTGCAAAACAAAGTTATGTACACCACCATACACCTGTACTCTGACAAATATATTGGCGTACCAAAATGGAAAATAAGTGCACGAGCTCAATAATCATATATATATATATATATATATATATATATATATATATATATATATATATATATATATATATATATATATATATATCAAAAGGGAACGTCGTGGACCAATCACACCACCACAGAATAGTGTCATGCCATTGGTGCCATGATACCTCCATGACTAGTTAGCTCGGGTAACAGAATAAACAAAGCTATTACATCATAATGAATTAATTATAGTATCTCCAAACGGTATAACAACATGAATGAATGCCATATCGAATGACATAGAACTAACTATCATATCAAACGAAATCCACCAACGAATATCATAATGAATGAAATAAAGTCAAGGATCGAAGAGTTAATGCAAAACCCTTACTAAGAAAGGGTAGAATATTCGTACCTTAGCGAATGAAATGGAAGCAAACGGAAAAGTGAACACAAGGGAACAACGTCACACCTCCTTTAACGAATCTACATGGATTAGGGTTCATATGATACTTATTAGCTCATTACTGATTTTAAATGTCTATTGAAATTCATGTTAACACACTTAGGGTTTTATTCTATTTATGGAACTTTTAGGTAGAACTCATAATTAATCAAAGTTTAGGGTAAGAATGCTAATATGTCAAAGTTAGAGGTTAACCATGATTAATAATCAAAACATAAGTTATTAGACTTCAAGATGATATTTATCTTATTTAGGTTCCAAATACACCAATATTAGGTTTATAAGTGTTTTAATTAATGATTCAGGATTCTTATATAAATCAGGTGCGATTTTTATGATTTTTAAAACACTACAAAAAAGCTCATTTAATTATATAATTTTACCCAGTCATACATATATATCTTAAGTATTTTCCAGAATTTTTGCAGATTTTTTTCATTAGTACATGAACACAATAAAAATCACTCTTTACACAAATATCCAAAAAATAAACTGCTGAGACACCCAAAAAGTATGCAGTTAAAAGGCATATCAAAACAATTTGGAAAAATCCACAAAAATTCTAGTAAGTCATATACATCTTAATAATTCTTTTAGTAAAATGAAACCTCTTAATTCCTTACTGTTTGAAAACTAAAATTCAAAAACACCAGCTGAATTTTCGAACTCCTAAACTCAGGATTGACAACCAATGTTCTAAAAATCAGAAAGTCAGCTACCCGACCTCCAAAAATTATGAAATTTGATATCCCGATAGCACACATCCTGAATTTAGTTTTAGCCTTAAAAATATTGTAAAAACACGTTTTTATCATTAACTTATGACCCTTGCAACACCACCCAAAGTTTGAATAGCATACCAGTGAGACAGAAAACAACCCAATTCTTTATCCCTTCTGAATCTGATTAACATGCACGTTTATAAACAAATTAGGACATATGTTTCACATGTTTTATAACCCTTATTGATCAACATAATCATCATACACATAAACACAAAAATAACGAGACACATACAAGTCTCTTAAAATCACAAAATAAGCCCTAGCCCTCGTAATTAATTATGTACACCCCTCATTAAATTGTCTAGGGTTTTCCAGATTTAGTAGCGTGTAATTAATGATCAAATTAATGTTCTATTACTGATTTTAATGACAATATTAGGGCTTGGTCTTATAGGCCAAACAGAAAAAGGAGAACAATGGGTCGATAAGCAAGAAAGCAAGGTTAATCCTATGATTTCATGTGACGGTTTTCACTTATATATACATGTTTATATAATAACGAAACAACAACAATCAAGACGGATTCTAAGCATGATTCTGATTATATATAGATGTTGTTTAAGTCGTACAAACAAGAATATGACAAGAGGAAGCCATATATGTATCTTTGGCGGATTAACGAGACAAGGAGGAAGAAACAAAACACCACACCAAATCGTCTAAAGGCGTAGTGGAGTGAAGGAATTCTCTTGGGAGAAGCCCGCCAGCTTACAAAACACTTAGCACCACGAACCGATTACCAACAGCAACAACCTTCAAACCCAAGTCTTGGGAGAAGGATAAAACGCCATGACCTTTGTATATTGATTTCTGAATTTCGAATGGTAAAGAGAGGATGAGAGGGAAACCGTATGTTATAGGAGAGGGGAAATGAAAATGTGTGATTAAGTTAGGAAATAAGGAGATACCGTATAATATATTGGAGGGAATGTCGTGTGAATTAGGGAATAGTTAGGCAAAGCGTATCTTTTATTTGGTTAGGATATATACAAGGTTATATTAGTTTTTATCTCATATAATGAAAGCGTGTATATGGATTTGGAAGGCAAGGAAAAACGTATAAAAGATTGTACAAAAGAGAGGGTGTCGTGTATTAGTACAATAGGATTAGTTTAGGACTTAAAATGTAGTTAACTATAGGTTTATTTCTAATAATATGTAATTACCACATAACATATAGTTTTTAATTAGTTCTAATTATTATCAAACACTTGGGGTAAAATCAATAAATTATAAAAATGTGAGTCCGGATTTTAGGGTTTTACAATGTCCTCCCAGATAAGTCGAGCATAGTCTATTTGCTTCTGGTTCACAATGCCCCAAAAGATTTGTAGGTGAGACAGACGAGGGTTCTCATGTCCACTGTCCCTTCCGGAGACAGATCGAGCCAAGATATAATATATAGTTCTCCATGGTTAGGGGAATAGCTTGGCTTCGACCTTGGAGAATCTTTTCAGTGGCTTGTTCGGTTGTACATCATAGCCAATCTCCATTAGGAAGTTGAGAACATCTTCTTCTGATGGTGTTGGATAAAACCTCTTGGCAGGTGCAGGAGCTTCTAGCAAGAGTAAGGCCTTACGGATATAGTTGACATCTACAGTCACTTCCTTTCGGTCCAATGTGCAGGTAAAAGATTCTTCTCCCAAATCCAGCTTCATTGTGTACCACATTTGATGAACGTAAAATTTGGGAATGTAAGCAGACTTGTCCAACATGCTCCTACACTTGTGTACTTTGAGGATTTCAATGGCAATTTGACATGTTGGTTCCACACACTTGATCTTGTGAAATTCAACGCGAGCATTGTTCTTGCCTTTTTTCACATCATAGTCTTGTGGAAAAGTGTTTTCCTTGGTAAGCATAGGGAGTGGTTGTTGTGCAGAAATTTGAGATATCTGAAATATCAATCAACACGAATTTGCAGGATACATGAAAGTTAGCAAATTGTTAATCTTGTTATCATTCATGTGACCGTTTTGTTGCTTAATTTGATTTTACATGTTTTATTATTATGAGTATAGCAATTTTCATCATTGGACATTGTATGGATTACTAGTTAAAATCTGATTTCCTTTAATTGTCCATTAATCAATTTTGACAACTTGTGATTTATTTGAATTTTGACAGTTTTATAATAAAACTTGTGACAAAGAGTGGTCTTTTGATTTTGATTTCCACAGATGCGATGCGATCATTTCCTGTCATCGCTGAAGAGTGAAGACTGAAGAGGTAACCAAGGGAAGAATTGCCACCAGGAGCAGCATGGACCTTAGTTGAAGGCTGATTCTGAAACAAATTGCACACAAATAAATATATAATTCGACTCAATGTTGCTCTGACTTTAAAATGAATTTACAATATCAAATTATCATACTGTTACTGTGATGTAATTTCCATAGTTCTGTCCATCTGGCCTATGGTAATTATTTGTCATGTTATCAACTTGCGTATTACTTTTACCAGTTTTTATTTTGTAAATAATGTTTTTTCAAAATAGCCCGTTTGACCCGTGCCCGTTTTGACCCGTGCTTGTTTGATCCGAATTATAATTTGCCCGTTTTAGCCCGCGCCCGTTTAGCCCGTGCCCGTTTTGGGCCGTGCCCGTTTTGCCCGGATTATAATTTGCCCGTTTAGCCCGTGCCCGTTTTAGCCCGTGCCCGTTTTGGCCCGCGCCCGTGCCCGCCCGGCCTGCCCGTTTTGCCACCTCTAGTTTTATTGAATTGCGACATATCTCTATAATTGCGACAGTTATGGCCAATTCTGATGGTTTAAATAATTCCGACAGATTTTTGTCCAATTCTGATGAATTTTGAATTTCGATGACATTTGATCAATTGTGATGAAAAAAATCTGAATTGCGATAAGTCATGTCCAATTGTGATGGAAATTTTGAATTGCGATAAAGTTAGCCAATTGCGATGAAAATTTTGAATTTCGATAAGTTTTGTGCAATTGTGACAAATTTATCCAATTCCGATGGATTTTGCAATTCCGACAATGTTAGCCTTTAAAGTTATGTTATACTCGAGAATTGCAATAGTAATTAAGTACAAGGTCTAGTCTTGCTATTAGAGTAAAGTTAGGCTTGTAAATAGTATAAATACTCTCTTAGTCTCAACTAGGAGGGTGGGATTCTCATTGTAACTTGGAGGTGTGTGTGTTTTCTTTCCTTTCTCTCTCTAGAAAACACACACACCTCCCCCATTCTTTAACCTAATAATACCATGTTTAACCTTTATTTTGAGTTCCCCTGACCTCCTGAAAGTGTTTCTTGTTCATTACAATTGGCATTAGAGTTAACCAGGGGCGAATCGTGGGGTTTTGAGGTGAAAAAAAAGTGATTTTTTGGTGTGTCGGTTACTGTTCATCTATCGAGTTTCTTGCAAAGTTATCTAGTTTGATAACTTTCGAGTTTCTTGTGTCGCGATAACTTTCGAGTTTCTTGTGTCGAGTTTGTAAGGACTTATCGACTTTCTCTAGATCTACCGAGTTTCTGTCACTTTCTCTCGAGTTAGAAAGTCTGTGGCTAGAAATTCTCGAGTTTCTATCAATTCTCTCGAGTTTCAGCATGTTCTCTCGAGTTTGTATCAAGATCTATCGAGTTTCTAGAATCCATCGAGTTTCAGTTGTTATCAACTTTCTATTAGAAGTTTAGTCGAGTTTGTACAAGACCTCGAGTTTCTCAATTCTACCAAGTTTCTAAAATAACCGAGTTTGTCTGTACCGACTTTGTACCTATCGACTTTCTTTGTAACCGAGTTGGTCAAGATAACCGAGTTTGTGAGATAACTGAATTTGAGTAAAATTTAATTTTGAGGAGTGACTAAACGGTCAATTTTTACGCTAAATTCAAATTATGGTGTAAGGATGAAAATTTTGGCCCAAAATTCAAATTTTTAGGTCAAAATTCGAATTTTTTGGTGAAATTTGGCGTAAAAATTTCTAAAACTTAAATTTTCCTAGCATGCTTAGAATTGCAAGTAATGGCATATTTCAAACTCACCACACCAAAATCACAGAAAATATTATTGTCCTACATCCTCAAAACTACTACGTATAGCTTAAAAGATCCTGATCAAGATTCACAATCAAATGACAATGGCTAAATTTGGATGTTATCAACTGTGACTACATGGATGATTCATTATTACTTATTTGAAGTTGAAGTGGAATATCACGGGTGCGTGTACTTAGTATCTTGAAGATATCAGGGTTGGTTGGATGCATAATTCTTCGAGATCCTTGTTCGAGCTGAGGTTGCTCAGAGAGTATAGAATGATTAAGACTTGATTTGTCTAGTTATACCTGATGTAAAGAGTTACGTTGTTGTGCTCACAGAGTATAGCTATCATTTTAAAGGAGTTACGTTGTAGTGCTCAAGTGTCACAAAAAGCTGTGGATAATTCAAGATGAGTTCATATACAGTTAAGGATGGTAGGATGGGTATATGAAACGACCTATGCTTTAAGGAGTTACGTTGTAGTGCTCAGTATAGGTTCTTAATCTGACAATAGTGAAAGTTTAAGTCACAAGTGTGGGTTATTTTACTTCAGTCTCAAGTTTTTCATAGTGGGTTTTCTCCATCAGTAGTCACTAAAAAAATCTGTGTTTTTGATACAGGGGGTTGATAAAGAGTTAGACATTATAAATGATACTATTAGTTGATTGGGTCTATCTACATCTTCTCACGGGCTATATGTTTAATGAAAAAGATGCTTCCAGTTAATAATCCACGTACACACCATTATGCTGATTCCGATAAATCGTAACCAGCAGGGGAGAGAAATGTGTAAAATCCCGTGATGATGGAACTATCCTGGAGAAAGAAAAGTGCATTTCCGGATCTTAATTGATTCTGGTGCTACGGTTTCAACTTCGGGGGAGATTATCATTTCATGTGTACGTTATGGGCTGATCTTTCATATGAAATATAACTGGGATGCATTTGGTGAGATGAAGATGTTGATACTCTATTTCCCCGAATGAACAATCTTGAAGAAGGTTAAGTCTACAGTCTATTCTACATTTTCCGCTGCGTGTTAGAAAATTAAAGACGGTATCCGCTGCGTGTTAGAAGACTAAAGATGGAATGCATTTAATTAACAAAAGACTTCTTCAGAATTCAGGGCATTCATTTATCAAAAGAATTCTTCAGACTTCAGGGCATTCATCAGAAAGGTTGTCAGTTTGGGGGAGAGCGCTAATTAGGGGAGAGTGAAAAGCTAGATTTAATCACCAATATCCTTACCCTAATTAGATTTGCGCACATTGTTCTTCTGCAAGTAAAGAAATGACAGCTGAGAAGATTCTGCAAGCTAAACGATGTAATGAAGTTTGAAGACCATTCTCAGAGCTGCTGCACTTATGTTTTGTATTTAATTTTACTTGTAGGGAACGTTGTAAGCAATTCCCGTATAACATCACTTTGGGGAGAGATTGTTAGCCTTTAAAGTTATGTTATACTCGGGAATTGAAATAGTAATTAAGTACAAGGTCTAGTCTTGCCATTAGAGTAAAGTTAGGCTTGTAAAATAGTATAAATACCCTCCTAGTCTCAACTAGGAGGGTGGGATTCTCATTGTAACTTGGAGGTGTGTGTGTTTTCTTTCATGTGAAGCTAATAAACATTCGGTTCTAATTCATCTCATACGATCCACCACTTCTCATCTTTATATTTCTTATCTTTGAGTGTCACGTATTAATAGTATTAGTTGTGTGATAAAGTAGGATTTCTAGTCATAATAGACAAGGCTTATCCAATTTCGAAGGATATTGCAATTTTGACAATTTCTTATACAAGAAATTGCGACAACACTGTAGACGTACATTTTCTTGAATCTTTATCGAAATTGGTTTTCCTGTCCAATTTCAATCAAATCACAAGTTATAATATGCTCATTAACTTCATTTAGACACATCTAACTACTTTTTATCTAATTTGAATGCAAATGATTGCAATTCCGATAAACCCTATACTCAGACTCATCGGAATTCTATTTAACATGTTAGATGTTTGATTGTTTGATTGTTTGATTCCAATAGATTCCTATGATGTTATAGATTGTATTGGTCTATATTTTAACACTTTTTATCCATGAATCAATAAGATTGAACCTTGTCGAGTTCATCTTAAACCCTACACATCTAAATTAATTCAAACGTGTTTCTGGGTTTGATTCGTTGATTAAATCATGTTATACACTCCATTAGAGCACTATTCCAACCAATTAATTAGGCCAAAACACAATCATATGATTTTCCACAAATTAACACATAAACCCTAATCTCGAACAATCATCAATTCGAGTTTCTGGGTATAATTAAACACTCATAACATGTTCAGGACTTGATTCCGACCATATCCCACCATTCAATTTAGTCTCAAACACTTAAAATGATTTTAACCCAATTCGACTTAAACCCTAATTCAATTTTGTTTGATTTAGACAAATTAAGCCGTTGGATTACAAAATCCTTAAAAACCATGTCTTATAATCATGTAAACATTGTATAAACACTCACAGTTTTGAGAATTCTTGAACGGATTTGAAGAATGATTTGTGGTCGTTGATCTTTGTTTGGTAAAGAAGTAAATGTGTTTTGTGAAAAAGTATTGACTTCAATTCAGATGCAGTTAATGCGTTAGGGTTTTAGTTTTAGTTAAAAAATCTTAGTTACCAATCTTGTCACAATAAGTCCCTTAACCACATAATTTTGCAAACAACGTCCTTACTCACAAAATATTTACAAGACTTGACATAATTTTGACAAGAACAATTTTAATGCACCCCCTTGATTTATGAGTATTAGAAAACATTTTAAGATCAAGGAGGGTATCACAAGGATAATATTACCAACACATTTTGAAACAACATTTTAAGGAAATATGCAAGTACAAATTTTAAAATTTGAATTTCATACTCCCCCTCAACACTTGTTCGGAAAGAATTGGCAATTTGTTGAAATGAACAAAGTGTTGATGGAAATAATGTACTTGCATTTTTTTTAGTAACAAAAAAAAAATGAAAATCTTTTTGTTGTTTTTGATAAAATATTTACAATAGAGGTTTTGGTGTTTGACTTTTTGAATTATATTTAAGAAAATTTTGCATGTCATCTGGAGTCAAACACCTCATACTAATTTGGTGAACTAATTCCACAAATCTTGCATGGGGCAAGGCTTTGGTGAATAAATCCGCTAATTGGTATTCAGTACCTGTGGAAACCGTAGAGGGGGGGGGGTGAATACGTTTCCATTTAAAACTTAAAAAATTTTTGTATCAAACATCCGATCAAATGTGACGTAATATGAAAAGTGTCAACAATGATCATATATCATCAAGGGATGAATAAATTAGACTACAACACAAGCACAATCAACCATGACACATACATAATTAACATAACATAAGCAACTAGCCACACAAGTATAAACGCAATGCAAATATAAACATAAAGCGATAAAGAATAAAATGGAAGTAAAGAGATAAGTAAGAAGGCGTAAACCGGACACGATGATTTATAGTGGTTCGGTCACGAAGCTCCTCTTCGCCCTACTCCACTCCCCGAGTACCCAACTCGAGAGTTACTTCACTAGTCAACAAACTCCCTTCAGGCGGAGAAAACCGTACACATTGCTTAACTTGTTTTCCGACACTAAGCTAGATGTCGAGTGCTAATCTTAGCTAGCACCAATCTACACGTCGCTTATCCTATTTCCGACACTAAGCTAGATGTCGAGTGCTAATCTTAGCTAGCACCAATCTACCACGATCTACCCGATCTACCCTTGATCCACATGATCAATCACACAAGCCCAATGGCTTCAAGAGATCTCCAAGATCTCGACAAGATCACAATGATCTACTCCCACTTGACTCGATTTACCCGATCTACCCTTGATCCACTTGATCAATCACACAAGCCCAATGGATTCAAGAGATCTCCATGATTTCAACAAGATCACAATGATCTTCCCTCACAACCTCTCAAAAGAAAAATGATCTTGATGTATGCTATGATACAATCAAGAGTGTAACAAATGTTACAAGACCTAACAACTACAACTCTTGTAAATTCTTGGATACCTTGAGTTCTTCTCTTGCAAATGAAGAGGAATGATAAAACTTTGTATCTACTTGGATACTTTGTGTTCCTCTCTTGCTAATCAAGAGGGATGACAACACTTTGTATCTACTTGGATACTTTGTGTTCTTCTCTTGCTAATCAAGAGGGATGACAACACTTTGTATCTACTTGGATACTTTGCGTTCTTCTCTTGCTAATCAAGAGGAATGAAGAGGATCACTTGAATGGATGATTGGATCACTCTTAAACAAACTAAGACTCTTTAAATGATCAAAGAAAGTGTTCTAAGTGAGGAGGGATTAGACCAGAGAAAAGTGACTGGAAAAATCAAGTTGGAAGTGTAAAATGGTCCACTATTTATAGGCAAGGGAAAAACTAGCCGTTATAGACCTACGGCTCCACTAATTGTCAGACGGCTACACTAAATCGGTACTTAATGGTACCGTGGACGCTCCTTCGTTTGTCTTTAGTGGGGAAGGTTTATTTGGGAATGTTTGGAGCTGTTTTGGGGGGAAAATTGACTGTTGGGATTTTTAAACTTATTTTTCAAAATAAAACATTTCTTTTTAATTCAAAAATAATTTGTAAAATATATTTTTGAAAAAATGTTGTCACATTAAAAATGTGAAGTTTAGAAAAATATAATCCTTTGATCATTTGTCAAGTAGTAGATTTGTTTGTCCATACCTTGAGTGATTTATGTCGGGATGGAAATCTACGACTTCGTTGAAGCATACTTGACACGTCGGGAGGTGTTGATGTAAGTATGCATTGATGATTTGTGTTTACAAGTAACTTGCACATTTTACGTTATGCATCACAAGTTACATGTTTGTCATTATTAAAACCGAAGAAACCGTTTAGTTTAAATATCGTAATATTTGCACTAACAATCTCCCCCTTTTTGATGATGACAAATATGTAAACCGTAACACATAGTAAAATGTAAAAGTTACCTGTTTACACTCCCTTCTCCCCCTTTTGTCGAATCAAAAAGGTAGTTGCCTCGAGCGCTCCCTTGAATTCACTCCCTACTCCCCCTTATTGCACTACTATCCTTTCTCCCCCGAAATGCGAGCTTGCATCATCCCAGTGAAGTTTTCTATCACCACTTGTGAAGACGACTCCATGCTATGTATTCAAATACCCCCGAGCTCCCCCTAGCTCAATGCTCTCCTATGGTAATTGAATCCCCTTGTTTATTTACTTTTGTAACTAGCGGATCCATGGATCAAATTCTTACAAACTCTTTTCCTACATCAAGGGTTAGCTTTGTGCAACATAATATATAATAGTATAGGAGCAACATTATAGGGATATAATACACATAGCAAGACATGCATGGGTTAAACTATGTGAACACGTAAGTGTCACAACCCGACCAAAAACTTAAGATGTAATTGTTCAATCAATCACACTAACAAGAACGAGATTCGTTCGTTGACTGACACACAAATTGACTTCTTCCAAGTTGTCATTGGGAAGGCAAGTTCTAACAAACCTTTTGAACAACATAATCATCTACTTAAGTTGATTGATGTTAAGGATAGTTTGTTGATAAGAAATACTCTAAATGATTACTATTATGACAAGTCATGCCATAAAGTAGACTCGATAGGGGTTGTACCAAAAAAATGAAAATGTGAACGATAAGCACCTAGATGCGATTGGAAATGATTCCATAAGGTGGGAGAGTGTTGGTTGTGGTGACAACAAGGACAACTTGGGGTATGTGGTTGTAGGGGATAAATAATGGGATGACCCATTATTGGTTGTGGTGATGGTGATAGTGATGAGGATGATGTGTTAGTGCCAAGTTCAAAAGGGGTTGATGGTGATAGGGTTAGTGTGAGAGCTAAAGGTTGTGGTGGACTTGACGGAGGTAAGGGTGTGGGAATCCTAAAAGTGGAGGATGATGATGATGTGGTTGGAGATGTTGGTTTTTCCCTTTGAGGAAAGGTGGGAAAGGATGGTTTAGATTAATATATCGTTTGCACTGACAATGAGATGCATGATATATTTCAAAAGGGAAAAAGAAAAGGTGCTTGTGATCCTAATAGGATTATTGGTGGATATCTCTAACGGGGTTGAGGTAACGAGGTCCTAGGTTTCTAGTTTGGATGATCCTAGTTGTGTGTTAGAGATAATTTGGTGCATGAAGGGTTTCATGTGATTGTGAGGATTGAAGGTTGTTTAACTAACTATTACTTATCCAAAGTGAGGAGTAGTTGTAAGGTTTGAGTGTGATGATCGATGAGTTGAAGGTTGTAAGGTTTGAGTGTGATGATCTATGGGTTGAAGGTTCTTGGACTAACTATCACTGTCAAGAGTGAAGTGTAGCTAACAGGTTTGAGTGGGATGATGAAAGATGTTAATGTGAGGTTTGAAGATGAGATGCAAGATAAGCTTGCAATGGTGAGGCCTTATATAGGCAAGAGTTATGGGATTCGAACTAAAGGTTGTGATAGAGTCCTATGGTGTAGTGAGGGAATCCTAGGGTGTATGTGAGTTTGCAAAATTTTGCAGGTTTGAGGTTAGGGATGCAGGGATCAGGAGGGAATAGTGAAAATTCATCAAATATAGGCACGGTACCACTAAATACCACACGGTACCGTTAAATTTAATGGTGCCGTGGCCTATTTAACGGTACCGTGACCTGGAAGTCATGAATTTTCCTGTGTAGCCTAGTTCTGGGCAGCTAAAGGGAAGTTTCCTAAGGAATAAGAACCACATTAATGTGTTCTTGAGAGTGTTTGGTGAAAGGCTATATGAGTGTGTTTTCGCTCCCCCTTAATCTATGACCATCCGGACAAGATGCAAAAGATAAAGAGGAAAATAAACGTTGACGGAAGAGATGAGCTTAGTAACGTCATGACAAGTGGTGGATAGCATATGATAAACTTCACCTTTGAAGTCACGTAGCTCTTCTCAATCATTGTGAATATTCATAGAATATTATGATGAGGCATGTGATCACGTGGAGATATCCTAAGGGTTAAGAAGATAAAATCTTCAAGATTGTGAGGTTAGTGATAAGGTTCTAGTGGGGTTATCTATATTGATGAAGAAGGGTTATCTCAACGTATCCTAGCGGTTCTTCGTTTGAAGTGTGTGGAAGATGAGTAGGATGCGGAAGCATTGATAATGTTTAGTACCATGCGGAAGTGAAAGGGAAAAAGGCTAAGTGATGAGTGTGTAAATACTCATCATTTTATACCCATAAAAGACACAAAAATGACCAAAAACACCCAGATAGATCAAATATTGTTGCAAATATTCTTGGTTTGTGTTTTATGTGTTTTAGGTACAAAAGGATTGAAAACGGGGCAAAAACGGACAAAACCGAGCACAAGAGTGGAAAAAGTTCAAAAAGCCGAGGCCGGGGAAGAAATTTACCAAAGTGGATCATAATTATGCTAAATTTGTCAAGATTGGTCCTTGGAAGTATTTTTGCAAAATAACAACATTGGTCCCTGAATTTACAGTATTGGCAGGAATGGTCCTTGGATTTTTGCAAATTACCATGTTAGTCCTTTGGCTAAATTTAATTTACTAAACCCTTTTGCCCAATCATAAACCCAGCCCAATCCTTACACTAAACCCAGCCAAACCAAAAACATAACCCAACCCCGTACCCTTTTTATTAATAAAAATCAAAACCACCCTTCTTCAAAACCGTTACCCGCTTAAACCAATACCACCATCACCATCCTTATCCCTGACAATCCCACCCCCTCACCAAGCCTATTTTCAGAATACACGCTTTCCCCCTCCTCTATTAGCTAATCACATGGTACCATTTCACGTAACTCAATCTAGCTGGAAATCCACTAAATCATTTTGTCGCCAAAATCAGAAATCAAAGGCTGAGATGATTTTAAGCCAATCTAATGGCTGGGAAATGTTCAGAGATACGTGGGAAGCCTTTTGAGTTATATAAAACTCATTCAATCACAGACAAAAAGTAGTAACTAGGA
Source organism: Artemisia tridentata subsp. tridentata (assembly GCA_021014915.2). NCBI lineage: Eukaryota > Viridiplantae > Streptophyta > Magnoliopsida > Asterales > Asteraceae > Artemisia > Artemisia tridentata. The sequence continues at coordinate 163,210,761 of CP139503.1, forward strand.
GTAGATTAATTTAGAATGTCGTTTTAATTATTGTAGTATGTAATCAGTATTAATTTCAGTTATTAACTTTAATTCATGTTCATTTAAGCTTATTGGTTTGTCATTTATCAAGCATTGTTCCAAATTCATTGTTTAATGAAATTTCAAATTCTCATGATTCACTGTTAATCGAATTGGGTTTATTAGTGGTTAAAAGTAGTTAACAAGCTCTCATTACTGTTTCTTTAAGCTCTTATGAGCTTTTTAAAGCTTTTATTAAAGTTAATTGGTTAAAGTTTGTTTTAATTTGAAAAAGTCAATAAAAGTCAAAATCTATTCAACTGCTTATTAGCTTATCCTCAGTGCTTGTTTTCAGTTTATTTTCACTTATGTTTGCTTAATGTAGTTAGTTTTACCTTTCCTCAACTTTGTTTGGTCCGAATCTAACCAAAAACCAAAAATAGCCCTCTATAAGGACTGTTTGGATTAAAGTCAAAACGGGTCAATGTTTATGCCTACTTTTCATGTGCTGTTTGGCAACTTTTAATCTTGCTTAATGTTACTTAGATAAGCTATTTATAGGCTGTGTTTAGTTAATTTGATGCATTTTGAAGTTTTGAGTGGATTAGTGTAAGCTTAGGCTCAGTTCTGTTCTAATAAGCTAGCTATGGCTTAAGCTTATCCAATCCTTGTTAGTGGTGTTTTTTATCTTCCATTTTGGTTGCTAGAGTGATGTCAAGATGTGGTGTGATTTGATTTGAGCTTGTGGCAGTTTCAATTCAGTTCAGTGTATCAGTAGCCAAAGAAGGTTATATTGCATGACTGCATCAGATTTCCAGGTCAGGATTTATTGCTTAATTGTGATGTTTTGATCCTGATTTTTAGTATACTAGTAGTTTGTTAGGTGTAGTTCCCTATTCCAAAAAGTGAAACATAGCTCTTAGCTTATTTGAGCTTATAAATAGGCTCAAAGTTGCCCTAGTGGACTGATATGTGCCCTGCACACACCAGATCATCAGCAGACCTCATCAGCTTTTTGGCTGATTTGCAGCTTATTTATAAGCTTCAATTAAACCACCCCTAGTCTAGCTTTTGGATCTTTTATAAGTTCATAATATGTAGTTTCTGAGGTTTCTTGTTGGTAATCCATATTCAGCTTATTAATTGCTTTTAATGCTTTCAAAATAGTCCATTAAGGACTGATTTCTCATCTATCTCAGCAGCTTTTTTTAGCTTATTTTGCCTTTCATAAGTGCTTATTTATCTGCTTTAGTAGCTTTTTCAGTCCCACTTATAGCCCATTGTTAGTATTTAAGCTTTTTCCACTTTTATTATAACTTATTTTTGGCTTATGCAGCCTTTAGCTTTTTCCCTTAGCTTATTTCTTTCCATAGTCCACTGCCCAATCTTTTTGGCTTATTTCCCAGCTTATTTTTAAGTTTTATAAATAGCTGTAGTTTTCAATATTGCTTATTATCATGTGCTTATTAAGTTTGTAACAGAAAATCAAAAAAAAAAAAAAAAAAAAAAAAAAAAAAATCCAAAAAGAGGTTGCCCAGGTTCGAACCTGGGACCTCTTGCTCACACACCAACACACTCACAATCTCTGCCCTTGGGTCTTTTCTGCCCAAGGGTGTTTTCCATTTTCTTTTAACCTTTTTTTATTTATTTTAAGCTTATTTCAACCCTTTGCTTAATAACTGCTTATCCAAATAAGCAGTTGGTTCAATTTTATTTTTCATAAGTTCATTTTATCACTTAGTAGTTTCCTGTAATTTTTGGTAATTTTCAGTTTCCATTTAGTATTTTTAATCTATTTTTCTTTTTAATTTAGTTTTTAATTCGTATTTAATTAAATAATAATCAGAAAAATATAATTCTTTTTTATAAAATTTTCTTTTATCATTTAGGACTTAAGAAAATTAAATTTGCATCTGTAGGGTTAATTTTAATAGATTGTTACGTTTAGACTTGTTTCCCGATTTTAATTCGCGTTTTTATTAATTTAATTTTTGTTTTCCTAGACTCGTAATCAAAAGTGAACATCGTTATTTCAAGAATTTTAATACCAAATCTCATACGATATCCTCAATTGCACGCCTCGCTGGGACTACGACTCGGGTATTCACTTATCCGGTTTATTATAATCGATTGTTGCGTTTAATCGTTGCACGTTGACTTTTCTTCGTGAGAGGTTTGACTTGTGATGTATTTAAACCAGAATCACTAAGGAATCAGATTATAGATAGAATCTATTTTGATAGCAGACGGTTTTGGTTCAAGACTACATCGAGTGGGTTTTGATAGTGTTGGTGAGAATTGAAAGCAAGATTTTTGACAGAGAAATTTCACATATGTTGTGATTTTTCTGGACCTTAGATTAAAAGAATTTATACCAAATAAATTCTTTTATGAATGAATCCAACTCGATTCGGTGAACGTTGATAGAGAACGTGAAATGACATTTAATTGCATTTCGCAAATTAAATATACTTTAAATATTTCGGATGAAATATTTAAGTTGTCATTAGAATTTAAGAGGACTTTACGAATAAGTCTCGCTGATTTAGTGACACTTTTCGATACGAGAAGAGAATTTATACCTAATAAATTCTTTGAACGGTACTGGACGAGAAGAGATGACTTTTATATTTCTGAGGAAATACATAGGTAGTCATTAGAGTGATGTGAAGAATGACTCAATATTTCCTGTGAAATATTTAAAGAGTCATGAGACGAGACACATGAGATGACTTCAATATTTCCAGTGAAATATTTAAATAGTCATAGGATTTATGGAATATGTTCCATCATTCCTAGACCTAGACGGAGATGGTTAGGGGATTCTCGGTTGAGAGGTTTGGTTGATTTACGGATTTCGATGTGCTTCGCACGTGAGTGTTTCACGGGGTTTTGAAAGACGTAAAGCTAGGCCTATGGTGCTGATTCGCAGCAGGGTTTGGGATCTTAAGACGTGTATACTCACACGATGGTGAAAGGAACTACTAATTACTTATATAGTAACTCGTGAGTCCTTTGTCACCCGAGGGGCAGATGTTAGCTTTTAGCTTTTGGACGAGCGTTTTAACATATGTTGTTAAAAGGCTTGAATATGATGTTTCGGATATGAAATTTAAAAATTGCAATCGCAAGTTAAACTTACTTGAATATTTCGGATGAAATATTTAAGTTGTCAATCCTACTCCGAGTTCTACTAGGTTTGTATCTAACCTTCCCATGACAAAAGGGTGTATAACTTGGAAGAAGGCGAAGTAATGACTAGGGAATTAGGACAACTTCGCGACTACTCTAACTTATAGGTTTTGACACTAGTGTATGACTCTATGACTTCTAAGGGTTCATAGTGATGGGCATACCTAATTCCTAATGTGTCAAAAGGACATAGTGTGGGTGCAAACTTTACAAGCAAATCATGTAAAATGCACATAAGGAATAAATGCAAACATCATGCAAAACATGATAATCATTTAGCATTTAAGATCATGAAGACATTTAATCATATCTTACGAGAATAGGTTTGCTAAGGATGATCCTAATTACTGCTTGTTCAAAATGAAATCCTAACGGGAGATAAAGTTCACTGATGTAAACTATCTCTAGTCAAATGTAGGAATGAAAATTTTTCAAGTTAGAGAATGAGTATGAGACTATCACTAGTGGTGCTCAATTAAGGCTAAACACGACCATTTTTACGGGTTATACCACAAACCCAACTTCTCTCCTGGAAGCAATTCAACCGTTAGGTCAAATTGAATTTCTAGTGCGATAGGTTCTCCAGTAGTCATTCTCATGTTAGAAAAATTCAAATTCCTATATTTGCCTATTGAAGTGTAGCAAAGATGATATTAGCTTATTTCGCTAATACATGGTCGCTAATACATGGCCTAATATGACTCAACTAACCATACTTTGAAAGTCGGTTAAAAGAATGACATGTCTTACACAACTCCTAACAAAGGCAAGCGAAATGTTTTTATTTCGTGTTTGAGATTTAGAGGTTATTTGATGGAGATGGTGTATTTTATGATCTCTTGGATATTATCTTTGTTTGTTGAGTTATTGCATGTTATTTTACCATGATTTGGTTTCCTAGAACCAAGAAGCACTCTAATGTGATACAATGTAGAACCTACTACATCGTGTGTGTTTCAAGAATGCTCCTTTGCATATCTTGAGAAAGAATCTAGTAAAGGTTACTTACCTCAATAGATCTTGTGAGTATTATATTAAAAATGAGGCATATTGTATATTTCAACAAATATGCTTTTCTAAGAGGAAACTTATCACTCTTACGAATGCTTTGTGAAACAAGTATTTTAGTGTATGACCAATTTTACTTGTTTATGCAATGACACATGTCGTATTAGGTTATTAATCAACTCTAATATCCTATATTTGTTAACAGGATGCAATGTATTCTCTTGTAACATGACCATTCATGTTACAAAGAAAATAAGATGCATGGGATATAAGTTATCCTTTATCAATCTTTTGATAAGAGAAATATATGTGATATTCTCAAAGATTGATGACTTACATAATAGTTAATAACATATTATGTGTGACACTTTTACTAGACATGTGACTTTGAGTGTTGAGTCGTTCATGAGCAAAGTTTACATATGTTGTTTGTTTGCTCGTGTTTGGTTTTTCGGAAATGACACATTTACTTATTGCATTGCAATGTAAATTACTTGTATATTTCGGATGAAACATCCAAGTTGTCAATCCTACTTGGTTGTGTATTTTATGCATCTTTTAAACATATTAGTTTAATGTTTGGAACACAACCATTGGACAAGAAGACTCAATATGGCATCTCCAACACAAGTGTGAGTTATGATCCGATGCATATTATTTTTGTCTTGATAGGACGTCATTATTTTCACAACAATCGATTGTGATTGAGTATGTAGATTCAAGATAATACATTTCATCATATTTTGATGTTATCTTGAAGCTAGACAAATAATGACTCCAATTTCATGTCCACACTCAAAAACTTGTCAATTAGATTCGATAATGATATCAATCATAATTTGAATAATGAATTGATATGTACTCGAGATCTTTCTTGACCCTCACAATCACTCTTTTTTAAAAAGAAAATAAAAATTTAAGGAGTGTGTTCCATTTATTCTAACACTAGTTGTATGTGTGAGGTTAATGACATATTAAGTTACTACTTTGATATTGTCATTTATTTTTATTTGAGAAAAACTATTTATATTATTAAGTATAATATTTTTAGTTTTTCGACACCTCATTGGTATAAAAATAATTATCTTAACTATTTTTATACAAGATACGTAAAATACTAAATGTTTAAAACATTTTGTATGTGTGTTAGATCAATGCAAGTTTAATACATTTTCTTTTACTTAAATACTAATGTATTAATATGATCTTTTATCTTGTTTAGACAACCCATGGTCAAGCAAGACAAAATGATGTAATGTCTTAGAGATCATGTTACGGATTTTATGAAAGTGTTAAGTGTTTTGGGTTGATATACTTTTTACACTTAAGCCTTTGGAAAAATAATTGTGTAAGACAATATCTTTCGACACACATGATCTACCAACTTAGTTTCTATTCCTAAGAAGGTTACTAAACCATTTCAAAAACTTGCAACAAATGCAAGAAAAATGGTGTATGCCTATATGCAATGCAAACTAATTACTTAATATAATGCAAGTAATTTAGCATGAGCCTTATAAATGCATAAACCGGAAAATTATACTAAACAAATAGCAACAAGACATTAAAGGCACAAATAAAAACAAATAGCCATTCAGGTTAATACACAAAAATACTTATCGTCATTTTGTGTATTAAGTATAACAATATATACTTAGCTTGATTTTATTTGAAAATGAATTGGTTTCCTCCCCATTTCAAAGATTTGATCAAGTTTAACTCCTTGAAATCATGAATACATCAACGTGTGATGTTCACTTTGTGATTTGACGAAAAATTTGTGCAATCGGCATGTCCCGAAAAGACTCTCTGTTACGAATTGAAGACTCTCGTAAATTTTACTTTACAATAACTTTCTAAAAGTATTACTAAGTGAAAGTAGACTCAATTACGTTTAAAACGATAGGTGGCACGACTCCTACGGACTTACGGTTGATTTTATACGAATTTTGGAAAATTACCGAATTCGGAAAATCAGACGAAGGTACCGTTAAATTTAGCGGTACCGTCCATATTTAGTGGATCCGTCCGTTATATTTAACGGTGCCATACCTGTTATTTCAGTTTTGAACAGAACCAACTTTTATTAATTTAAGAAAACCTTCAAGCTAGTATGACAACGTATACTTAACAACAAAACTTGTAAGTGTTAAGCAACTAAATACTTTTCATATTTTTATCACCTTCATGGGTAATTTGATACATGGATCGTACTCAATTTTGAAAACCATTTGTTTTAAAAATTTGAGCGACCTGGCTCTGGTACCAATTGTGGAAACCGTAGAGGGGGGGGGGGGTGAATACGTTTCCATTTAAAACTTAAAAACTTTTTGTATCAAACATCCGATCAAATGTGACGTAATATGAAAAGTGTCAACAATGATCATATATCATCTAGGGAAAAATAAATTAAACTACAACACAAGCACAATCAACCATGACACATACATAATTAACATAACATAAGCAACTAGCCACACAAGTATAAACGCAATGCAAATATAAACATAAAGCGATAAAGAATAAAATGGAAGTAAAGAGATAAGCAAGAAGGCGCAAACCGGAAACGATGATTTATAGTAGTTCGGTCACGAAGCTCCTCTTCGCCCTACTCCACTCCCCGAGTACCCAACTCGAGAGTTACTTCACTACTCAACAAACTCCCTTCAGGCGGAGAAAACCGTACACGTTGCTTAACTTGTTTTCCGACACTAAGCTAGATGTCGAGTGCTAATCTTAGCTAGCACCAATCTACACTTTGCTTATCCTATTTCCGATACTAAGCTAGATGTCGAGTACTAATCTTAGCTAGCACCAATCTACCATGATCTACCCGATCTACCCTTGATCCACATGATCAATCACACAAGCCCAATGGCTTCAAGAGATCTCCAAGATCTCGACAAGATCACAATGATCTACTCCCACTTGACTCGATCTACCCGATCTACCCTTGATCCTCTTGATCAATCACACAAGCCTAATGGCTTCAAGAGATCTCCATGATCTCAACAAGATCACAATGATCTTCCCTCACAACCTCTCAAAAGAAAAATGATCTTGATGTATGCTATGATACAATCAAGAGTGTAACAAATTTTACAAGACCTAACAACTACAACTCTTGTATCTTCTTGGATACCTTGAGTTCTTCTCTTGCAAATGAAGAGGAATGATAACACTTTGTATCTACTTGGATACTTTGTGTTCTTCTCTTGCTAATCAAGAGGGATGACAACACTTTGTATCTACTTGGATACTTTGTGTTCTTCTCTTGCTAATCAAGAGGGATGACAACACTTTGTATCTACTTGGATACTTTGTGTTCTTCTCTTGCTAATCAAGAGGAATGAAGATGATCACTTGAATGGATGATTGGATCACTCTTAAACAAACTAAGACTCTCTAAATGATCAAAGAAAGTGTTCTAAGTGAGGAGGGATTAGACCCGAGAAAAGTGACTGGAAAAATGAAGTTGGAAGTGTAAAATGGTCCACTATTTATAGGCAAGGGAAAAACTAGCCGTTATAGACCCACAGCTCCACTAATTGTCAGACGGCTCCACTAAATTTAGTGGAGCTGTCGGTACTTAATGGTACCGTGGACGCTCCTTCGTTTGTCTTTAGTGGGGAAGGTTTATTTGGGAATATTTGGAGCTGTTTTGGGGGGAAAATTGACTGTTGGGATTTTTAAACTTATTTTTCAAAATAAAACATTTCTTTTTAATTCAAAAATAATTTGTAAAATATATTTTTGAAAAAATGTTTTGTCACATTAAAAATGTGAAGTTTAAAAAATATAATCCTTTGATCATTTGTCAAGTAGTAGATTTGTTTGTCCATACCTTGAGTGATTTATGTCGCGATGGAAATCTACGACTTCGTTGAAGCATACTTGAGACGTCGGGAGGTGTTGATGTAAGTATGCATTGATGATTTGTGTTTACAAGTAACTTGCACATTTTACGTTATCATCACAAGTTACATGTTTGTCATTATTAAAACCGAAGAAACCGTTTAGTTTAAATATCGTAATATTTGCACTAACAGTACCTACAAAATTTAATTCAATAGTACCATTTTCAACATGCACTTTGATGAAATGATATTGAAGTGCAATGTGTTTTGACTTCGAATGTTGAATTGTGTTCCAGGAGATGGCAATGGCACTTTTGGTGTCGCAGTACGTGGGAATCTTATTTAACATGTAACCGTAGTCCATCAGTTGTGATCGTATCCAAATGACTTGAGCACATCATGCTGACATGGCTACATATTTTGATTTTGTAAATGATAATGAGGTACAATCCTGCTTCTTTGACTGCCAATATACAAGTTTATCTCCTAGAAATTGCACTACCCCAGATGTACTTTTACGTGTATCTAAACATCCTGCATGATCAGCATCTGAAAAAGCGATTAGTTCAAAACCAGAATCCTTCGGATACCAGATCCCCAAATGAATGGTTCCCTTTATGTATCGAAGGATTCTTTTAACCTCAGAGAGGTGTCTTTTAGTTGGTCGAGACTGATAACGGGAGCAAAGATATACAGCAAAAACAATATTTGGTCTGCTGGCTGTTAGATACATGAGGGACCCAATCATACTACGCTATTTTGTAGGGTCAACTGGTGTACCATGTAAATCAGCATCTAGCTTTGAGGATGATCCAGACATAGGTGTGTTATAGGTATCACAACTTGTCATGCCATGTTTCTTTAAAATTTCAAGAGCATACTTAGACTGACTTAGAAAAATTCCACCGGGTGATTGATGAACTTGGAGTCCTAAGAAGAACGTAAGTTCACCCATCATGGACATTTCAAAATTTTGTTTCATTAGTCTTGCAAAAGCATTTGAATATTTTTTGGTTGTTGATGCAAAAATAATGTCATCGACATAGATTTGAACAATTAAAATGCCCACCCCGTGTTTTTGAATAAAGAAAGTCGGATCCACTGAACCTTTTGTAAACTGATTAGTAAGCAAGAAAGCAGTTAGTTTATCGTACCACGCCCTTGGTGCTTTTTTAAGTCCGTAAAGAGCTTTCTTGAGTCTGTACACATGATTGGGATGGTCTGGATCAACGAATCCCTCTGGTTGACCACATAAACTTCCTCACCTAATTGACCGTTCAGAAAGGCCGTTTTCACATCCATTTGATAAACGACCATATTCTTGTGAGCAGCGTATGCTAGAATGATATGGACAGCCTCAAGCCTAGCAACTGGAGCAAAGGACTCTTCAAAATCAATTCCTTCTTGCTAAGTGAAACCTTTAGCTACCAGACGTGATTTGTTACGAACCACTGTGCCTTCTGCATCTAACTTGTTTTTCCAAATCCACTTCAGTCCGATGACATAGACCCCATCTGGTCTTTCTACCAATTCCCAAACTTCAAGACGTTTGAATTGATCGAGTTCTTCTTGCATTGATTCAATCCAATTATCATAAGTCATGGCTTCTTTATTGTTCTTTGGTTCATCTTGACAGACGGTAAGGGCATAAATGCACGTTTTACCATCTGTGTGAAGTCTTTTTCGTGTCATGACTGGATTGTCTGGATTACCAATCACATTTACTAAGGGATGATCTCTTGTCCATTTGTGTATTGAAGGGTAATGTTGAAAAAGATTGTGCATATTTGACGGATCCAAGTTGCTTGTAGACGACTCTGCAATATCAGGAATGGTTGGAGCCGGAGCAAATGGATTAAAGAAGGTGTTTCCGTCATAATTTGCAGGTGCGGGTACTTGTTGTTGTTGTGGATCGTCAGCTGCATTCTCAGTGTTGGAAGCGGTTTGTTCTTCTGTTGATGGAGATTCAGTTAGAGGTGCATCTTCAGCAACTGTTGTTGTTGTAGTAGGTGTATCAGGTATAGGATTGTTATCAGGTTAAGCAGCGAAACTTATAGATACATTTGGTGCATGAATTGCAAAAGAATCATCAAACAGTGGAGCAAACAAGGTTTCCTATTCCTTACGGTTGAGGGAGAATGGTGCAGCTGATTGATCTGGAAAATTTAGGCGGTTAGTTGCAGGTCCTAAGCTATTTTGCTCAGAAGCGATTTTTGTAAGCTCATCGAAATTAGCATGAATAGTCTCCTGAATTTCTCTAGTACGATGATTCCAGATTCGAAAACCTTTGGAGTTCTCACAATATCCAATAAAGATACCAATGTCATCTTTGGCTTTGTGTTTTCCAAAATCATCATAATCATTATTTGGGTATCAAAGAGCACCAAATACATGAAAGTAATTTATATTTGGTTTATGGTTGTGAACAATCTCATATGGAGTTTTGTGATGTCGTTTGGTGATCATGCAACAGTTTTGAGTGTAACATGCAATTGACACAGCTTCTGCCCATAGGTAATCAGGTAATTGAGCGTTGATTAACATTGTTTTTGTAGCTTCCACTAACGTCCTGTTGCGTCTTTCGACAACCCCATTCTGTTCTAGACTTCTTTTAATAGATGTTTGATGTTCAATTCCCACTTTCTCAAAATAATCTCGAAGAGTTTGACTCTTGAATTCAGTTCCATTGTCTGTTCTGACTTTTCTGACTGTATTACGAAACTGAACTTGAATTTTAGTGAGAAAGGTGATGATCATTGAAGGAGCTTGATCTTTGCTTCAGAGAAAGTAGACCCAAGTCCATCTTGAGAAGTCATCGACAATTACCAATATGTAGCGTTTATCGTTGATCGTTTGAACACGCATCGGGCCACATAAATCCATATGAAGTAGTTGAAGAACGTGATCAGTACTGTGCTCTGTTTTTGAAGGGAAATGTGCACGAGTAGTTTTTCCTTGTTCACAAGCTGGACATAAGTGATCTTTTGCATATCAAAACCTTGGAAGACCATCGACTAGTTTGTGACATGCAAGTTCAGTCATGGTTTTGAAATTCAAATGAGACAGTCGTTTGTGCCATAACCAGGATTTTTTCGAATGTGCTTTGGAGAGCAGACATATAGGAGAAGAAGCCGTCATATCAGATATTGAAATGGTGTAGAGACTAGTTCTACATTTGCCCGACATGAGGTCATTTCCTTGTAAATCTTGAACAAAACAAGTTTTGTCCGTAAATGCTACTTCCAAATCCCCATCACAAAATTGACCGACTGAGAAAAGGTTGTGACCAAGGCCTTCGACATTATAAACACGGCTAATTTTGATGTTGCCATTGACATAATCTCCATAGCCCATTATAGCAGCGAAATGATCATTCCCGAATCTGACAATGCCGATGAACTTTGCAACAAAGTTTACTAAAAGTTTGAGGTTGCCTATCATATATCAGGTTGCCTGTCATATGTCAGGAACAGCCTGTAAAACTATGTTTTCCTTGTATCCAACGTTGCCATGTCCAACTAGTTTCAGCTTTCTTCTTAGTGAATTTGTCTTAGGAGTTTTATTCGCAACTATGGTCTTGTCTAAGGCATTCTTAGAAACTACACTTGGCGGTTTTCCTAGCACAGACTTAGAAGCAATAGTGGGCCTAGATGGAATGCCAGATGTTATGAGATAAAAGAGATTTTGCAACACATTTCGTATGATCACCAGATAACATGCTTTTACGACAAAACATTCAAAGTCTTAGCATTCGTTACATCAAGATTAGAATTACAAGTTTTTAAGTTCGATTCTAAATGAGACGCAACATGCATTTTATTCAAACTCCTAAGGTGATCTTCTACTGCTTGGTCTTTTAGTGTTCCGCTCCTACGTTGCCAGGTACTAGTTTTCTTTTCGTTGCTCTTATGCTTGGATCTGCTAAAGCTAGGAGGGGTGACTATTCCTGTAGAATTCGAAGCATTCAAATTAGTAGTCTGAGGGAATGTTTGCCTAGGTGTTTTGTCCCTTTTATACATTCCTGGTGTAATTACATTTGTGTGAACAAACTTCCCTTTTTCAAGTAATTTAATTTTCTCTTTGAGTTCAATGATGATGTGATTCTTTTGTTGAATTTTTGAATCAAGTTCTCGATTTAAGCGAACAGTGTCATTCCGATTTTGACAAACTTCATCAATGTCCTTTTCATATTCGAAAATTTGACGTTTTAAAACAACATTTTCATTTTCAAGGTTCTTAACTTTGGATGTATTACTGTTCTGAAAGGACATTGTTTCTTTTTGACTTTGAAATTTTAATTCAAAATCAAGACTCTTAGTTTGACACAATTGCAACTTCTGATTGAGTTGAAAAATCTCTTTTGAAAGTTTATTTTGCACATCGTCATTGAGTTTAACTATTCTCTCATTTTCTCTTTTAACGTCTTAATTTCATGTCTCAATGTTTCAGTGGCAGTAGTGTGATCATCAACAAGCATAGCATTGTAAGACACATAAATGGAATTCATAAGCACAGAGATAATATCAGAACTTAAAACATCTTCCAAGAGTCGATCAACTTCATTTTGTAAAACTTTGTTTCGACGTTTTTGTTTTGAGATCGCATTTTCTGTTGCATTGAAAGTGTTCATCATCGATGTTACTTCTGTTTGGATTTCCTGTTCCCAGTGTTTGGCACAAAGACGCAAATGTTGAACATATGGTAAAAATTGTTTTTGAAAAATGTCTCTCTTTTCTTTTTCGTAAGGAGATAGAAAAGTGAAAACTTTTATCTCAGAATTACGTTCAATTGCTTGTTCTAAAAATTTAATGTCTTCCATGAATGTATCAAAATATCTAAGTACAAGACATCGTTTTGGTAATGGTGTAATCAAACTAGAAGTTGGTAAAGGACCATTTATTTGTGCCACTGGTTTAACAGGACCAACCTCAGAAGAAGATTCGTTAATTTGCATTACAAACAATGATTGTTCTGTTTTATCGTTTTGAGGAATGAAGGTGTCAAAAATATGAGGTACTTTTGAGTAATCAAATGGTTTATTAAACTTAACATTGCTCATTTTTTATCGACTCTCTTCTTCCTATTCCTGTTCTTCCTTAGAGTTATGTACAACAACATGCATAATAGAATCATCAAAGAGATGGTCTGCACTATACAACTTTAGATTTTCCTTGAGTTCTTTGTGTATAAAACGTGGTTTGTCATCACCTATAGCAAAACCATAACCTTGGGGTTTTTGCTTAAGAGTAAACTTTTGAATTGTTGTTACAGACACACCAGTTTTATAAACAACCTTTTGAAACTCTTTTAATTTACATTCCAACTCGACGATTTCCTCAAGATAAGAATCAATCCGTTTCCTAGACACTCGTTTATGTTCAGAAAAACTAGCTTGACAAGTTGACAACTTTGTTTTTGTTTTTGAAAGTTCAGAATTTAGGTGTTCAACCTGTTGTTTGAAATCTAATTTTTCTTGTTCCATTTGAGAAATCAAGTTATTTTTGGAAACAGTTAATTCTCGTATTTGGTGTTCTAAATCTTGTTCTTTGACATAAGCTTTTTGGAATGCAACTTCAAAACTTTGTTCACGTTTTTCTTTTGTTTCAAAATTTGTGAGTTGTATTTTATAGCACTCAAGATCCTTAGTTAATAATGCAACTTTTGCTTTTAAATTTCTATTGATCTCATTGCATTTATCAATCTGAGATTTTTGTGAATCCAACTGGGTTTAGGTGGTCAACAGAAAGGTCATGAGTTCTGGATCTAGACCAAGCGAAAGATCATTTTGTTCAATTTGATTATTGTTATCGTGATCAATTGGATCATCAAATATAAAAACTGTGTTAATTTGATCTTCATCAAATGTAACCACTGTGTTCATTTGTTCATCTTCTTGAGGAGATAACAATGAATCATTTTGAACAACTTGCTCCTTGTCTGATGCAGATGCAGATGGTGATACAATTTCATGTATTAGACATGTTGAATCAGGTACTTGAGACAGACCATCAGTATCATGTAATGGGCCTATGTCACTCATGTGCAATTCCTGCATGTTGGCTATTAGCATCACAGCTGCATTTGCTTCCAAATCTTCCATGTCATCATCAGAATATGCATTTTCCATGAAGCTGTTTTCTTTCTCTGTAAGAGTGCCCCCAGATTCATCCTTGAGAGCAAGAAGTAGTGCCTGCTTGTGAAACTCAATGCCTCTTGTTCTAGGTTTGGGACATGCACTAGCCAGATGACCTTTCCCATTGCAGTTGTAGCATTTAACCATTGTATTTCCAATCCCTTGATTCCCAGTCTCAACTATTTCAACCCTTCTCTGAGCTAGCAGTGCCAATGAATTCGGAGTAGTAGAAGATGAATAAGTACCACAAACAGCTCGATCTTTGTCAACTTCTGACTAATGGTGCTTCAAATAATCATACAACAACCCATAAGATGCATTGTCTAGATTTTTTGCTTGACGAACAAAGGTGACATATTTTTGCCAATCTGGACCAAAACAGCTGAAGAACTTTGTGTTGACTGCAATCCTGGGTAAAACAATGTTGTGTTTGTCTAAGTCATTTATGATGTTAGTGAACCGATGGTAATAAGACTCTAGTGATTCCCCTGATTCAATCATGAACATTGTGTATTCAAGGTAGAGGTTTGATTCCATGTCTTCTTGGTTCAGTTCAGTGCCTTCCATTAGGAGATGAACGTGTTCCCACATGTCCTTAGCAGTTTTCTGAGCATCTATACTTCGGAAGATTGGATTAGGAATTCCCTGAAGAATGTAGGACATTGCAAGTTCATTTGCTTCACGATGAAGTATTTGTTCTACAGTAAGATGAGCATCAGGAATAGGGGTCACGGTTTCTTCTCTTGGAGAAATAGCATTTGGATCTCCAGGAACCGTTGTAGTTGGCATTTGGAATGGTCCTTCAATGATAGCCTTTTTCATGTATTTACCATGTGGTTTCTTGAGTTCAATGAACCTTAAGATTCGACTTGCCCATTGAACATAGTTACCAGGAGTGAGCATAGGAGGTGTGTCTAGTGATCCAGCTTCATGTCTTGATTGTTGACTACTGATGGCTTCACACATCTGATCAAACTAATGTGGTTGTTTTGTTGGAAGTGGGTAAGATTGCATTTGTTGTTGTTGGTATGGTTGTTGTTGAGGGAATTGTTGTTGTGGGTAGAATTGATTTTGTTGCATGAATAGCTGTTGTTGGGGATATGACTGTTGTTGAGGATATTGCTGTTGTTGAGGATACTGCTGTTGATAGTAGTTAAAATAAGGTGGTTGAGACATGATTATGATAAGTTAACTTGTGTTGTTATGGATCTTTTAGACAATTGAGAAGTGTGTTGTGAGTTATAAATTTTGGTTTTGGTTAAGTATGAATTAAATGTTTACTGTTCACTTTCAATTCCGACAAACACTGTTCAAAGTTTACCAATTGCGATGAGTTCACAGAATTGCGATGGATTATCTGAATTCTGATAAAACTTACAATTACGATGGATTTATCCAATTCCGACAAAAGTAGCTGAATTCCGATGAACTTATCAATTACGATGGATCTTTGGAATTGCGATGGACTTTGCAATTGTGACAGAACTTTGCAATTTCGATAACTAATCTGAATTGCAATGGAAATTGGCAATTCCGATGATTTTCTCACTAACTTATACAAGATAGGAGATTTCCACAAAGTCGAAGTATTTTCTCAAGCTTGTACAAGCAAGGAATCTACTGAGTATACAATTCCGATAAACCCTTGGTCTTCAAATCCGATAAACCATTTTTGTCCAATTTTGATAAACCCTAATGTCCAATTCCGATAAACCCTCTTTACGAATTCCGATAAACCCTCTTATCCAATTCCGATAGAAAAACAGTTTTTTCAAAACACTTTCTTCCAATCAACAACGATGTTTAAACTGATTCTCTTTGGATAAAAACGTTTAAAAACACTTAAATGATAAGAAAGTTTCAAGCTTTAATGTTTTAAACGAAATTTGAGCAATTTCGATGAAGTGCAACTAAGTAAACCGAATGTAAATCGAAAAAGATCTAAACTTTGGACTATAAATCAAACTTCTAAACACTATAGAGATCTTAACACTTTACAAGTATGAAGAATAAGTGCTAGAAATGAGATTTTGTCACTAAATAACTACAAAACACTCGTAAACTAAATAAAAGCTATGAACTAAACAAAATCACACAACTCAATTATCTTTAGGCGAATGATACCACTTGTTAGGTCACTAAATAAGCATAACACAAGTAATAATAGCTTGTAAGAGATGAGAGAAAGAGAGAGGAGAAAGGTCGGAATTATCACACGAAATAGTAAAAAAAGTTTCCTTGCAATGGTGAATAAAACCAACAATAAGAGAGTAGTATTACATGAGTATTTATAGGCATTGCATTAGGGCAACAACTTAAGTCTTTCTAGAAACAATATAACACTATGTCACGGCCCATAGGCCTTCTAATAGTTTCGAGACATCTAAACAAACCTAAAGGCCTTATAAACTAAGCAACCTTGTACAATAGATTGACCAAGACTTGATACATATGAAATGTGTTCCCAACAGTCAATTACCGTTAATTACTTAACGCTCGTTAGTCGTTATTGTGTAATTAATAATTAAATATAACATTTTATATTAATTATTAAACATTAATTCTTATACGTAAAGTGTTTAATCTCGTGGTCTCGAGTTTGAATCCGGACATACACGTAATAAATATGTTCACAAAACTAACAAGATTATCACAGATCCATCTATCTTTCTATAACGCATGCATATAACTATAGAAAATTGTACATGTATAACGTAATACAGTAGTTCGTAAGAAATCAACTTTGCAGACGGACCAGACCTTAAGTTCTTTGTCAAGTCACATATATATTTTCCCGTAGATCTAACTTTTCTTAAATATGACATTAGAAATTAGGAATCATGTTTCTCAATTTAAAAAGGCGATTTTCTTTTCCCTTTTTCTCTTTTAGCGGTGAATTTTATAAAAGCCTAGCAAGAAGCTAAGACTAAGAACTTGTAGACATCACCAATGACTAATACATTCTATATTATCAAGTTGATTCATATCCCACAATTTGATTGCTTACATCTAAGCTGAACACTGTCTTTTTGACTTGTTTATTGTCTGGAAACTTAAAGTCTCCAAGTGCGTATAAGTGTAAGTAACCGAAACAACCAAACACCACCATATAGAGAGACCATAAATATATATTGAGTATCGTTATTGTAAAAAGTCACTAATGGTAAAAAGTATAGGAGGGATTTTTAGCCTTTGGATTATAAGATTGAATTAGGGTTTTAATAATGTTAAATTGAAGTATTAATGACACACTTGACACATAACTAAATAATGTTTGACACACTTGTACATAACTTCATGTAATTGACACATAATTAACGTATTATTGACACAGACACGGATTTTTTAGCAAAAAATGTTGACACACTTGCACATAACTTCTTGTAATTGACACACAATTGTCATATATATATATATATATATATATATATATATATATATATATTTGTGTAACTTTCTTTTCAGAACCACCTTATCTGCGAGAACTGTGGGAACCACCTTTTTTACTCCTAATAATACATAATGCATATCATGCCAATGCATAATGGCATTTTTGAAAATACATGTAGCTTAATTTCAAAGAAAAAATTAAATTAGGGGCAATATGGGAATTAAATTCTTCCATAAAAAAAGGATTACTCCGTATATCACTAAAATCGTTTCCCCATATTTTTTTTTCTTCAGATCTACTCTCTTTCACTTTTGATCTCTCTTCCTCAAGAACCCTAGCCGCCTTTCTTTCACCATTACCCTAGCCGCCTCTCTGTTCCAGGTTTTGGTCTGATCTTGATACGGAAATAAAGCTTGCTAGAGACACTAGTGTTAAACTCTTCCGGATGGGAATAGATAGGACAAGGATCATACTATATGCCACCTCTTCCACTGTCTATCAATCTTGTACACATTCGTACACCTTTTTATTTCTCATGGGATCCAAAAGTGATTACTGATGATTAAAGTATTATATATTTGAAATCGATATTGGTCTACACATAAAAATGGTAATCGACTATTTTTTTTATTCGCCTTTTTTTGTTTACTTCGATCCAATAATTGTATTTTTTTTTCTCAACGTGTTCATGGTTTTGAATATGCTATATTAATAGAATTGATTTTGGTACATCGTAGTGTTAAAGATATATCGGTTTATGGTTTTGTATTTTTAGAGCCCATCATGCATATGTTTTTTAGGTGAAATAATCCTCTGCGATTTCTTTCATGTCCGATCCAAGTTCTAATTTTGTTAAAGGTTGTATAAACGTTTGTGATTGTATGCTTTTGTCATATATATGTTTCAAGTACATTTAAAAAAGTTCATGCTTTTAGATGGAAATAAATGGTTAGATTCTCAAGCAATATGTTTGAGGTTGCTTCGTATGATTTTTAATCTTGTAGGTTGATTTAAATTGTGCAAAACATGTATGTTCAAAACATATATGTTTTAATTAGTGGGATCTAATTAATGAAAACCATATATGTTTGAGAACATGATGTTTTTAAACACGTATGTTCTGTTCAAAGCATGTATGTTTTAAAACAGGTATGTTTTAGAAAATGATTAATTATAAACGGAATGCTTAAAACATGTATATTTTAATAAAATTATTGTTGCTAATTTTTGTACTTTTCTTTGTATCAGGTGTAATTACAAGAATGTTCACGGCTATGGGTGTGCATATAAGTCCGACTTTTGAAAAAATGTTGACGGCTACGCGTGTGCATATATGTCTGACTTCTAAAAATGATGATAACATTTGCGTGTGCACATATGTCCATTTTGTGTTGAATATTTATTAGTGCTCATGTGTATAGATCGATTAGATTCATGTATTTATACTTTTGAGAAATTTGTATTTAAATTGTGTTTCAATCGATATCGAAGTTTGTGTATGACATTTCTATTTTTTGTTTGTTATAAATTTCATTATATTAAAAAACCCATATGCACCTAACTATTTCTGAAATCATATATTGTAGGACTAAAACTAGAAATATGCCATCTTAAAGAAAACATATATGCATTAAACATGCTAGCTTAAAAACATGTATGCACTAAATCTGAAAAATAACATTTCTTAAAAAAAAAAAAAAAAAAAAAAAAAAAAAAAAAAAAAAAAACAAACTTCTTTTACTATTATACCTTTTCGGATTAAATAAAAAAACTTTAATATTAAAAAAAATCATTTTGCATTGATATGTTGCACACTATACATTATTAGCAGTACATGAGTGGTTCTCGCAGTTCTTGCAGATAAGGTGGTTCTGAAAAGAATGGGCCCATATATATATATATATATATATTATATATATATATATATATATATATATATATATATATATATAAAACAGGAGGCGTTACACGTAGATAATGCCACATAAGTCCACGTCATTGCCATGTAATTGTCATTAAAAGCCATGTCATCGGTTTGTGTCCACGTAGGCAATGTTTAGAAGACTTAAAATTTGGGATTATTTTAAAATTTTGTCCATTGCAGGATTCGAACCTTGGATGGTAGGCTCAAATAAACAAACACCTCAACCATTGGAGCATTACAATAGTTGTGATATAATATGCAAGTCATAATTAATAATGCATGAATCAATTTTCCATTCAGAAAATTAAGATTTATTTTTCTCAAAAAAACATGGTGCTAGATTCGAACATGGGTTGTGAGTAAGACTGCCATACATCTTTACCAATACACCAACACAATTTTTGGGATTTATCTTGCAGCCTATTATTGATTAAGGTATGTAATTAAATAACCCCTACCATTTAGTTGGATAAAATTTAGTCGGCTTATTAGAAAAAACATACATATATTTTTCCTCAAGAAAACCCTAATCATCAAAACTCTCTCCATGAAGAAAACTCCGTCATGATTTTAGGATTTTAATGATTTTTAATGTGTTTTAGTTGCAGGTTCGTTCATCTCTGTATGACTCCAATCGTTTCTTATTCTTAACACCATAAATTAATCAGGTAATCTGTACACAGTGCATCATTCACTTGACTATACAACTGTAGGGTATTCACAATGCAAGAAACACTAGTTTGAGGCTTGGTTATGGATCGATTGAACAAGAAGCTAGAGAGAGGTAGGAGAGTTAGGGAGCCTTTGTAGAGAGAGAAATAAGATGATATTAGATTAACATGAAAGGTCCAACCCTTCCCATGGGTGGGAAGGGAGTATTTATAGTGTTACATAATATGTCCCTAGTGGACTGTGGAGCGAGCTGACAGAGGGTAAAGACCCGACCCACTCCACAATACTAATTAATAACTAAACTACTAATAATATTACTGATAATCCTACGAGCTATGATGATCTAATAAGTACTCGGGGTGACCGAGTCTTCAGCTGAATATTCATATTCCTAACAATCTCCCCCTAAGGGAGGTCACCCCAGAAGTAATGCTCTGAAATTCAGTACTTTTTCCTTGGATCTTGACATCATAGCTCGTAACCCTTGATTCTTCAATATCATAGATCATTGTGCAAACATCCGTGATCTTCAGATGACTTCTCTTTTGTTTTGGATGAACTTTGAGTAATCTTTGAAAGTGTCATCCCACTTGATTCTTCAAGTCATATTTCAGTAGTAAAACTCCATGTGATGAAATATACTTAGAGCCGACATGCTCACACTATATGGTGTCATGATCTTCAGCATCAGAGTTAGCAGAAGCTGTGTTGAAGGTCTGTTAGGTTGATCATGACTTCTTTGATGATGATGTGGTGTGAGCATGTGGTGATGGATTGGCATCTTTGCTGCAACCAGCTACAACAGCAACCAGCTACAGCATTCCACAGCTACAATCGCCAGAAGTTCCTGCATACGACAGTTAGCAATAATTCGACCGGTACTTACAAGTTTGGACTTTGAGAAAGTCAACAGCATAATGTGAAAACTCTCTCTAATCCTTACCAAGACCGTTCCTAATCGAAAACCCACAGAGGGCTTTTTAAGATTTTACCGTAGTAAATCAACGATTAGGTGAGTCGCTGGAGATCACTCCACGACTGTAGACCGGTTGAAACCGTCGCGACCACTAAGCGTAATCCATGAGGAATTACCGAAGTGACCTGCTTTCAGGGCTGCTTGATGTTGACCCTGGCAGGAATTTCCATTTAATCATTGAGAATTACATTTGTAAATTCTCTCATAAATGTTCTGGCAGATTGCTAAGATCTGCGTAGGACTCTTAAGTTTACAACTGGAGTCCTTAATGATGAACAACCAGAGTAGAAATTATCCGTGTTCCTATGAGATCTTATTGTGAATCTCTTGGCTCTAGACTCAATTGTGCGTTTTGATTTAGTGAGCGGAGGCTGGAGAGGACTGCCACCTTTTCAATATCATCTAACTCGGAGTGAGAGAGACGATTGGAATGTATTGAACTCCGTGACAATTGAAACAAGAATCCTTTGAGGGACCTTGAGTGGCTAGGGAGGGTTGTGCAGCGTATCACTGGGTCCATGATACTTTGTCTTCAATGCCAGCAATCAACTAAGTGATTCTGACAGCATATGTATTGACCCGGTTTCTGCCTAAGTTGTAAGGAGGGCTATTTCTTTTCACCCTTTATCTTTACAATTCTTTTTCATTCTTCAACCCCTTCAGTGCTTACCGAGACTTCATAACTAGCACCTTGTTGGGTTTGTTCCAGTACTAGCTCCATCTCAGTCGGCACTTTTCCCTTATCCACTTTTCTCCTTTTTAATCATACCTAAGGACTTCTACACTAACTAGTGGATTATCCCTGGGTAGATCCCTCCGGCTCTGGCGGGATCATGGGAACTTGAACCTAACCTAACCATCCTTATAACTCCATGCGTTAATTAAAATGGTCGGTCTTTGATATTCATCCATGATTGCCAAACCAAATCCTTGAAAAATCTCTCAAAGTGTTCATGATTCTGAAACACATTTTTGCAAACACTTGAGAGTTTTATATTTTTCAAATGCTCCCCCTCAACATGTGCTCGGTAGATTGTTTTATAAATTTGCACATGTTAGGTAGAGCTCGCACTTTTTGAATTGATCAACTTTCAGTGAACATGACCGATTCGAGACACGTTTACATCACTAGTTAGACTAGCTTGAAATTATTACCCGGCCTGGTCAAGTCCACAGAAAGTTTCTCGAAATGGTACACTCTACTCAGATACGTCTTTTTCGAGACACGCTTACATCACTGGTTAGACCAGCTTGAAATTATTACCCGGCCAAGACGTATCCTTTCGATTGATGACAATTCAAGTTTCGTCAATTCTTTGGTGAAGTCTGAGCCTTGCTCACATAAGATGCATGCCAAATCCTTTTTGTCAATTCGCTCCCCCTCAATATGTGCATCGATATACGAAAGAGTTTAGCACATATGGGAGAGCTTACATTAAAGTACAAAACATCACATTTTCATCAGGTTTCATATTTAAATCACATTCTCTCCCCCGATCAAAAATTTCAAACCATTTGAGATTTGTGATCCCAATTGATTTAAATAAGTTAGAAAATGTGGGAGAAAATGTGTCCGATTTAATGTAGTCTGATGATGGAACATACTATGCTCCCCCTTAATCTAAGAGGGAGATTCACTGCTTATTTTGCACAATTGATTATTATGACACATATGATTTTGACCTTTTTGCGCCGACGATATAATCACCCGCTTTTCTGAGTGAATCAGTCAAAATCAATCATCCATCCACCAACAAATCTTCTCAAGTATTGTCGATCCCCTCTTGGCGAGATTCGAGTAAGTACTTCTTTGTTGAAATGATGGTGGTGGAGGTGAAGGTGTTGTTGTTGTCGTTGTTGCCGATGTTGTTGTCGTGGTGAATTCCGAACCAATCAATAGAATTTGAACGTCTGATTAAATGGTTAGAATGGGAACTGGCACATTCATTTTGGCTATGGAATCTGCATAAGAATATCAACACAGATATACATGCATACAGATACACTATTCCTTAATAGCTACCCTTCAGCAGCTTGCCACATTATAATACCAAGTTCATCTTATAATCAAACCCCAATCAGGAACTACGTCAAACCACTATCTAGCATGAAGAGCAATTAGCAATCATGAACATGGCAATTCACACGGATTTCAATATTCAATTCAGGATCTTAGGAACATGATTCTAACATAATAGCAATCTACCTAAGCGAATCCTGAGAACATATGCACAATATCAACAACCATTAAGCAGCAGAGACAAACAACATTTGAAACTCATTCATTTAGATCATACAAATGCCAGTGGAGTATTCAAAAACATCAAACACAACTGGTTTTCTAACTTCTTTTAGGTTTTGAGTCTTAAAGCATTTTGGGGATTATACGAGGATTCCAAAGTAACACAAATGAACCTTCTAGATACATAAAGCTAGGAAACTATAAGCAAATTGCACATAATGTCCTAAACTTTCTAGCAACTAACACACTTGGTCATTTGATATATTTAAGCAAGATCCTCTTCAACTAATTCCCCATTAACTACAAAACCATTTCTAACAAGTATGATTTAACCAATAAATCCGTTTGATGATATAAAATTTGAATTCACTCTCCCCCTCAATCAATGACCCGTATTCTAGTTGAACCTCAACTAAAATCAAGCTTAACCCCACAACTCATCAAACAAGAACTGTCATGAGGTTTTGTAGTCGTTGATTGAGTGACAAATTTTATGCATAATCCAAGTATAAACAAATTTCATACAACACATATTCACCAAGTGTCTCACAAATAATTTTCAGAAGAATCATAGAATGAAAACTATTTGTATGCAAAGAAGATTTCTCTTCCTTTACCAGAAATGATGCACTGAAACGTACATCAGATCGAAGAAACATGGATATAAAGTAATCCATGCCCAGGTGAACATCACCCAGTTGGAGGAACAACCGTCTTTTTGGCGACGTGCTTTCCCCATTTTGAAGCGCGGGTTGCTATCTAAAGTAATAGCAAGCCATTTAGACATGTTTTAACTGATTAGTATAACTTCTGCTCGAGCTTCATTTAAGAATCCGTGCCATTGTTGAATGACATTTCTAGATCCGTAAATGTTATCGATAAACAGAAGACATGCCTAGGTAGGACTATTTTTGGTATTTTCTGATTTTTCGATTTTTATGGTTTTTATAGGTTTTATATTTTTGTATTTTTCTTTTTGATTTAAGATATATACAACTATGTACAAGGATATAAGAAGACAATCCTTTACTCCTCCTTTTCTTCCTGAAGACACTTGAGGGTTTCAGGAGTCATGCTTTTCATGCCAAGGCGTGGGAGAATAAACTGAAACCTTTCTCTTGGGAGGGCCTTGGTGAAGATGTCAGCTAACTGAAACTCTGTCCTCATGAAGTATAGTTCCACAATTCCTTTTTCCACTTGTTCCCTGATGAAGTGATGCCTGATGTCGATGTGTTTTGACCTGGAGTGCTGAACATTGTTACAACAAAGAGCAATGGCACTTTTGTTGTCACAATATAGGGGAATTTTGTTGTATGAGAATCCATAGTCCGAAAGCTGTGATCGCATCCAAAGGATTTGTGCACAGCAAGCAGACATAGCAATGTACTCAGCTTCAGTAGATGATATGGAAGTACTCATCTGCTTCTTAGAAGACCAACTAACCAACTTTTCCCCTAAAAACTGAGCTCCTCCTGAAGTACTTCGACGAGTGTCTTGACATCCCGCATGATCAGCATCCGCGTAAGCCGTTAACTCCATTGTAGTGTCCTTAGGATACCAGAGACCCATATAAACTGTGCCTTGAAGATATCGGAAGATCCTTTTCACTGCTTCAACATGCTTCTTGGTTGGTCTGGATTGATACCGAGCACACATACACACAGCAAACAGAAGATCTGGTCTGCTAGCCGTGATGTACATCAAAGATCCAATCATGCTTCGATACTTTGTTATATCTACTGGAATCCCTGAAGGATCTTCATCCAGCTTTGTTCTATCAACCATGGGAGTGTCAACAGGTTCACTTGAATAGAATCCAAACTTTTTCAAGATCTCGTTGGCGTATTTGGATTGATTAATGAATATGCCTCCGGGACTTTGAGAAACTTGTAATCCTAAGAAGAATGACATTTGTCCCATCATGGACATTTGGAACTTGGAATTCATCTCCTTTGAAAAACTATCACATTCACTAGGATCTGTTGAAGCAAAGATGATATCATCTACATATATCTGAACCAGCAGTAGATGGTTTCTTGACTTCCTGGTGAATAGTGTGGGATCAACAACACCCTTGGAGAATCCGTTCACTAGGAGGAACTTGGACAATGTATCGTACCATGCCCTTGGCGCCTGTTTTAACCCATAAAGAGCCTTCTTCAAGCGGTAAACATGAGTAGGATGTTCAGCATCCACGAATCCTTCAGGTTGACTCACATAAACTTCTTCCTTTAAGTCACCATTCAAGAATGCTGTTTTGACATCCATCTGGTAGACTATCATATTTCGACTAGCAGCATTTGCGAGGAAGATTCTTATGGCTTCAATTCTAGCAACAGGAGCAAACGATTCTTCAAAATCAATGCCCTCTTCTTGTCTGAACCCTTTAGCAACTAGCCGTGCCTTGTTCTTTAACACATCACCATACTCATCAAGCTTCACTTTGAAGATCCACTTTAAAGCAACGATCATTGCAAGCTCTGAAGGAGGCACTAATTCCCATACATCAAGTCGATCAAATTCATGGATTTCATCCTGCATAGCCTGGAACCAGCAATCTTTAGTCATTGCTTCTTTGGCATCTTTTGGTTCGACTTTGGACAGTACAGAATTGAAGAAGCACCATAGTGCATCAGTGGCTAGTTGATTACGTGTGGATACTGGACGTGAAGGATTGCCTATGATGTTGTCGATTGGATGATCACTGGTCCATTTCCTGAGATGGTCGTGAGGTTGTGGGTTTTGAACAGACGTATCAGGGCTGTGTCCTTCAAGTGAGGATGTGTTTGATGAATCTTCAGGAGCAAATATGTTTTCAAAAGGAGCCTCATCAACAGGAGCAAAAGGATTAACTTCCAAAGAATGATTAACTGAAGATTCTTGCATTACTGGAGAATATTGAGCGTTTGATGACGAAGGCGATTGACTGGCAGCTGGAGCATTGTGACTGACTGATACTGAAGCTGTAGGGCCCTCTGAACCTTGTGGGGCTTGAACCTCAGTCATAGGAAGTATAGCAGGTTCACTCGGGATGGTTCCATTCGTTGGCTCAAAGTATTCATCAAACATATGATCGAATAACTTCTTCAACTCCTCACAAGTAGGTGGCACATAAGAATCTGCAGACGTGGAATTCTGTACAAGTCCTGAACTAATGGGTCCAGGAGACAAAAGGTTAAGATCGGGTCCAGAACTAATTTGTCCTGAAGCAGGTTGCTCACTCAGCTCATCGAACGTAACATGAATGGTTTCCATAATTTTTCGGGTTCTCTTATTGTAGATTCGATACCCTTTACTGTCTGGTGCGTATCCAACAAAAATACCTACATCTGCTTTAGCTCTTAACTTTCCCAAGTCTTGACTATCGTTAGTTGGGTAGCAGAGTGCACCAAACACACGGAGAAAGGAAAGATCTGGTTTCTTGTTGTGAATTAGCTCGAAGGGAGTCTTCTCATGAACCGGATGAATTAGGGATCGGTTTTGAGTGTAACATGCTGTTGCAATAGCCTCTGCCCAGAGAAACATCGGTGTCTTTGAAAATATAAGCATAGTTCTTGCAGCCTCCACCAGAGTACGGTTCCTTCGTTCAACCACTGCGTTCTGTTGAGGAGTGCGAGGGATACTTTTTTGATGCGTGATGCCAATACTTTCATAGAAATTACGAAGTTGTTGGTTAACAAACTCCGTACCATTATCAGTGCGGATGATTCTGACAGTTTTATCAAGCCTTACTTGCAGCTGTTTTATCAGTTTAATGATAACCTCTGGAGTTTCGTCCTTGGTTCTCAAAAACTTCACCCATGTGAACCGAGAATAATCATCTACTATCACCAGAACGTACTTCTTTCCATTTATGGTTTGTATTCTCATTGGTCCACACAAATCCATGTGGAGGGTATGAAGAACTTCCAAGTTGGTGTTGATGGTTTTAGGCTTGTGGGTTTGTTTCTTGCTTTTACCCAGTTGACATGCAGAGCAGAGATGATCTTTCTCATATTTCAGTCTGGGCATTCCTCTAACAAGATCTTTACGGGAAAGATTATTTATGGTACCGAAGTTCAAGTGGTTCAAACGACGATGCCACAGCCATGATTTTGTTTTAGAGGCTTTAGAAAGCAAGCATATGGGAGAGGACTTCAACATTTCTTCAATCGATATGGTGTATAGATTGGTGCCCCGACTGCCCTTAAGGAGATCTATACCATCCAATTCTCTGACGAAACATGTGTGCTTTCTGAATGCCACTTCTAGATCTGAATCACAAAACTGACCCACAGAAAATAGATTGTGCCCTAGTCCTTCCACATAATATACCCTTGAGATTACACTGTCACCAAACACATAATCTCCATAACCCATAATAGCACCAAAGTGGTCGTTCCCAAATCTAACTGTCCCGATAAACTTTTTCACGAAGTTCTTGAGCCGCGAGCGATCCCCAGTCATATGTTTTGAGCAGCCTGAGTCCAAATACCACAGGACGATTTGTACGACCTGCATTTGAAACCAGACAACAATGGATAACTGAAAAATGTGGATCCCCAAGTGCAATTGGGGTCCATTTGGTCAGCACACACATATTCAGGAACCACAGATTTCACAGATGCTACTGTCTTTACTGAGGAGACAGAACTAGAGGCAGGACAAGACCTAGATGGAAGGCATTGTGACTCTAAAGACAGGATTCTACCAGTTGGTCTCCATTCCTTATTCATCACAATTTTATGCATATTCATTTTAGATAATGATCTCTGTTTTCCTAAATTGAACTTCCTTCCAGTGGGTCTCCATTCCTTAACATTCACAATTTTATGCTTATTCATTTTAGGTAACGTGCACTGTTTTCCTAAATTGAATTTCCTTCCAGTGGGTCTCCATTGATAGCCTATGCTAGCAAATGTTTTTCCTGTTGCTTTCCACACCTTTTTGCATGCTTCAGTTATCCTACCATTCTTAACATGGGATGATGCAGAAGACATCAGGAAAGACACAACACATTCATCATGATTAGCAGAAATTAAACAATTGTCGCATGTTTTACAGATAGCATTAGAATTCGAATTAATTACAGTACTTTTGATACTAGAATCAACACGATTCATCCTACTCATTGCAAACTTATTGTTCCTAGGTTGGGCTTCTACAATCTTCAAGTGATCATTCTTAGCTGGCGCAGTCATATCCTTTCTTTCATTTCCTCTAGACCTTGACCCGCTAGCTTGGGTGTCACTTTTTACTCCTGTAGAAGCATCGAAGGTAACATTAGTTTGTTTTTCTGTCACATGCCTTCCTGATAATGATGTGTTGGGTTCTGATGTTTTGGGTGGTAGATCAAAGGCTACATGTTTGTTCTCAACATTGGATGATGATGCAACAAATCTATCTCTATGGCAGCTAAACTTAGGAATTGAGCCTATGGCATATTCTAAGTTTTCCTGAATCCTTTTCGTGAGTTTGCATGCATAAACAACTGCCCGATCAAGTGGCTTATCAGTCCTATCCTCTTCAACTACCTCACGAAGTGTGTCAAGGCCCTCTCTAAGATGATCGAGATATGTTTGATGGGCAAAGCTGTTATTACTAAGCTTAAACGGAATACGCCCAACATCAACATCATACTTTTTACTATCAGTAGCCTTTGGTGCATCACAATTACAAGTGGTGCATGGCATTTTACCTTTCACCCGAGCCTTCAGATTCTCAATTTCATTTGTCAAAGAAGTTATTTGATCATTGTGATTGCTTCTTGTAACTTTAATAGAATCATATAACTCTTTGAAATGTTGTTTAACCTTTGAATTTTCTTCTCGATAACACTCATTTTCATAATGTAACTTATTTATGGTGTTTTGATATTGAAAATTCTGAGAATCTGACGACGAAGGTTTATTGGTGCCATATACTTCACACTTGTTGGATTTCAATTGGGCAATTTGTGCCCTCAGCAGTCGAATCGTGTTCGTGTGAGCTTGAATTGTCTCATCTCGTTTGCTTAATTCAAAATAAGTATCAAATTCAGGAGCATCCAAGGATGTCTTGTCATTTGCTATTTTATGTTTTTCATTTAAATGTTGATATTTCAATTGCAAATTAAGATATTCAACTTCCAATTTTGAAAAACGTTTAACCATATTATCATGGTCATCATTTTGAATTTTTTCAAGCAATTTTAAATTCTCCCCCTCAAGCTCAACAACACGATTCTGGGTGACATTTAACGCAATAGCATACTCATTAAATTGACAAGCAGACAATGCAGAATTAGTGACAGTGTAAAATACATCTTGTGCAATACATTTAGCAATCAAGTTGTCGTTAGTAATGAGTATGTTTTTTCTTTCAATCTCTCGACTCTTAAGCTCTATTGCATATTCATTCACCTCATTTTCCATGTCTTTAAACACTACTTCCATTTCTTTTATTTCGACTTTAAGGGCAGTTTGCAACCCTTCAAAATGTTCTTTAAGTAGTTTAAAGAATGGCATGACCTCAGTTAAGTAACACCTTTTTGCATGTTCAAAACACCTTTCCCCCTCAGTAATGCCGGTTGGTGTGATTCTCTTCTTACATGTTTTATCAAAATCAGCAAATAATTGCCAAAGCACATATAAGCTAATAAAGGTTTTGCATTCAGTGGGAAGAGACAAAGGCACCAGATTCCTAGGTGTATTGGGAGGATACACCGTTATGGACGCAACTTTTCTAATGAGGGGGGTGTTGGCCTTAAGTTTATCTACCTTAAGTTTTTCATTATCTTGTTTCCAAAATATCTGTTCAGGTGTTAACTTCTTTTGAGGAGCAAACACAGTCAAACGATTTTCCTCATAATAATCATGGGGTTTGATTATTATTCGTCTGGCTATGCACTCGGGATCCCTCATTTTCTCATTCATTTTTTCCCTCGTTTGATCACTTATCTCATCCTCTTCATTCGTGTAGATATGCTCAGGTTGGTCATGAATAGGCATAAGCATCACATTACCATCATATAGGGCTGGTTGAAGTACTTTCATGTCCCTAAGGATGGTTGACTTAGGTTCACCTATCATGATTTTGCTATGCTTATCACTCAACTTTCTGTGCTTATGAATCATTTGAGCAGTTTGTATGGTTTGATTTTGTGTGTACAACTTATCTTCAAGCTTATTTTTTAACGTCTTGAGTCTAGAGAAATCATTTAAAAGAGTTGTTTCTTTTTGTTTGAATTCTTGCTTAAGTGTTGTTACGCACTTTTGTGCTTCCTGTTTCTGTTTGACAGACTGTTCTAGCTGACTTTTCAAAGAACTCAACTCTAATTTTAATGTTTCTTCTCGCACTCTAGACTCTTTAATAAGTGTACTCATTTGACCTTCTAATTTCTGCTCACGATCATTAAGCTCAAACTTAGCACGCTGTTCATACATAGCAACTTGTTCTTTATAGATGTTTAGTCTAGTGATCAAGTTATCATCAGGGACAGGCAATTTGTTCTCATGGTACACACATGCATTATCTATATTGCCCGCATTATCTAAGGCACATACATTACTCATAACACACACATCATTGTTGACAAAAGATTCACCATTTGGTACATCAGGCGAGTTGTTGCTATTCAAATACTGTTCATATGAAACAATATTGCTATTTTCCATGTCAACATTACTTGAGTCAGAAACAACTACCTGATGTACTTCTTCGGGAATCTTTTGTCCCTCGACTATATTATATGTGTCATAAATTTTTAGTACCTCAGATATCACGGATGCATTAGAAGAACCAGCTTGATGAGATGAGGCCAGGGAAGACAAGTTAGCCATGAAGATTGTTTGAGCAGTAGGTTCATCATCCACATCAGAGTCAAATGCATCACAGTCATCTGCCTTGAAGATGTTAGGATCATTAAGAGCTAGATCCTGAACAGGTTTCTCATCCACATCTTCATCAAAAGTATTTCCTCCATCTCCTGCCAAGAACAATAACTCTTCCTCATCCAATACAGCTCCATTCTCTTGAGCTTGCATTAACAGCATCTTGTCTTTGAAGTAATCTGAGTTCTGAGGACGTTTAGGTTGATTGCAGTTTCTAGCAATGTGTCCAAGCCCCCCACAATTATAACACTTGATCTGTTTCCCTTGCCCCTGATTGGCATTCCCTGCTCTATTCTGCATATAACCTCGACCCATGTTTCTACCAGCTCTCCCTTGCACATTCTGAACCACAATTTTCCCATCCTCCACCATTGCTAGATTGCGTGGGTTGGAAGAATTCCTTAACTGATTGTTGGTCTGTGGGAGTGATGCTTGAAACTGTTGAACCAGTAGAGATACTTGATTGGTGAGGTTGTCAATCATTTTGTCGGTCTGAGAGTAGCCTGAGTCAAGTTGAGTACTCATAGCAGGTACTTGTGAGTGAAGTTGGTGATAGCTTGGATTTGATGATGATTGGATTGTTGGTTGTACATTTGTCATGAACGCCAGTGGGTCATTTGTAGTTGAAGGATTAAACTTTTCTCTCAGCACCTGATCATAGACAACATGTTTCTCATGTTGTTGCAGGTAAGCATACAGCTGCTCATAGTTAGTATCCCTTAAACCTTTGTTGAGTTTGACAGCAGTAACAAATCTGTCCCATTCAGGAGTCATGTTGTTCACAAACTTTGAGTTAAGTTGGATATTGGGCATAGTCATTCTGATCATCCTCATATCATTCACCAACTTATGAAATCTCACATAGTAATCTGTGATATTCTCTCCTGGGTTCATTTTGAAATGCTCGAACTCATCATACAGCTGTGACTCACGATCTTCCTTTGTGAGTTCTGACCCTGCCAACAACATTTTAACGTTGTCCCACACAGCCTTGGCTTCAGTGTTGAAATTGATGAGTTTGTATACATCCTTTGGAAGACCTTGAATGACTATGTTTGAGGCTCTAATATCAGCATCATACCTCTTTTTTTCTTCTTCATTAAGATCATTGTAGTTTCTAGGTCTGTCGATGCCCCAAGTCACAGTCCCATCTTCACCAGTTGTAACAACGTCTCTGGTGGTACCCATCTGATAAGGTCCTTCGTCAATTGACTTAAGAATGTTAACACCATTATCTTTTCCCAAGCAGTAAAGTCTTATTCGTTGTGCCCAAGACTCATAATCCGTCCTATCTAGCATAGGTGGACGAGTGTCAGATCCTGCTGCTTGAATATCATTTGATGATGTACTTGATGTGGTAGCCATAGTAACTACGGGATTTTACAGATCTTGTGATTTAACCGAGAAATTGAATCTTTCGCGGGAATTTCTAAAATCACCAAGACACAAACCGCATACAAGTCTGAGAGACAAACCGAGTATACACAAGCCGACTACACACTGCGGAGACAACTCAAGTAGACACAAACCGAGTGCACGCTGCTGGAACAAACCGAGTAGATACAAACCGAGTAAATTCCTCAGAGACAAACCGAGTCTACACAAACCGAGTACGCGCTGGAGGGACAAATCGAGTAGGTACAAACCGAGTAAATTCCTCAGAGACAAACCGAGTCTACACAAACCGAGTACGCGCTGGAGGGACAAATCGAGTAGGTACAAACCGAGTAAATTCCTCAGAGACAAACCGAGTCTACACAAACCGAGTACGTGCTGGAGGGACAAATCGAGTAGGTACAAACCGAGTAAATTCCTCAGAGACAAACCGAGTCTACACAAACCGAGTACGCGCAGCAGGGACAAACCGAGTAGACACAAACTCCCAAGCACGTCGCTTTCACTGCCTTTTGTCTTTTTGCCTAAACAAGTAATAGGACAAACCGTATCAACGAATTGACACAAATCGAGTCCAAGAATGCGTCCCAATGACACAAACCGCTGCCAAGAACACTACAACAAATACCCACGAATTGCTCCAAAATCACCACACCGTTCTTAGATCTGTGAATCCAAACACCAAATACCACTCTAATACTATTCTTAAGCTAGAAAGTACAAGGTACAACAACTTCTAATCACTAAACAAAGCACAAAATGAAATTTATGCTACTAATCAATTCGAACCAAAAAAAACTCAAAAACTACAAATCGAACAAAAAAAAAACCACAAAAACTACACAAATCCGTGAATACCAACTCTCATGGACCTAACCATGGCTCTTGATACCAATTGTAGGGTATTCACAATGCAAGAAACACTAGTTTGAGGCTTGGTTATGGATCGATTGAACAAGAAGCTAGAGAGAGGTAGGAGAGTTAGGGAGCCTTTGTAGAGAGAGAAATAAGATGATATTAGATTAACATGAAAGGTCCAACCCTTCCCATGGGTGGGAAGGGAGTATTTATAGTGTTACATAATATGTCCCTAGTGGACTGTGGAGCGAGCTGACAGAGGGTAAAGACCCGACCCACTCCACAATACTAATTAATAACTAAACTACTAATAATATTACTGATAATCCTACGAGCTATGATGATCTAATAAGTACTCGGGGTGACCGAGTCTTCAGCTGAATATTCATATTCCTAACAACAACTCTTATTAGTAGACATGCATGCACGTAATTGTTGTGGCAATATTGTAGTTCGTATCAAGCAATTAATTACAACGTAGGTTCAATTTAACATCAACTCTAAAGAAGACTCTATTGGATGGAATTTTTATTCTAGGTCGTGCACAGCTTTGAGAATTATTGCTAAAAAGTTAAAGGTGATCATTCCAAGGTATGATTTTTGTTTTTAATCTTTGAGTTATGATTTATTTGATATTAAATTAATGAATGATTCTTGATTTTGACATTAGGGTTTTTGATAAAAGTAGGGTTTAAATTATTTTTTTGAATTTTTATCATATAAGCATTTTAAGTTGTTTTGAACCTGGAAATTGATGAGGATATGTAGGCAGAAGGAGCTATTCGGCATCGAAACCTCAAACTTTCTGCATCAAAAACACCAGCAACACCATCTGAAAATCCAGTAAATAATTGCAGATGGTACTTTCATTTATTGTACTCAATGCATAACACTAGGGTTGTTAGTAAACCAAACATTCATTGAATCACTCTTGAACTCTTATCCGGAAGTAGTCCAATCAAGTAATAACCTATTGTTCTTATATGCATTATATAATATTAGTCATAAGGCGGTTCACAGTTACATCTATTACTTTCCTAAATCATTTGTCTTTTATTTTGTTTGATGAGACTGAAAAGACGTTATAGTGAGAACAACAAGTGCACAGCTTTGAGAATTATTGCTAAAAAGTTAAAGGTGATCGTTCCAAGGTATGATTTTTGTTTTTAATCTTTGAGTTATGATTTATTTGATATTAAATTAACGAATGATTCTTGATTTTGACATTAGGGTTCTTGATAAAAGTA
Source organism: Artemisia tridentata subsp. tridentata (assembly GCA_021014915.2). Lineage (NCBI taxonomy): Eukaryota > Viridiplantae > Streptophyta > Magnoliopsida > Asterales > Asteraceae > Artemisia > Artemisia tridentata. The sequence goes on from CP139503.1 coordinate 163,245,506, forward strand.
GGGTTTAAATTATTTTTTTGAATTTTTATCATATAAGCATTTTAAGTTGTTTTGAACCTGGAAATTGATGAGGATATGTAGGCAGAAGGAGCTATTCGGCATCGAAACCTCAAACTTTCTGCATCAAAAACACCAACAACACCATCTGAAAATCCAGTAAATAATTGCAGATGGTACTTTCATTTATTGTTCTCAATACATAACACTAGGGTTGTTAGTAAACCAAACATTCATCGAATCACTCTTGAACTCTTATCCAGAAGTAGTCTAATCAAGTAATAACCTATTGTTTTTATATGCAGTATATAATATTAGTCATAAGGCGGTTCACAGTTACATCTATTCCTTTCCTAAATCATTTGTCTTTTATTTTTTTTTGATGAGACTGAAAAGACGTTATAGTGACAACGACAAAGAGGAGAAGGAATTATGAAACATGGTATACATACATACATTTATTTTGCTGGCAATGCAAGTGTGAAAGTTGTTATTTTAAAAGTTGTTATTTTTAAAAGTTGTTTATTTTGCTGACAAAGAGGAGAAGGAATTATGAAACAGATTAGAAGGCGACAACAGTTGCTGGCAATGCGAGTGTGAAAGTTGTTATTTTTAAAAGTACTTATTTCGGATTTGTATTTAATTATTTTCTTACAAATTTGCTCAATCTGATATGATAGTATATTTAATAGGCATCGTCTTATAATCTGTGGATTAGGATGATGACGAAGTCAAGGAGCCTATTGTTTAGACCCTGCAAATAGAAACAACCACCCTTTCAGCGCAATTCATTTTGTTTTAGATAATTTGTAAGAAATCCTACATAGTACTATGTAAATTTCGTTATTTCTCAAGTTTTTGTTTCATTGGAACTTCATTTTGATTTTTTTTCCCGTATGCTATATGACTGTACATAAGAAGTGGCGAGAATAAACCAAGGATTTGACTTGATGGACACGAACAAGCCAGGGAAGATATTGGTGAGTTGAAAGCTGGGTTGCAGAAACTTGGGCATCAAATAGCTGATGCAGATCTTCAAATACTTATGAAAGCCGCAAGTATCTTAAGTCCACGTCCATAGTTGAATCTGAGTCTTTTTGCTACAGTTTTCAATTTCACCTATTTATTGCAGCTCAAATCGTGGAGACAGTTCAGACAGTAACATCAACAATGAGAACGAGAAGACAAACGAAATATATTTGTATGAACCTGGTTCCATTATACATTATTACTTTAACAGAACGATCATGTGGAGGTAGCGGAAGAGCAACAAAAAAAAAGTTGTTCTATATTGATGCATTAGAACACTGGGATGCTGACTTCTAGGTAAAGATCAATTATGACATTTATCTGAATATTGGTATGCATCACAATTTCACAGGATGTTAAATATTGAACATGTTAAAAACGATCTTTAAAGTTGTTATTTGTTACGCAGATGCCCTTGGTGCTATTCTTTCAAATCATGTAAATAAGCCCCGTGCATATATTGGGTGTATGAAATTTGGTGGTGTTTACTCCAAGCAGTGACTTGGTTAAAGAGCTTTGTATGATATAATTTTCATTTTCAAATCTTCATATAAAGTAGTATCTTACCTCTTATTGAGGGTTTTCAGGAGCGACAAATGGTATGAACATGAGTGGTGTAAATTTGGAGATACAAAATCGTACATTTCTAATAATATTTATCACTGCATGGTGTTGATGTTTTGCATATTAGACTGCTGTGTCCATGTAAGCATGCCTTTACTGATCAATTCAATTTGTTGCAGATATTTTCGACATGCTTCTGGGGAAATAGTTGTTGTATCTCGCGCTTTGGTTCAGTTTTTTAGATTGATGAAATACTCTTTGTGTACTGTTTGGATTTTTTATTGAAGTTTAATATGACACTTCTTATCGTAGTTTATATGCATTAACTGTAATGAAATTGTGGATATACCGTTATGCAGATCTGTAATGCTTTTCTTGCTGCAAGAATTATGAATGCAACCTTTGTGCTACCTGAATTGGATGCCAATTCCTATTGGCACGATGACAGGTATTACTTTTATTTTCTACCACAATATCAGCATGAAACTGATATGATGAAGGGTATGCAGAAACGTTTTAAGCCACGCTAATAGGTGAGAATACTCCTGGTCCAGGTTGGTACGTCATTGGTCCTTAATTTATATGATGCAACAGTTTAGCTTCACATTCTAAACAAATTGTATTGAAATCAGATACAGATCTTCAACGTCTCACAGTTCTTGAATCACTGATTCGTACACATCTAAGTGTAATCGATTTTGCAGAGCACAATATTGACGGGAATGTAGTCGATTGTAGATTTATGATTAAATGACTTCTTTGCAGGCCTTGAAAACCTTTTTAAGCCACTCTAATACAGAGCTGAAAAACGCTTTCAGTAACTATAAAATCTACTTACTCTCTCAGATTTATGGGATGCTACTCTACTTTATCTCCCAGTTATTTATCCGGCGTGTGCACGTCTGCCTTTCTTGAATGAGTTATGCAACTTTACGTAGTGCTGAACTTGCCAATCTTCTTGCTCACTGTAAAAGTCTTCGTCGCCTATGGGCATGTAGCTTCATTGTTAGTCTTTTGGAATTAACTTCTTTTATTGTTGCAAATAAACAATTGTTTTTGGAAAATATGAAAAAGATACGTTGTATTTGTGACCAATAAAAATTGTTATAAGGTTATCAAATACCTCCAGTTTGTTTAATTCTTCTTATAAAGTTGAGGGTTTTTATGTGTGTTATCAAAGTCAGTAACCAAAACAAAATTTTGGATCAAAGTTGCTCACCTATTTCAATTAATCTGTATTTTACATCTCTAAAAGAACAGTTGTTTGTTGAAGAAAGTTTTTATTTTTGAATATAACAACTTAAAGTAACAAAACTTTTTTTTTATATAGCTTCTTGATACTGTTGGCCTGAGCGATCTGCTTTTGCTAGAATGGCAGCTATATTTGGAGCAACAATTATATCTTTTGGTGCAGTTGGAGAAGACGATTATGCTCAAGTAAGTTTAAACACTCATTTTTTCAATGCTATGATAATATTAAGTAAAAAAAAAAAAAAAAATCAAACCTACTTTAATTGTTATGAATTATAACAATTATGACCAGCTCATGTTTGTATGACCTAATTATGATCATCTCATGTATCGAAATGCCATTTTCTGGTATATATTCCGTCAATGACAAGCTAAGGATGCCCCCTCTAAGCTACATCAACCACCTCTTGCAAACACAATACGAAGATTAAGAAAGATGAAAGTAACCAAAAGAAATACCCTTCTGACATTAAAATCTAAGTTTATGAATTGTTTACAATAATCAAATCAGAAAGTAATACATAAACGTTTTCTAACAGATTACGTGAGATATTTTCACGATTATATTGGTTTAGATTATATCATGTTTATGTGTCAATATATCAGATAGTATACCAGAGTGTTCAATACTACTGTGTCAATATAGCAGATAGTTACCAACTGATTCCTCCACTTAAAAGGGGCCACATTTTTAAATCGTGTTGGTTCAGCCACTGGATGTACCAACCATGTCTTCTGCAAAAGAAACTGACGAAGAGTCTTCAATGGATATAGAGCTGGACTTCAGTCTCCATCTTGGTACCACAGGTACGTCGATATTTAGAACTCATAATATTTTGCAGTTTGTTTATGTGTAAATTAGTTTGTGACCATGTTAGCAAACACTGTCTAACTTGCTTATTACGATTTTCTATATAGTTTGTAAAATAAAATCAGCAGTGAGACATTAGATGAGCCACCAAAAGATCATGGTTTTCACAGTTCCAGGGATATCCGAGAGGTGCAATTTCGCTTGATCAGATTACTGTGATAATCAGGTTCTATGCCAACAAGTATCGCTTGCCACGGCAAATGATAGCCTCTATGAAGAAACCAAACAGTAAGAATACAGACGCTATCACCTTATGTGCTACAATCTCTTACCTTTTCTTTTCTCTACTATATCCGATGACACTAAGTTTTGTAAATACAATGAACCTTTAATAGGAGAATGCTAATTGTAAAGTTAACCACTCATGTTTCTCTTTCAGACTCAGAAGTTTCTTCGGAACAATAAAGTTTTTGGGGAGGTTTTAGATCCAACAACCACTCCAGAAAAGGTTTTGCCACAATTACGAGTGGGTTTGCCCGTTTCAAGTGAATAATTTGACTTGTGTATCAATGCACAGATCTTAGTACCTTCGTCGTTTATAAGCAAATTTTTACTATTATCGTTTCTTAGTGCTAAATCAAGTTCATTTCTTTCTTGCAGGTTGCGACTGGACAAATTTTTAGCACTGGAATGGTGGCTCTTGGCTATGTTCAGAAAGTGTCATAAAGAGTAAGAAGCTCATTCATTTTTATTTTCTGGATTCTTCATAACCCGATTATTATATTAAAGCTATCATCTTTTCTATAGGTTTCTTTAGCATCCGATTTAATGTACAATTACATGTCAAAAGAGGCCACTAACAGCTTTGGCTATGATGATATGCTTCATCAGGTAATTCCTAGAAATCTTCATTAATCGTTGTTGTCCATGTTACTCCTTTGAAATAAAATTCATCACAACCACATAACTGTTGTCTTCAATGATTTCAATTTTCAGTTTCAATCTCCCGAACCTGTAGTTTAGTTGATATTGATAATCATTCAAGCATACTTCTTTTGAAGGTATGCCTCTTTTATACATTACATCTGTTTCCTGTGAATTGCTATTCAAATCTGTTCTAGACGAACGTGGGGCATTCTGTGCAGATCCCGTGACTAAATAATCATTCTCGCTATCACATAAATCTTTAAACATAGTGTTTGGAATGTCGACAATACAATGCTATCTATTTAACGATTTTGAATATTTGTGAAGGTGTTGGTGAGACTATGATTGGGACAATGTTCAAACTAAATGGTTGGAAAGTGGACAAGGCTGGAAATAGTATGCCATCATACCTTTACATTTATATTATCAAGTTTATGTTATAGATATAATTTTATATTTTGCATTGTTTACAGGTCACGTATTCTGAAAGTCGCTTGCCCGAGGCTTTTTCTTGCTGAGCAGATAAATCTTTTATGGCATTCAAAGACGACCATTTCCATATAGTGAGATAGAGTTCCAAAGAATGTTCCAAAGAATTATGGAAGAAAACCAAAGTGAACAAAAGGAGGGCGCCAATGCTTCTCCCTTTTCTGGTAGTTTTGGTGTGAGTTTTCTGCATAAAATATAGTTACTACGAAAACTTACATTAATTTTTGTGTCATGTTAGTTACTTAAGTGTGTACAAAGTGTATAGATAAGTGGGTAGTCTATGGTTATAAGGTATCCTATGGTGGTGTTCGGACCTATTTTTATGATGATCACTTCCACAATGGTGGAAGCAAATCATCATCCCGGGCTGTCTTTATAGGTAAATAAATAAAATTAATAGTCACTCTACTCATGATTTTTCTTGCACTACAATAACTAAGTTCTGTATTAATCTATAATAATTTCTTGCACTTCAATATTTAGGCGTTGACATAAGCGGTGTGGTCCTTTTATTAACTGTAACAATTCGATTCAGGAAAATCCATTATCAATAGTACTAACTCACTCGCATAGCAGTACTAATAATTAGGAGCAGTACTAACCTTTCGATCGAACAAGCAGTACTAAAAAGTAACCAGCAGTACAAAGAAAATACGTGGGCAGTACTAAGGTGAACAAATAGTATCAATGAGAAGCATAACAGTATTAACCAAGATGCAACTGTATGTACACCTCATTCGCTTCCTAATAACCTTAGTCAATGTATCAGGTACTTCACTTTCTTTGCTCGCACGACTTAAAATATTAGTGGGAGTAGCTCATGGTCTGTCTTTTGCGCATCAGAGGAGGTATCTAGCTTAGCTCATGTGATGTCTTTTGGCTCATGGTTCATACTCATTCCATATAGATGCACCATATGCTGCACCAGAATGGTTTCATTACCAAGAAGGTGTTATATTTTATGGAATTTACGGATCACCTTATTACCCTTTCTTTCATCATGTACACTTTTCAACCATTTTCTACTACCCTTCTTTCGCTATAGTAAAATATGCCAACAATAATTATAAGACATGCCCGCATATATATATATATATATATATATATATATATATATATATATATATATATATATATATAATATATATATATATATATATACACTAGTTTCAAAGCCCGCCTGATGGGCGGGCATGACTTGTAATTTACGTAAATAGGATTATGCTATTGTTATTTATGTACTATTTAGTATGAGTTGGTGTATAATACAGATTTTATACATTTAAAATACATGGTAATTAATTTTTTTATGTGTTGTATGTTTAAAATAGGTATTCATTAATGTACATATTAGAGTGTATAGATTTTACTTAAATGTCTAGTTGTATAATTTGTTTGTATATTCTGACCAAAAGGAATGGTTTGAAACGATCGGAGTTTTGTTTGGCTTTTTATATAACATTTCTGAATGCATATGTTGCATGCATTTACGTAACCTTATCTTTTGATGCAGTATTTAGTTTACATTGTTGTCTACTACATATGATATACATTTACAATATATGTTTATTAATTATCTATAGTCTTGTATTTTGATTGTAGGTAATCATTACTATGTAGTATAGATTTATTTAATTGTAAAACTTAAATGTCTACTTGTCTCATTTATGTTTTCATTTTCGATCAAAATAATTAACATATTACCTTTCCTTTCTGCTCTTGATCTTTTTTAACGCCAGTCAAGGTTTGAATCCGTTTTTTTTTTCCTGTTTTTTCTTTAATTTATAAGGCGAATATGAATGCTATTTTAGTATAACAATATTTGTTTTTTATAATTTTTTGTTTTCTTTGTACTTGGTTGTTCATACACTGTATGAAGCTGGTTTTGTTAAGTGTTTGGTTGATCAGGACTTGTTTATGATAATATTATATGTTTAACAATATGATTGTGAGGTTGCATGGTTGTTTGTTTATTTACAGAAGAAAACCCCAAAAAATTTTAATCGGATTACATAACGTCATTTAATTATGTTATATTGTAATGCTGTTAGATATCCGAGTTTTATTTGGTATATACTATTTTAAACCTTGTGGTAATACTGAGTTAGTTCAATAGTATGTTTGGTTATTTGATTTTGGTATTGGATGATTGTTATATTGATTACAAAATAAAACCCCAAATAGTTTAATCAGCTCTTTGAGGCTCATGTGAGTAGTTATTATTTTATTGATGATAGTATTATAGTTTATTGGCAATTGTTCGGTTGCTGTATATAATATTGAACATGTTGCAACTTATATTTTAAAATAGGCGATTGATAATTGTGGTTAATTGTTGGGTTAAGAAGTTATAAGTTTGTTGGTGAGTATTAAAGGCAAATGATAGTTGTTTTATATTAAAGTTTGTTGATTTTTGATATGGATGATTGGTGTTAGGCGTAGTTTGGAAACTTGTGAAATGTTTTAATTTTATCTTGGGTAGTCAAGCATAAGTCATGTTAGTGAGGTATTTTATGTGATTTTGATGTTCAAGTTAGATGGTGAAATACATATATTTGGTCAAGAAGATGGTGAGGTATTTTAGTGAGGTATTTTATGTTATTTTTTATATGGATGATTGGTGTTAGGCGTAGTTTGGAAACTTGTGAAATGTTTTAATTTTGTCTTGGGTAGTCAAGCATAAGTCATGTTAGTGAGGTATTTTATGTGATTTTGATGTTCAAGTTAGATGGTGAAATACATATATTTGGTGTATGCTGGATGACTTTCATATAAATTGGTATTTATAAGGCGACATGTAATTTTTTTATTTCACTTATCTTTTGACATTGTTGGATTAAGAATCTGTGTTTTATATAATTTGTTTATTCAATGGAACTGTTTGTTGCTTTGTCAGGAAGATGGCCTCACAGTTTATAATTAAGGTTGATTATTTCTTTTACAGGAAAAGACAGGCATGTATTAATTTAAGTTTAATGCTTATATACTTGTCTTGTTTTTTTTCTTTTTGTGTATTTTTTTGTTGTTGTTTTTTCTTTATTCATGTTTATAATTTATTTTAAATTCTTATGTAGACCCTGCCTATGTGGTTTCATGATCTGTATTATAATGGTCAGAACTGGTTATATTTGATCAACAATAAGCGTTTGAAATTTAAGGTCTGGATGGATTGGCTGCCCCGTGAACAGTGACAGCTTTATAGTGATGAATGGAGGACGTTTATTGAGAAAAGTGGGTATGAAGACATTACCTACCTCCATTTCATTAAAGAAAGTGCCGATACATTCTATGTGACAGGCTATAACGATGAAGGTGTTGAAAGCGGTGGTTACCGGAATTTTAACTAAGAATTAGGTTCATCCAAGTGGTTGGGATTTGTTGGCAATGATGCAATGGAATCGTCGGTAAGTGTATCTACTTTTAGTAGGTGTATTTTATTTCGAATATAATCTTTAGACTTGTAGTATTTGTTAATAGTAAAACTGATATATGTATATGCGTATTCCAATATTTTTGTAGTTGATTCATGGTGAATTTATTGAGGCTGTGCAAAGGGATGTTTGTAAAATCCCAAAATTTAAAACAATCCGAAATGACAAAAATGCCCTCAAATTTAAAATTTTGAGAACTTATGAAAATCATATAAGTAACATTTATTTGTACTTAACCTAAGAAAATTACATCATAAGTTATCAAATGAATTAAGCTACATATGAAACCTTGCATTTAAACTAAAGTCCAACAAAATAAATGTTCCCTACATCTAATCCCATGCTAGGCGATTTTAAGGTGTCCATAAGACCAAATTTTCGGCCCAATTAAGGAGATAATCATGCATTATTATTGATTGATATGAGCCCATAAAAAAATTAATCCCTTCCTTAATTATGTTAATCAAATACACGGTTTTCCCTTGAAAACCCATAACCGAACATTCATCAAGCCCTAATTCCTCTCTCACTAAAAAAATTCGGCTCCTTGTTTTTCCCTCTCCTCTTGTCGATCCAAAGAAAGCCACAAAGGAAGCTTGGTGATCTTGATCTTGTGTTTGTGTTCATTCGTATTATAAGGTAACCATACATGTATAATTTTTATTCATTCGAAGTGATGAACAAACCCTAAATGGATCGACCTATAATTTGTATGGTGTTAATAATTGATATGAATATGTTAAGATCACATATGAATAAACCTAGGTTTGATTTGATGTATATTATAATTGTTGTAGCAATGGAATTAATCTTTGGAATAGCAAAACCCTAAAAGATCACCTAAAATTATACACCAGTTTCTGATCAGAAATTTAGGCCGACTTTAATCGATTGGATCTTGATGATAACAAAGGGTATTTGGGTGTTTCTGGAGTCTAAAATGAATTTTAATGAAAGAGATTTCTGGGAAAATTAACCTTGTAATTTTTAGAGGTCGGGAAGGCAACTTTTTGATTTTTAGAAAGTTAAGTGTCAAACTGAATTCGTAAGTCTGGAAAATCAGTCCGTGTTTTTGATTTTTCATTTGCAAACCATGTCGAAATAGAGGGTTCCCTTTTAGAGGATTAATATTTCATATGTATAGCACTTACTGGAATTTTTTTAGATTTTTATAAATTTTCTATATAGGGAATTGAGATACAAAATTTTCGGGTGTTAAAACTGATCAGAAATCTGGACGAATTGGCAAAATGGATTTTTAGACTATAGTTATACTAGCTAATAAAATCTGGAAAAATTAGTGTAGGTTCTTAAGACATTTAGGTACGTTTTTGAATTTTTGGGGATTTTATTTCTGAGTTATTATATGATTCAAAAATTAGACTAAACAGGTCCAGTTCATGTGTAAAATCTGTTAAAAGGTGTAAAAGATATTAAAAGGGTATTATGTGTTTATTCTCCAAACTAAAGGGATTAAATTGTCATTTTTCTAAAACTAAAGGACTTAAATTGTGAAACCATATAAATTTAAGATAATTACATTTTATACCCTAATCTTATGATAATTGCATAATAGTCCCTAAACTTGTCATATCTACATAATAAACCCTAAAATTTGTGAACCTACCATAATAACCTTAAACTTATATAAATACTATTATGAACCCTAAACTATTAATATTGTCACTTTAAACTTATCAAATGATAGCTTTGAATATTTCTTAAAATGGAAACCTTCTAAATATAGAAACTTACTAATTCAGGAAATCTGCTAAAAATAGAAACTTGCTATAAATGGAAAGTTGCCAAAAATAGAAAGTTACTAAAAAGGGAAAGAGCACTAAAAAGAGTAACCTAATTCTTATGAACTTAAAAGTAATATGTGGTTATGAATTCGTATAGGTTCTGTGAAGCGGGAGTGATCCGTTGTCTTGTGGTCTATCTTTGGTTATTTTGCTAGCGAATAAGGTACAGATATTCTACCCTTTTTCAGTAAGGGTGTTTTCATCCTCATGACTTGTTGATCTTGATTTCTGATTCATTATAAGATTCCCTAAGCCATTGCTATGTTCCCTTATACTTTGATTCGATCTTTGATTCTGATTCGTATGATTTGATATGCTTTGATTCCTTTGATATGATTCCCTTGCTATGATCTTTTGATATGATTCGTTTGATATGAGCTTTGCTATGGTCTCACCTATGTGATCCTCTGATATGATTCTGTCGGTATATGCCTTTGGTATGATTTCTTCTGATATGATGATATGATGTGTGCTTTGTTTGTTTGTCGCCCGAGCTAACTAGCCATGGAGGTACCATGGCCATGTCATTGAGGCACCGATGGCATGACACTTCCTAGGGAGGTGTGATTGATCCCCGGCGTCCCCATTTGTTATGATATGATATGATATGATATGATGTGAGATCTCTTGGCCATTTTGATATATGCGTATACTTGTCTAGTACATGGTACGTATATGATTTGTTTTGCAGGGGGCGTATGGATGCATCCTAGGCTAATATGATTTGATATGTGATTTGGTTTGGTGACTGGCTGTATGTGCCCTATACCCCACTCACTGTTTTGTTACTTAGAGGTCTCCCCTCTCCGTACACTTAGACATGATAGGTATATGTGATGTGATTATTTGGTCTATACGAGTGGCTCGTATAGATACGCTCGTGGCTATCTGTTAGGTATCTTTGGTCCGATCGAGTGGCTCGGTTGGATGTGTTCGTAGACGTTTACTTCCTTGACTCTAGAGCTATTCTTATTTGATGTGTATGCTTGTGTTCCATTTGATTCATATTCGTTTGACTGTGCTTATTATCATCTCTGCTTTGTTTATATATCTGTTCACTGGGCTTTTTAAGCTCAGCCGCATTTCTTTTCCTGCGGCAGGTTTTAATTGGAAGCTGGGTTATGGGTGGACAGTACTTTGGACTTAGAAGACTATACCTTGATAGCTACTCTGGATTAGAGATGACTAGAAGTGTTACATTTTTAGAATTAGCATTTATTGTAGTTCTCTTTTGTAACCTTGTATTTCAGATTTTCCCTTTGTAACCTTTGAAATTCATTTGTATTATTTAAGTCTTATGCTTGTGTTTGCTTTGATATGTCACCATACGTAATGCTTCTACCCTTATCGGGTTGGGGTGTTACAATGTTTTTACGTTGAAAGTGAATGGGGAAGATAGACAGGTTATGATTCGTTGTCCTCTGTACCCTGGATCGACAACCAAGTATTGTTCTGTTTTTCATGGTCCGGGCTGGATGGATTTGGCTGTTCGTTATCATTTGCTTCCAGGTGTTAAGGTTGTCTTTACAAATCTTGTGAACAATAGGACTCGAATGATTATTTTTAAAGAAGATGGGCAAGCATTAACAAATGAAGTAGTGAGGCGTACAGAGTTGGCAAGCGAATAGCCGAAATATGTTATTGATAAAGGTTGGTGTTTTTAAATTTATTAATATTGTTCAGTTTGTGAGTATGCAATTCTTTGGTATTATTATTAATGGGTTTAACATGTTTTGCTTATATTAGATCCTAGGATGGAACAAATCTGCAAATGGAGTGGGCATGCTAAATACCATATGGATGAAGATAAAACTTTTTACAGACCATTGCATTGCTATGTTTTTGAACAAAAGAGACCGGTAATATTTTGTTATTATTAATTTATTTTATTGATTTCTTTAGTAAATTAAATTATGTATGATTTTTACATGGTTTATGCTATATTATTATTATATTTTGACAGACAATCCCTGAAGGTTTTGTAAAGACACACAAGCTATTTAATTATGAGCATGCTCTCATTCGCCACAAGCCTCATCAATACAGAATCGTTCTTTATCGGCAAAAGCACCATGAGGACTTGAGTCGTGATAGTCATGTGTACTTTAAAGGGCCTTGGAGGCAACTTGCGAAAGACTAGGGTTTGAAGCAAAATCAGATGCTCAAGTTTAAATACATCAAGAATGTTGTGGATGATCAAGCTATTGTTTTTTATGGGGAAGATCCTGTCATGATTCCTATGTTTCATTTGTGCTGAATTTGCTGTTTGGGAATGTTTGTTTAACCGAAAAGCATGTGAAATGTTTTGCTGAATATTAGTACTTCTATTATGTTTATGGTATGTGTTTTTTAGGATATTTAAGTGTGAACTTGTAGTGACTCTTGCTATTAGATATGGATCTGTCCGTATCCGTTTTGTTGAATGATGTATGTAATGAAACTTATGTATATATGTAGCTGTATTGTGGGTCTTTGTGTTTTTGTTTAAGTATTTTCGTACGATTAGTAGTGGTGAAATTATTTTAATGATATAGTTCACCCTTGCGTAAAACATTTTGTTTTTGTTTGTGTTATTAGTGTTTGTCATGTTTTCTTACAATGGCGGTTTATAAACATTGTTCTGGTAGAACATAATGTATGATGTATTTAAGTTATGAAGAAACAATGTTATTAATATATTTTGTGACAGTTAAAATTGCCTACCTGGATCATTCCTCTTAAGTTGTTGAATATGTAATACATCAGCAATCAATTTTTCCCATGTGTTTTCGTAAACAACCGTTACGTACCGACACAAATATTATAACCAAAGAACGTTTTTATAAAACAGATTATAAGTTCTGTCAAGTTAGGATATTTGCATCCTACTTCAAAACACAGGTGTAACTGGTTCCAACATGGTATGCACTTGACTGAAGAAAATACTTTCTACCAAAGGATTAATATATAGACAATAAAAAATTAATATACTTTCTACCAAAGTTTAAACGACATCTTATATTTATACATTAATTAAAAAACACACAACACACAAATGAATAATAGTTTTAGTGTATAATGTTGAAGGTGCACATTAGTTAATGACCACGTGTCAGTGTTGTAGTGTTTTGTTGATAGTTTCAATTTAATTTTTTTTTTGTGGTTATTGGTTGTTGTTGTTATGTGTAAAGTATTTTAAGTATGTTATGTTTTATTTTTGTGTTTGAGTGTTTAATATCAAATGTTTTGGATTTGTTTGTTATATGAATAGTATCTTAGTTTTATTAATTAAATATGTTATATGTATATTTTTTTAAAAGAATTTTGTTTTTAAGATGTTACAGTTTCCGGATTATATTCATTACAGCATGTAACCAAAAACAATTAGGAATTACACATACATGAATTGCATACAGACTTGTCAACGTACTCACTTAATATATTTTGTTGTATATTTTTTCATGATATACATTTTCAATGCATGTTAAATATGTATAGAGTGTTGCATTAAGAAAATAGGTAATCATTACATCTATTTTTTATCTTGATTTAATTTCTAACCATTTAATAAGTTATTTTTTTGTTTCATTGAATCTTCTGATAACTAAACAAACAAACACACTTATCACCATCATCCGATTGTTTCTGGGATCATCAAGGTTTTTTTTTTTTTTTTAATAAACATTTATAAACCCAATATGAATATTGAGTTAGTTTAAGAGTATATGTTGGTATATTATTTAGTTGCGTTTCAAGTTGTTAGTTAATATAATCTAATAATGTCATTAAAATAAGGTGTTTGGTCAAATAAGGAATTGGTTGTCATTAGATTTCATGTTTAATTGTAAGATTTTGATATTGCATGTTGGATATGTTGTTTACATTAACAAACCCCAAATGGCGTTTAAAAACATACACACCCAATCCGAATGGGGCTAAGATCATAATTAATATTTTTCATACTTATCAAATACTAAAAATATGATAATTGCTTAGTATCCTTTATAGAAATTCGGCTACATAATCTAACCAAAAAATTGAGGTGGTTCAGTGGGTAACACACCACATAATATGAACATGGTATTCAGTTACATAATTTTAAGTTACTACTGCTCCTTTAAACTTAGTACTGCTAAAGTTTTTTAGCAACAATGAGGTTCCGGCAGTACTAACTTTCAAGTTAGTACTGTTTCTTTAAACTTAGTACTGCTAAAGCTTTTTAGCAACTGAATAAGCACTTTAAAAGCTAACAAACTAATCAAGTCTAATATACTACACCTAAAAAGCACTAAGAATGTGTATTATGTTAATGGTTTTAGTATATTACAATTATGTTTCCCTTTTTCATTCATATTGATTATCGATTGTGATAGGCATTCTTCATTCATAAATTGTGTTGCAAATGAATATTTATGTTATTTTAGAAAAGGTTTTATTGTGTTTAAGTTTGATGTTTTTTGTTAATAAGACGATATCCTTTTTTCGACAAATTATGTACTTAAATAGCATTGCATGTGAGTAACATTAAATTTGTTAAACCTTACAGATGGCCTTTTTAGTTAAGTTTGAAAATGGTAATGAAAGTGGTTTCAAAGTTCCATTAAAATTGTTTGAACTTACTGATCGTAAAGATTGTGAATGGTTATATGCAAAGATTGTGAATAAGGTGTATGAATTTAAGATCCATATCGTTGATGGTAATGTTGGTCTGATATATGGAGAGGAATGGAAACAATATGTAGAAGAGAGTGGGCTTAAGCAGGGTTGGTTTGTTTTATTTGATATTAGGAATGTTCAATATGTTCTTGTTACCCATTTTGATGAGCATTGTAATAGTGGTAATGGATTTATTGTCACACCCCCAAAATCTGGATTGCAGCGGAATGGAATTTCGGGGGCGTGATGTTCATGGATAACAAAGTACAAGGTAATAAAGAATGACCTCTAAGTGACTCATTTTAAAACAAGCGTTTGATTTAAACGTAAATGCTTTACAAAACGTAAATATCAGAGGTCACCATCAAATGTAAGATTTTAATACATAACCAAACGCTAAATAATGCAAGAAAATCTTCATCATGATGTGCTTCCAAAATGTGACTCTAAAGTGCTCCATACAAAGGTGTTTATCGTCACCTAATTACCTGAGAATACACGCTAAAAGGGTCAACATAATTGTTGGTGAGATCATAGGTTTAAGTAAACAGTAAAGTGTGGACCACAAGATTTCAATAGCAAGACAATTACAACAAATATAACGTCATAGCCAAAAATAATATACAATGCACTAAACTCATGACCCCGAAGCTCGACGTACTGGTATGCAATCAAGCATAATAATAATAATAATGCCCCAATAAGTGTTTGCCAGACACTCGGAAATAATGCGAATGATATGCGTCCGTTTGACAGGTTGGCGCGACCAACTCGGACGGGGGTGTCAACCCAAATAGATCTATTCATAACATCTGCGCTTACAAGTAATTAACGGTTCATGATTCAAGGGGACTTTAATGGCAATGCGGTAACTTAGGCAAAGTAACTGTTTTTAGTACTTGTGTCCGAAAAATAAGAAATGTATTCCCAACCCGAGGGTTTAGAAATCATGTACAAATAATGTAAAAATCGGGGCTATGAAACTCACCTTAGCAAAAGCAAATCTCGGTTGGTAAATGGGTAAACGGTAAATAATGCATATATCTTAGATTCGAAAACAAGGTCATGCACGCAAGTTCATAGGCTACTTTATCACTTGTACATGTTTGTTGTAATATTTATCATCAAAAATGTAGTTGCATCAATGTGTTCTTTTATTTAGAAAACCACCCTTTATAGAAAACGTAACTTGTTAATCTCGTGATCAAACTATAGTCGTCTTGTTAATCGGTATTTTGAAAACCTCTAACGCGCCTAATAAGTATACATAATGTTCTACCATTTTCGTTTACGTCATTTTAGCCAAAATTCACTCTATAGTGTCAAAAATTCATTTTATATATTCCTAACTGCTTTTCTAAAAGAACAGTTGTTTGTTGAAGAAAGTTTTTATTTTTGAATATAACAACTTAAAGTAACAAATCTTTTTTTTAATATAGCTTCTTGATACTGTTGGCCAGAGCGATCTGAGTTTGCGAGAATGACAGCTATATTTGGAGCAACAATTATATCTTTTGGTGCAGTCGGAGAAGACGATTATGCTCAAGTAAGTTTAGAAACTCATTTTTTCAATGCTATGATAATATTAAAAAAAAAAAAAAAAAAAAAAAAAAAAAAAAAAAAAAAAAATCGAACCTATTTTAATTGTCATGAATTATAACAATTATGACCAGCTCATGTTTGTATGACCTAATTATGATCATCTCATGTATCGAAATGCCATTTTCTGGTATATATTCCGTCAATGACAAGCTAAGGATGCCCCCTCTAAGCTACATCAACCACCTCTTGCAAACACAATACGAAGATTAAGAAAGATGAAAGTAACCAAAAGAAATACCCTTCTGATATTAAAATCTAAGTTTATGAATTGCTTACAATAATCAAATCAGAAAGTTATACATAAACGTTTTCTAACAGATTACGTGAGATATTTGCACGATTATATTGGTTTAGATTATATCATGTTTATGTGTCAATATATCAGATAGTATACCAGAGTGTTCAATACTACTGTGTCAATATAGCAGATAGTTACCAACTGATTCCTCCACTTAAAAGGGGCCACATTTTTAAATCGTGTTGGTTCAGCCACTGGATGTACCAACCATGTCTTCTGCAAAAGAAACTGACGAAGAGTCTTCAATGGATATAGAGCTGGACTTCAGTCTCCATCTTGGTACCACAGGTACGTCGATATTTAGAACTCATAATATTTTGCAGTTTGTTTATGTGTAAATTAGTTTGTGACCATGTTAGCAAACACTGTCTAACTTGCTTATTACGATTTTCTATATAGTTTGTAAAATAAAATCAGCAGTGAGACATTAGATGAGCCACCAAAAGATCATGGTTTTCACAGTTCTAGGGATATCCGAGAGGTGCAATTTCGCTTGATCAGATTACTGTGATAATCAGGTTCTATGCCAACAAGTATCGCTTGCCGCGGCAAATGATAGCCTCTATGAAGAAACCACACAGTAAGAATACAGACGCTATCACCTTATGTGCTACAATCTCTTACCTTTTCTTTTCTTTACTATATCCGATGACACTAAGTTTTGTAAATACAATGAACCTTTAATAGGAGAATGCTAATTGTAAAGTTAACCACCCTTGTTTCTCTTTCTGACTCAGAAGTTTCTTCGGAAAAATAAAGTTTTTGGGGAGGTTTTAGATCCAACAACCACTCCAGAAAAGGTTTTGCCACAGTTAAGAGTGGGTTTGCCCGTTTCAAGTGAATAATTTGACTTGTGTATCAATGCACAGATCTTAGTACCTTCGTCGTTTATAAGCAAATTTTTACTATTATCGTTTCTTAGTGCTAAATCAAGTTCATTTCTTTCTTGCAGGTTGCGACTGGACAAATTTTTAGCACTGGAATGGTGGCTCTTGGCTATGTTCAGAAAGTGTCAGAAAGAGTAAGAAGCTCATTCATTTTTATTTTCTGGATTCTTCATAACCCGATTATTATATTAAAGCTATCATCTTTTCTATAGGTTTCTTTAGCATCCGATTTAATGTACAATTACATGTCAAAAGAGGCCACTAACAGCTTTGGCTATGATTATATGCTTCGTTAGGTAATTCCTAGAAATCTTCATTAATCATTGTTGTCCATGTTACTCCTTTGA
This sequence comes from Artemisia tridentata subsp. tridentata, assembly GCA_021014915.2. Lineage (NCBI taxonomy): Eukaryota > Viridiplantae > Streptophyta > Magnoliopsida > Asterales > Asteraceae > Artemisia > Artemisia tridentata. The sequence continues at coordinate 163,263,579 of CP139503.1, forward strand.
AATAAAATTCATCACAACCACATCACTGTTGTCTTCAATGATTTCAATTTTCAATTTCAATCTCCCGAACCTGTAGTTTAGTTGATATTGATAATCATTCAAGCATACTTCTTTTGAAGGTATGCCTCTTTTATACATTACATCTGTTTCCTGTGAATTGCTATTCAAATCTGTTCTAGACGAACGTGGGGCATTCTGTCCATATCCCGTGACTAACTAATCATTCTCGCTATCACATAAATCTTTAAACATGGTGTTTGGAATGTCGACAATACAATGCTATCTATGTAACGATTTTGAATATTTGTGAAGGTGTTGGTGAGACTATGATTGGGACAATGTTCAAACTAAATGGTTGGAAAGTGGACAAGGCTGGAAATAGTATGCCATCATACCTTTACATTTATATTATCAAGTTTATGTTATAGATATAATTTTATATTTTGCATTGTTTACAGGTCACGTATTCTGAAAGTCGCTTGCCCGAGGCTTTTTCTTGCTGAGCAGATAAATCTTTTATGGCATTCAAAGACGACCATTTCCATATAGTGAGATAGAGTTCCAAAGAATGTTCCAAAGAATTATGGAAGAAAACCAAAGTGAACAAAAGGAGGGCGCCAATGCTTCTCCCTTTTCTGGTAGTTTTGGTGTGAGTTTTCTGCATAAAATTTAGTTACTACTGAACACTTACATTAATTTTTGTGTCATGTTAGTTACTGAAGTGTGTACAAAGTGTATAGATAAGTGGGTAGTATGTGGTTATAAGGTATCCTATGGTGGTGTTCGGACCTATTTTTATGATGATCACTTCCACAATGGTGGAAGCAAATCATCATCCCGGGCTGTCTTTATAGGTAAATAAATAAAATTAATAGTCACTTTACTCATGAGTTTTCTTGCACTACAATAACTAAGTTCTGTATTAATCTATAACAATTTCTTGCACTTCAATATTTAGGCGTTGACATAAGCGGTGTGGTCCTTTTATTAACTGTAACAATTCGATTCAGGAAAATCCATTATCAATAGTACTAACTCACTCGCATAGCAGTACTAATAATTAGGAGCAGTACTAACCTTTCGATCGAACAAGCAGTACTAAAAAGTAACCAGCAGTACAAAGAAAATACGTGGGCAGTACTAAGGTGAACAAATAGTATCAATGAGAAGCATAACAGTATTAACCAAGATACAACTGCATGTACACCTCATTCGCTTCCTAATAACCTTAGTCAATGTATCAGGTACTTCACTTTCTTTGCTCGCACAACTTAAAATATCAGTGGGAGTAGCTCATGGCCTGTCTTTTGCGCATCATAGGAGGTATCTAGCTTAGCTCATGTGATGTCTTTTGGCTCATGGTTCATACTCATTCCATATAGATGCACCATATGCTGCACCAGAATGGTTTCATTACCAAGCAGGTGTTATATTTTATGGAATTTACGGATCACCTTATAACCCTTTCTTTCATCATGTACACTTTTCAACCATTTTCTACTACCCTTCTTTCACTATAGTAAAATATGCCAACAATAATTATAAGACATGCCCGCATATATATATATATATATATATATATATATATATATATATATATATATATATATATATATATATATATATATATATATATATATATTATATATATATATATATATATATATATATATATACACTAGTTTCAAAGCCCGCCTGATGGGCGGGCATGACTTGTAATTTACGTAAATAGGATTATGCTATTGTTATTTATGTACTATTTAGTATGAGTTGGTGTATAATACAGATTTTATACATTTAAAATACATGGTAATTAATTTTTTTATGTGTTGTATGTTTAAAATAGGTATTCATTAATGTACATATTAGAGTGTATAGATTTTACTTAAATGTCTAGTTGTATAATTTGTTTGTATATTCTGACCAAAAGGAATGGTTTGAAACGATCGGAGTTTTGTTTGGCTTTTTATATAACATTTCTGAATGCATATGTTGCATGCATTTACGTAACCTTATCTTTTGATGCAGTATTTAGTTTACATTGTTGTCTACTACATATGATATACATTTACAATATATGTTTATTAATTATCTATAGTCTTGTATTTTGATTGTAGGTAATCATTACTATGTAGTATAGATTTATTTAATTGTAAAACTTAAATGTCTACTTGTCTCATTTATGTTTTCATTTTCGATCAAAATAATTAACATATTACCTTTCCTTTCTGCTCTTGATCTTTTTTAACGCCAGTCAAGGTTTGAATCCATTTTTTTTTCCTGTTTTTTCTTTAATTTATAAGGCGAATATGAATGCTATTTTAGTATAACAATATTTGTTTTTTATAATTTTTTGTTTTCTTTGTACTTGGTTGTTCATACACTGTATGAAGCTGGTTTTGTTAAGTGTTTGGTTGATCAGGACTTGTTTATGATAATATTATATGTTTAACAATATGATTGTGAGGTTGCATGGTTGTTTGTTTGTTTACAGAAGAAAACCCCAAAAAATTTTAATCGGATTACATAACGTCATTTAATTATGTTATATTGTAATGCTGTTAGATATCCGAGTTTTATTTGGTATATACTATTTTAAACCTTGTGGTAATACTGAGTTAGTTCAATAGTATGTTTGGTTATTTTATTTTGGTATTGGATGATTGTTATATTGATTACAAAATAAAACCCCAAATAGTTTAATCAGCTCTTTGAGGCTCATGTGAGTAGTTATTATTTTATTGATGATAGTATTATAGTTTATTGGCAATTGTTCGGTTGCTGTATATAATATTGAACATGTTGCAACTTATATTTTAAAATAGGCGATTGATAATTGTGATTAATTGTTGGGTTAAGAAGTTATAAGTTTGTTGGTTTTGAGTATTAAAGGCAGATGATAGTTGATCCGTAGAAAATCAACATATAAATATTTCCAAAGAATACAAGGCAAGTTGTATTCCCGGGTCGTTATCCCCAATGAATGTTTGAATGGAATTTATGATTCGGTTCGTGATTATGTGTGATGAATAGTGAAAAAGAGGTATTTTGGATTTTTATGCTAAAACATGTGAACATAAATTAAAAGCGAGTTATGAAGCAAATTTGTTAATAAAGTTGAAACCACCGATTTCTAAACAAACTTATATAAAACTACTCGTACATAATAAAATCTATGCTAATAACAACGATAATAATCATTACGTTAAAAAATGACAATAAATAAACAATAATATATAAAGCTAAATTACTAGGACTAGTATTAAAACTAGAATAGATTGGACTAGTATTAAAACTAGAATAATTACTAAACAAAAGAAAACTAAAAATAAACAGACAAACTAAATTTTAAGTGCTCTCAAACTTAAGAAATGTCAAGGCTTATTTGAAAAATAAGTCGAGCTTGAAAAGCTCATGCATCTCTTTTTGTGTTTGAATTGAGCTAGAGGGTAAAGAAAAGAAGTAATAAATGAAAGCTAAAATTATTGCTACTCGAATAACATAAAGTACTGTGTGTGCGTTAAAATAAAATGTGAAGAGCAAATTAAAAGATACTTGAATACATAAAAAACTGAACTGAGTAAAATAAATATTAAAGACTGTTACTGAAAGATAAAAATACTGAAGAGTAAAAATAAAAGATACGAAGCATAAAAAAAAAACTACCGCTAACTACTAACTAAAAAATAAAAAACTACTTCTACTAAAAAAAAATAACTGTCTAAAAAAACTACTCTTGCACTGGTATTTATAGCAGTTTAAGTCGGTCTCATTTGCTCCTCCTTGCCACGTGTCAATCTTTGATTGGATTTAATTTAATTGGAGGCGGTTGAACATCACGTGCCTTTGTGATTTAATTTGGGCAGTGAAGTGACACACCATCAACTGCTATCTTTTCTTCTTTCTTTACGGTATTGATTTATCATATTTTTTCTTCATCTCTCACATGGACAAAAGAATGGATTCCATTTGCATTTTTTATTTTTTTCTTTATTCCATTTCTTCATTCTTTATTTTATTTCTTCGGGCTTCAATAAATGCTTTAAAATTTTCATCTTTTGCATCGATGCTTCATATAAAATTATCGTTGATCCTGTGATTTCGTGCTCTTTCCAATCTCATGCTCGGTTTTTGTCTATTTTTGCCTTTCTTTTTGTCTTTTTCTCATATTCGTACCTGCACATATATAAACACAAAAACAAGGATATCTGCAATATAATTTGGGTGTTTTTGGTCATTTTTGTGTCTTATATGGGTATAAAATGATGAGTATTTACACACTCATCAATAGTTGTTTTATATTAAAGTTTGTTGATTTTTGATATGGATGATTGGTGTTAGGCGTAGTTTGGAAACTTGTGAAATGTTTTAATTTTATCTTGGGTAGTCAAGCATAAGTCATGTTAGTGAGGTATTTTATGTGATTTTGATGTTCAAGTTAGATGGTGAAATACATATATTTGGTGTATGCTGGATGGCTTTCATATAAATTGGTATTTATAAGGCGACATTTAATTTTTTTTATTTCACTTATCTTTTGACATTGTTGGATTAAGAATCTGTGTTTTATATAATTTGTTTATTCAATGGAACTGTTTGTTGCTTTGTCAGGAAGATGGCCTCACAGTTTATAATTAAGGTTGATTATTTCTTTTACAGGAAAAGACAGGCATGTATTAATTTAAGTTTAATGCTTATATACTTGTCTTGTTTTTTTTCTTTTTTTCTTTTTGTGTATTTTTTTTTGTTGTTTTTCTTTATTCATGTTTATAATTTATTTTAAATTCTTATGTAGACCCTGCCTATGTGGTTTCATGATCTGTATTATAATGGTCAGAACTGGTTATATTTGATCAACAATAAGCGTTTGAAATTTAAGGTCTGGATGGATTGGTTGCCCCGTGAACAGTGGCAGCTTTATAGTGATGAATGGAGGACGTTTATTGAGAAAAGTGGGTATGAAGACATTACCTACCTCCATTTCATTAAAGAAAGTGCCGATACATTCTATGTGACAGGCTATAACGATGAAGGTGTTGAAAGCGGTGGTTACCGGAATTTTAACTCAGAATTAGGTTCATCCAAGTGGTTGGGATTTGTTGGCAATGATGCAATGGAATCGTCGGTAAGTGTAGCTACTTTTAGTAGGTGTATTTTATTTCGAATATAATCTTTAGACTTGTAGTATTTGTTAATAGTAAAACTGATATATGTATATGCGTATTCCAATATTTTTGTAGTTGATTCATGGTGAATTTATTGAGGCTGTGCAAAGGGATGTTTTTACGTTGAAAGTGAATGGGGAAGATAGACAGGTTATGATTCGTTGTCCTCTGTACCCTGGATCGACAACCAAGTATTGTTCTGTTTTTCATGGTCCGGGCTGGATGGATTTGGCTGTTCGTTATCATTTGCTTCCAGGTGTTAAGGTTGTCTTTACAATTCGTGTGAACAATAGGACTCGAATGATTATTTTTAAAGAAGATGGGCAAGCATTAACAAATGAAGTTGTGAGGCGTACAGTGTTGGCAAGCGAACAGCCGAAATATGTTATTGATAAAGGTTGGTGTTTTTAAATTTATTAATATTGTTCAGTTTGTGAGTATGCAATTCTTTGGTATTATTATTAATGGGTTTAACATGTTTTGCTTATATTAGATCCTAGGATGGAACAAATCTGCAAATGGAGTGGGCATGCTAAATACCATATGGATGAAGATAAAACTTTTTACAGACCATTGCATTGCTATGTTTTTGAACAAAAGAGACTGGTAATATTTTGTTATTATTAATTTTTTTTATTGATTTCTTTAGTAAATTAAATTATGTATGATTTTTACATGGTTTATGCTATATTATTATTATATTTTGAAAGACAATCCCTGAAGGTTTTGTAAAGACACACAAGCTATTTAATTATGAGCATGCTCTCATTCGCCACAAGCCTCATCAATACAGAATCGTTCTTTATCGGCAAAAGCACCATGAGGACTTGAGTCGTGATAGTCATGTGTACTTTAAAGGGCCTTGGAGGCAACTTGCGAAAGACTGGGGTTTGAAGCAAAATCAGATGCTCAGGTTTAAATACATCAAGAATGTTGTGGACGATCAAGCTATTGTTTTTTATGGGGAAGATCCTGTCATGATTCCTATGTTTCATTTGTGCTGAATTTGCTGTTTGGGAATGTTTGTTTAACCGAAAATCATGTGAAATGTTTTGCTAAATATTAGTACTTCTATTATGTTTATGGTATGTGTTTTTTAGGATATTTAAGTGTGAACTTGTAGTGACTCTTGCTATTAGATATGGATCTGTCCGTATCCGTTTTGTTGAATGATGTATGTAATGAAACTTATGTATATATGTAGCTGTATTGTGGGTCTTTGTGTTTTTGTTTAAGTATTTTCGTACGATTAGTAGTGGTGAAATTATTTTAATGATATAGTTCACCCTTGCGTAAAACATTTTGTTTTTGTTTGTGTTATTAGTGTTTGTCATGTTTTCTTACAATGGCGGTTTATAAACATTGTTCTGGTAGAACATAATGTATGATGTATTTAAGTTATGAAGAAACAATGTTATTAATATATTTTGTGACAGTTAAAATTGCCTACCTGGATCATTCCTCTTAAGTTGTTGAATATGTAATACATCAGCAATCAATTTTTCCCATGTGTTTTCGTAAACAACCGTTACGTACCGACACAAATATTATAACCAAAGAACGTTTTTATAAAACAGATTATAAGTTCTGTCAAGTTAGGATATTTGCATCCTACTTCAAAACACAGGTGTAACTCGTTCCAACATGGTATGCACTTGACTGAAGAAAATACTTTCTACCAAAGGATTAATATATAGACAATAAAAAATTAATATACTTTCTACCAAAGTTTAAACGACATCTTATATTTATACATTAATTAAAAAACACACAACACACAAATGAATAATAGTTTTAGTGTATAATGTTGAAGGTGCACATTAGTTAATGACCACGTGTCAGTGTTGTAGTGTTTTGTTGATAGTTTCAATTTAATTTTTTTTTGTGGTTATTGGTTGTTGTTGTTATGTGTAAAGTATTTTAAGTATGTTATGTTTTATTTTTGTGTTTGAGTGTTTAATATCAAATGTTTTGGATTTGTTTGTTATATGAATAGTATCTTAGTTTTATTAATTAAATATGTTATATGTATATTTTTTTAAAAGAATTTTGTTTTTATGATGTTACAGTTTCCGGATTATATTCATTACAGCATGTAACCAAAAACAATTACGAATTACACATACATGAATTGCATACAGACTTGTCAACGTACTCACTTAATATATTTTGTTGTATATTTTTCATGATATACATTTTCAATGCATGTTAAATATGTATAGAGTGTTGCATTAAGAAAATAGGTAATCATTACATCTATTTTTTTAGCTTGATTTAATTTCTAACCATTTAATAAGTTATTTTTTTGATTCATTGAATCGTCTAATAACTAAACAAACAAACACACTTATCACCATCATCCGATTGTTTCTGCGATCATCAAGGTTTTTTTTTTTTTTTTTTTTTTTTTTTTTTTTTTTTTTTTTTTTAATAAACATTTATAAACCCAGTATGAATATTGAGTTAGTTTAAGAGTATATGTTGGTATATTATTTAGTTGCGTTTCAAGTTGTTAGTTAATATAATCTAATAATGTCATTAAAATAAGGTGTTTGGTCAAATAAGGAATTGGTTGTCATTAGATTTCATGTTTAATTGTAAGATTTTGATATTGCATGTTGGATATGTTGTTTACATTAACAAACCCCAAATGGCGTTTAAAAACATACACACCCAATCCGAATGGGGCTAAGATCATAATTAATATTTTTCATACTTATCAAATACTAAAAATATGATAATTGCTTAGTATCCTTTATAGAAATTCGGCTACATAATCTAACCAAAAAATTGAGGTGGTTCAGTGGGTAACACACCACATAATATGAACATGGTATTCAGTTCCATAATTTCAAGTTAGTACTGCTCCTTTAAACTTAGTACTGCTAAAGTTTTTTAGCAACAATGAGGTTCCGGCAGTACTAACTTTCAAGTTAGTACTGTTTCTTTAAACTTAGTACTGCTAAAACTTTTTACAACTGAATAAGCACTTTAAAAGCTAACAAACTAATCAAGTCTAATATACTACACCTAAAAAGCACTAAGAATGTGTATTATGTGAATGGTTTTAGTATATTACAATTATGTTTCCCTTTTTCATTCATATTGATTATCGATTGTGATAGGCATTCTTCATTCATAAATTACGTTGCAAATGAATATTTATGTTATTTTAGAAAAGGTTTTATTGTGTTTAAGTTTGATGTTTTTTGTTAATAAGACGATATCCTTTTTTTCGACAAATTATGTACTTAAATAGCATTGCATGTGAGTAACATTAAATTTGTTAAACCTTACAGATGGCCTTTTTAGTTAAGTTTGAAAATGGTAATGAAAGTGGTTTCAAAGTTCCATTAAAATTGTTTGAACTTACTGATCGTAAAGATTGTGAATGGTTATATGCAAAGATTGTGAATAAGGTGTATGAATTTAAGATCCATATCGTTGATGGTAATGTTGGTCTGATATATGAAGAGGAATGGAAACAGTATGTAGAAGGGAGTGGGCTTAAGCAGGGTTGGTTTGTTTTATTTGATATTAGGAATGTTCAATATGTTCTTGTTACCCATTTTGATGAGCATTGTAATAGTGGTAATGGATTTATTGTCACACCCCCAAAATCTAGATTGCAGCGGAATAGAATTCCGGGGGCGTGATGTTCATGGATAACAAAGTAAAAGGTAATGAAGAATGACCTCTAAGTGAGTAATTTTAAAACAAGCGTTTGATTTAAACGTAAATATCAGAGTTCACCATCAAATTTAAGATTTTAATACATAACCAAACGCTAAATAATGCAAGAAAATCTACATCATGATGTGCTTCCAAAATGTGACTCTAAAGTGCTCCATACAAAGGTGTTTATCATCACCTAATTACCTGAGAATACACGCTAAAAGGGTCAACATAATTGTTGGTGAGATCACAGGTTTAAGTAAACAGTAAAGTGTGGACCACAAGATTTCAATAGCAAGACAATTACAACAAATATAACGTCATAGCCAAAAATAATATACAATGCACTAAACTCATGACCCCGAAGCTCGACGTACTGGTATGTAATCAAGCATAATAATAATAATGCCCCAATAAGTGTTTGCCAGACACTCGGAAATAATGCGAATGATATGCGTCCGTTTGACAGGTTGGCGCGACCAACTCGGACGGGGGTGTCAACCCAAATAGATCTATTCATAACATCCGCGCTTACAAGTAATTAACGGTTCATGATTCAAGGGGACTTTAATGGCAATGCGGTAACTTAGGCAAAGTAACTGTTTTTAGTACTTGTGTCCGAAAAATAAGAAATGTATTCCCAACCCGAGGGTTTAGAAATCATGTACAAATAATGTAAAAATCGGGGCTATGAAACTCACCTTAGCAAAAGCAAATCTCGGTTGGTAAATGGGTAAACGGTAAATAATGCATATATCTTAGATTCGAAAACAAGGTCATGCACGCAAGTTCATAGGCTACTTTATCACTTATACATGTTTGTTGTAATATTTATCATCAAAAATGTAGTTGCGTCAATGTGTTCTTTTATTTAGAAAACCACCCTTTATAGAAAAGATAACTTGTTAATCTCGTGATCAAACTATAGTTGTCTTGTTAATCGGTATTTTGAAAACCTCTAACGCGCCTAATAAGTATACATAACGTTCTACCATTTTCGTTTACGTCATTTTAGCCAAAATTCACTCTATAGTGTCAAAAATTCATTTTATATATTCCTAACAGCTTTTCTAATAGCCAAATAATAAGCTGTCCAAACTTATTTGTCGCCGTAACTTCTTTAGGCCATAACTTTCTCGTCGTAGCTCAGTTTCTTAAGTTTTATATATCCCCGGGTTCGTGTTTAAGTATACTAACAAGTTTTTAGTGTCTCGGCTCTTCAAGTTAACTTTTAACATCACTTTTTACCATTCAAAAATTCCCAACAGCATTTAACATTTTCAGAAAATTTAGTTTTCGTCGCACAACTTAAAACCAACGTATTTTCTTCGTTATAAGTCCGTTTTAACTCATTCAAATGGTTACATTTTCGTTATTGAGTCTATTTTCTATATTTCTAACCTAAACTTTTCACTAAGCTATTGAGTTTTCTGTGGAAACATTTTTCCACAGAAACAACAACTTTCCTAGCCTTTCCTACCCTTCTGGTTATCAAAACCACTTAACAACAACTCCAAAAGTGTGAAAACATTTTTCCTAGCCTTCTAGTTATCAAAACCACTTAACAACAACTCCAAAACTAATTCTAGTTCATCCACCAATTTCTCAACATATCAATAGTGATCGAAAACTAGATTTAGCAATATTAAAGAGTCCATTTCTCATAAATGTAAATGATCATCAAGAATGGTTAAGAGCACAAGTTCACTTGTTTATGTATATATTGTGTTTTTATCTTCACTTTCATGTTGAGATTTATACCAACTAGTTTACTTATGGTAAAAACTTGTTTAAAACATAGCCATTAGTTTAGAGATTATTGTGGATATAAAGCTTTATTAACATGTACAAATGACAAACTAAGTGTATGCAACTTGAACAACAACATGATATGGAGAGTATGAAATTTAGCAATGTAAAGTTGACTTACAAAAGGAGATTAGTGTGGTGAGAATGCAATATCTTTGATTAACCCAATATTAGTGTTCCAAAACTCTTACTAGAGTACCCTAATGATACTTGATTTTTAACCCAACAAGCTTTCTTCTTCCTTGTTCCCTTAAGTGTGTCGACTTTTATGTGTAGCATGAGTGAGATATAATTTTTTATCTTCTTAAACTAGCTAGTACTTAATGTATGTAAGTATATATATATTAGGAGGTTTTCAAAGCTTTAATAATGAGTCAACAAAAATTATTGGCTAGGTTTGTTGAGGTTGGGCCGATTGGGGCTAGGAGGGGGAACAATATGGTGATCAAGCCACCATTTCAAAGTTACAACTCCTTGTTTTGTGGATGATTATTGGTAAATTAATGAGATGTAAATTTTTGTCTAGTAAATATTATAGGATATGAGAGGGGGGAGGGGAGGGGGGGCGGCACATGTAGAATATTTAGAGTAGAAGAGTTGTTTTGATACAAGAGTGTATATGTTGTATGTATTGGGTATTAGAAATAGGTATTGGTTGTTGATTTGGTGATTAACGTAAATTATACGTAATTAAATGTAAGAAATAAAGAAATTACCTTAGGCGTAAGGAAATATTTTTGGAACTTTGGTAATAATTTAGGAAGTATAAAAATGTGTTAGAAATAATCGTTAAGAGTATTGGGTATATCGGGTGTTAAATTTAATTTGCGAATAGCGTTTGTTCAATTGACAACCGTAAGTAAATAAAGAAAAGGAAATTGTTTTTGTGTTTAAAATTTTGAACTGGAGTAGGAGCAAGGTGCTAGAACGTTGTGGACTAATTATAGCCTAAGTCCTAGTGTACTTGAAAGATATTATAAGTTTCACGTTGGTTCAAGTAAAAAGTTATATGTAGATTGTTTTCAAATAAATGTCAAGAAAAGGAATTCGAGTTTTTTGAATAGTATTGACCTGTAATTTAGCGGGTTTTCATAGTCTACCACCCATAAAAATGAATCTCGTCCTTGAGATTCAGTCAGTGTTGGTCATTGGAGTGTTGTCGGTGAAGAGATGCGGATACTTTTGACGGATCTGGTCTTCTCGTTCCCAAGTGAACTCGGGACTTCGTTGAGAATTCCAGCGAACCTTGACGATAGGAATTCTACTATGTTTCAATTGCTTGAAATTATGATCCATAATTTCTACCGGCCCTTCGATGAAATTAAGCTTGTCGTCGATTTGAATCTCTTCTAACGGAATGATGAGGGATTCGTCGGATAAACACTTCATAAGATTTGAAACATGAAAGGTATTGTGCACACTGCTAAGCTCTGGCAGAAGTTCAAGTCTATAAGCTACTCGGCCGATTCTAGCTTGAATCTTAAATGGTCCAATATACCTAGGGTTCAATTTCCCGCGCTTCCCAAATTGTATCACGCCTTCCCACGGCAAGACTTTCAACATAACTCGTTCTCCAATTTGAAATCCTAATGGTTCGCGACTTAGGGAAATCTAATTCCAATGATTTGCGTCATGTACCGACTTAACTTTTCTATCGCCCTCTTGTCGCTTGTAACTGATTCTTGATCTGTACGATTCTCCTTTGTTGTTTCACGAATAAGTCCTAGACTAGTGAGTTGGGCTTTTTCCAATTTAGGCCAGACAACAGGTGATTGGTACTTCGACCATAGGGTGCCTCAAAGGGTGCAGTTTTTATACTCGGGGGATGACTATTGTTGAAAGTGAATTTTGTCAATGTCAAAAGATTATCCTAAACAATTTAAAGTTAATAATACGGCGCTGAGCATGTCCTAAAGTGTTTGGACAGTCCTCTTACTCTTTTCATTGGTCTGAGGATGGTAGATCGTGCTTATATCTAATTGAGTAAAAATATCTTAAAGGGATTGCCAGAAGTTCGAGGTGTATCGACTACCTTTTATTAGGAGTATTTGAAATTGGTACAACATGTCTCTTGACTAATTCTACAATGGTATATTCGTCAGAAAGGGCGTTATCAGAAGGATAAAGCTAAGGTAACAGTTTTGATTCCTCGTGTTTTGCTCTAACTAATGTCACGATATGAGTCTTTCTTCCCCTAAGGTGCTTAGTCTTCATTACTAATATTTTACTGTTCACTAGTATTTCCCTAGATTTCTTTCATCGAAATTTTTCATGCTACTGTTTGTCAATCACAAGATCCTAAATGTATGAAGTGTTTTAGTACGGCGGTCGATTTTCAAAATTTGACTCGACATTGAGTGTTTTGTTTGAAATCTTCTCTGAATAAATGAATTTACAAGTTTAAATAAATGACTTTTTAAGTACTCTCTTTCTCGATGATTCCAAATTTAGTAGTTATGCAAGATTGGATTGTTTTCAAATATGACCCAAGGTTTTATAAACGGGTTTTCAACATGATGTGAATAGGGATGTTTAGCAAAGATTGATGTCATACATTTCTTAACGTACAATAGTTTTGTTAAAGGTTGACCAAAAGGGATTTGCTCGTCAAAATAGGTAGTTTAGAAAAATATTTTCCTACAAGGTATATGATTTGTATAAACACATTTTAAAGAAAAATCCGTTTGAATTGAAAGCATTAAAAAGGATGAAATATTCGGTTCGTTATGTCTGCATGAATGCTTAGATGTCTAACGTCTTGTTTCTGGCGTCGGATAATGCCTATTGGTTAATATTAGGTAAGTCTTACAGGTATGAGCATTCAACTTACTTGGTTATTTCTAAAATGGATCATGACTTAGGTTTGTTATCTTACTTGGTCTAACAAGTACTTCTGAAGTGATAGGATTGGGTAACTATGCCAGAGATAGTGGTTTGGATTGCCTCGTGGGATCTTAAGTTTTCCGTGGTGTTATGAATCAACTTACTGTATATTCATAGTCCTTGTTTGTAGTTCCGTAATCCTTTCATTGTTTTCTTATGTCATGGAATCCTCCTCGTAGATGGAAAGTCTTTCCTAGAGAGGTCAATGGTAAAAATCTAACTTAACTGCTGAGTGAGTGACAAGTGGTGCAGGTATCTAGAGAGGGTTTGACAAAAGGGGTGTTTACGAAAAAAAATTTTGGTTACAAAGCTTTGCTTTTTGATGTTTTGAATGAAGATTGTTTTAAAAATTCTGAAAAGATGATTGTTACCTTCATGGCATAATTCTTCCTGAATTAGACATAGGTGATCAGGCTATGTATAATTAAGGACTAATGATGCGATGCTCGGTTTAGTCAAAGTAGTTTTAGGTTTTTCGAAAGTTTTAGATGGTGTTCAACGTGTTGTTTGGTAAAATGGTAGCCTAATTTTTTATTTTTTTTTACAAGAAAAATCGGTTCGTATGGAAGTAAATAGGTGGTAGAATGCTAGAAAATCAATTTATGAGGTGATGGTAATATAACGCGTTTTAAAATCTTGTGAAATAATTTCCTAAGGTGGTAGTAAAATAGCTTGGAGTAAAATTATGTGAAACAGTTCTATAAAGTGGTAGTAAAATAGCTTGTGATAAAACTTGTTAGAATGGGTTATAGGATGTGTGGGAGAATCTTACGGAATGGTAATAGTCTATAGTCAAAGATCTAATCCCTAATAGTATAGCGGCATGTCTTTGCGAAATGGCTAGGAATAAGGTAAATGGAATAGGAAATGTAATAGATGAAGGTTGTGAGTATCGTGGATATAATAAAAGATAGAGATTACATTAGATAAAAAGGTAATTGTTACAACTAGGTTATGCTAACTGCCTAAGGTGAAGTACATCAGGAAAATACAACCCTAGATGGTTTAAACTTTGGTTTTTTTATACAAGCAGAAACTTTTCCTTAAACATTATCCTTGCCCGTAACATCGACAGGATCCTGGCAAGCTTCTCCTCCTATTAATGCGTATGTTCCTCCACTAGTTCTTCCTCCATTTTGATTCCTCAGCTTTGGGCAATCACTCCTGAGATGTCCTTTTTTACCACATCCAAAGCAAGTTACCGGGGTAGGGACCCTACAATCTTTAGCTTGATGACCGGCCCTTTTGCAATTCCAACATATAGCGGCGCAAGGTCCAGTGTGGTGATACTTACATTTGTTGCACTCAGGTAGGGTTCCAGCATACCATTTCTTATCACTTGGCCCAGCAACATAGGCTTTCACCACTTCTTGTCTCTTAGGTAGTTGTTGTGCAACACTTTCACCTTGATTGTTGTTGTTGTTCCATTTTCGTTTGTTGTCATTATTGTTTCCTACGGCCTTGGTGTGAGCTATGTGTTCCCATGCCTCGATCGCCATATGGATAGCTTTAGGCACGGTATCGGGTTCTAATGGGGTGACCTACCTACGAATTTCAGGGGAGAGTCCCCTAATATACCTCTCAAGTTTCTTGCATTTCGGTTCAACCATTGCAGGGCATAGCCGTGCTAATTCGTAAAAACGACCAGTGTATTTGGCAACATCATCTCCTACCATGGTAAAGTCCAGGATTTCCTGTTCCACTGCTCGTAATTCGCTCCTTGAACAATATTCTAAAATTATCATCCTTTTTAGTTTCTCCCAAGAGATTGAGTAAGCAGCGTCGACCCCTACTATCTGCACATGTTTAGTCCACCATTCCTGGGCATGATCCCGAAAAGTGCAAGTGGCGAACTTAACTTTGTCTTCCTTGTGGCAGTTACAACCTCGAAATATTGTTTCTATTTCTTTGAACCATTTACAAAATCCCCTTGCGCCTTCCATTCCACTAAAGGTGTGGGAATCGCAATCCATAAATTCCTCGTGAGTAAGATTTTTGGCGAGGGCTGTGGCTATGATCTTGGCAATGATTTATTCAACAGTGGCTTGTGTCATGGCTGGAGCGGCTTGCTTCGGCATAACTTCTTCAAAACCATAAGAGAGCATGAGAATTTATAAGTATTAAGGATCATCACACTCACATATACGCAACCATGACATGTATAAACGAAGTGAAATCATAACAAGATGCAACCACGAAAATATCATAAATATAATCATAACACATGTGAATATATAAAATGAAAATTTCGGCCTACATAGACCGATATCAAGCATAGCACAACCATATCCATATAGTAGAGTCAATACTTGGTAAATTTGTTGTACAACAACCAAAATAATACAAGTTTCTTTGAACTATGCCATACATCCCGTGGCTAGGATAATAGTAAAAGCTAGTAAAGATATAAGTCTGACCTAGAGGCTTCTTGGTGCTCCTCTGATTGGATCCTGGGTTGTGGCATCATAGGGTTGTGATGAGTTCTGATGTGGGGCCTGGAGTTGCGCATCCATCATATCCGAGATAGTATAGATTCCAAACCATTCTTGAGGAATCTGCTGATGTTCCTGTTGAGTCGGTGATCTTGGTACTATCCACAGAGTGTCATCTAATTCCTGATATGTGAGAATGGAAAAAGGGAATGACAATGGTGATAGTGGGAAGGTAGGGGCAGTCTCCCGAATCTCAAAAGTCTCAGTGTCACATCTGGTAGTCTCTTCTAAGTCTGGCTCAGGTGGTGCTAATACCTCAAATAGGAGGGAGTTATCATCTAACGATGGTGAGTGATATGGGGATGTCGAGGTATAGGAAGGTAAGAGTAGTGATGTAGGTGCATTAGTGGATGAAAAAGCGTCCTCGATATCCGAGTCCGATGAAATGATAATAGGGTGGTTGGGTGAAGACATGTCGCTGTAAACCAGATCAATATAAATATATATAAGTATAAGTATAAGGATCTCGTATAAAGTAAGTAAATAAAATCATGTATAGTAATCGTACACACATCATGATGTTGTGAAGTGTTGTGACCTAGTAGTTATAGTCTAGGGTCAATGATGCATCCTAGTTCTCTATAACCTTGGCTCTAGTACCAATCTGTCACACCCCCAAAATCTGGATTGCAGCCGAATGGAATTCCGGGGGCGTGATGTTCATGGATAACAAAGTACAAGGTAATAAAGAATGACCTCTAAGTGAGTCATTTTAAAACAAGCATTTGATTTAAACGTAAATGTTTTACAAAACATAAATATCAGAGTTCACCATCAAATGTAAGATTTTAATACATAACCAAACGCTAAATAATGCAAGAAAATCTTCATCATGATGTGCTTCCAAAATGTGAATCTAGAGTGCTCCATACAAAGGTGTTTATCATCACCTAATTACCTGAGAATACACGCTAAAAGGGTCAACATAATTTTTGGTGAGATCATAGGTTTAAGTAAAAAGTAAAGTGTGGACCATAAGATTTCAATAGCAAGACAATTACAACAAATATAACGTCATAGCCAAAAATAATATACAATGCACTAAGCTCATGACCCCGAAGCTCGACGTACTGGTATGCAATCAAGCATAATAATAATAATGCCTCAATAAGTGTTTGCCAGACACTCGGAAATAATCCGAATGATATGCGTCCGTTTGACAGGTTGGCGCTACCAACTCGGATGGGGGTGTCAGCCCAAATAGCTCTATTCATAACATCCGCACTTACTAGTAATTAACGGTTCATGATTCAAGGGGACTTTAATGGCAATGCGGTAACTTAGGCAAACTAACGGTTTTTAGTACTTGTGTCCGAAAAATAAGCAATGTATTCCCACCCCGAGGGTTTAGAAATCATGTACAAATAATGTAAAAATTGGGGCTAAGAAACTCACCTTAGCAAAAGCAAATCTCGGTTAGTAAATGGGTAAATGGTGAACAAATTCTGATAAATCTAATCACGACCTAAATAATGCATATGTCTTAGGTTCGAAAACAAGGTCACGCACGCAAGTTCATACGCTACTTTATCACTTGTACATGTTTGTTGTAATATTTATCGTCAAAAATGTAGTTGCGTCAATGTGTTCTTATATTCAGAAAACCACCCTTTTTAGAAAACGTAACTTGTTAATCTCGTGATCAAACTATAGTCATCTTGTTAATAGGTATTTTGAAAACCTCTAACGCGCCCAATAAGTATACATAATGTTCTACCATTATTGTTTACGTCATTTTAGCCAAAATTCATTCTAAAGTGTCAAAAATCCATTTTATATATTCCTAACAGCTTTTCTAATAGCCAAATAATAAGCTGTCCAAACTTATTTGTCGTCGTAACTTCTTTAGGCCATAACTTTGTCGTCCTAGCTCCGTTTCTTAAGTTTTATATATCCCCGGGTTTGTGTTTAAGTATACTAACATGTTTTTAGTGTCTCGGCTACTCAAGTTAACTTTTAACATAAGTTTTTACCATTCAAAAATTCCCAACAGCATCTAACATTTTCAGAAAATTTAGTATTCGTCGCACAACTTAAAAACCAACGTATCTTTTTCGTTATAAGTCCGTTTTAACTCATTCAAGCGCCTACGTTTTCGTTATTGAGTCTATTTTCTATATTTCTAACCTAAACTTGTCACCAAGCTACTAAGTTTTCTGTGGAAGGTCGAATGGGACAGATTGCTTTCTAAAAGTGTCAAAACATTTTCCTAGCCTTCTAGTTATCAAAACCACTTAACAACAACTCCAAAACTAATCCTAGTTCATCCACCAATTTCTCAACATATCAATAGTGATCTAACACCAGATTTAGCAATATTAAAGAGTCCATTTCTCATAAAGGTAAATGATCATCAAGAATGGTAAAGAACACAAGTTCACTAGTTTATGTATATATGGTGTTTTTATCTTCACTTTCTTGTTGAGATTTATACCAACTAGTTTACTTATGGTAAAAAATTGTTTAAAACATAGCGTTTAGTTTGGAGATTATTGTGGATATAAAGCTTTATTAACATGTACAAATGATAAACTAAGTGTATACAACTTGAACAACAACATGATATGGAGAGTATGAAATTTAGCAATGTAAAGTTTAATTACAAAAGGAGATTAGTGTGGTAAGAATGCAATATCTTTGATTAACCCAAGAGTAGTGTTCCAAAACTCTTACTAGAGTACCCTAATGATATTTGATTTTTAACCCAACAAGCTTTCTTCTTCCTTGCTCCCTTAAGTGTGTCGACTTTTATGTGTAGCATGAGTGAGATATATATTTTCAAAGCTTTAATAATGAGTCAAAAAAATTATTGGCTAGGTTTGTTGAGGTTGGGTCGATTGGGGCTAGGAGGGGGAAAAATATGGTGGTCAAGCCACCATTTCAATGTTACAACTCCTTGTTTTGTGGATGATTGTTGGTAAATTAATGAGATGTAAATTTTTGTCTAGAAAATATTATAGGATATGAGGGGGAGGCCAGGGGGAGGGGGGGCGGCACATGTAGAATATTTGGAGTAGAAGAGTTGTTTTGATACAAGAGTGTATATGTTGTATGTATTGGGTATTAGAAATAGGTATTGGTTGTTGATTTGGTGATTAACGAAAATTATACGTAATAAAACGTAAGAAATAAAGAAATTACCTTAGGCGTAAGGAAATATTTTTGGAACTTTGGTAATAATTTAGGAAGTATAAAAATGCGTTAGAAATAATCGTTAAGAGTATTGAGTATATCGGGTGTTAAATTTAATTTGCGAATAGCATTTGTTCAATTGACAACTGTAAGTAAATAAAGAAAAGGAAATTGTTTTTGGGTTTAAAATTTTGAACCGGAGTAGGAGCAAGGTACCGGAATGTTGTGGACTAGCTATAGCCTAAGTCCTAGTGTACTTGAAAGAAATTCTAAATTTCACGTTGGTTCAAGTAAAAAGTTATATGTAGATTGTTTTCAAATAAATGTCAAGAAAAGGAATTCGAGTTTATTGAATAGTATTGACCTGTAATTTAGCGGGTTGTCATATTTATCATGATAGCGGATGAAATTAAAATGTCTAATTGTGTTGCACAGACATTAAAGATGAGTTCCTTAAGACTGGTACATTGTAAATTCCTTTTTTGTATGTTTAAGAGCTAACAAACTCTGTATTTTCAATTTTTATTAATCTAATTATATCATTTTGTATTATTCGTCTGCAGCTGTTGCAAAAAAAAATTTCTAAAGGATATGGATTTAAGAAACAGACTTTGTATTGTGTTAGAACTTGTAATGGGTGGATGAGGGTTTATTTAGATTTTAATGAGAACAAACCGTCTGGTTTTTGTGGGTCTGAATGGGAGAAATTTTGCCAAAAACATATGATTGACGGTACTCAAACATTTGTTATGTATTTTATCATTGGGCATCATTTTATCGTAACCATCCATGATGCTAGTGGTTTTTGTCAGGACCCTGAATTTCGACGTAAGTTATTTTATTATTATTTATTATTATTATTTTTTGTTTTTTGTAATTAATTTTTGTTCTGATAGTGTGTATGTACTTTTTTTGTTTGCTTACATATAAATGTTTCTTAGATTATGCGTTTTGGAAAAATGCTCGTCCTTGGTCATTGATTTCATCGAATAGTAGTTTGGAATGTCCTTTGTTTGAGTTGGTTTGTATAATTAAAGAGTTTTTATCCTTTTATATATTAAGTTTTTGTTATGTTTTTTGATAATCAATATATTCTCATGATACTGAACTGTAGGGACTGACTGTGGAAAAAGTTATAAAGGTTGAAGAAGATGATGGTTTTGTATCTGATAAGATTGTTAAACCTGATAACAATTTTGAATATGTCAAGAAAAGAAAAGGACCTTCTGGTGGCAAGAAGTGGTTTAAGGTATTAAAATTTGTTTCAATTAC
The DNA here is from genome assembly GCA_021014915.2 of Artemisia tridentata subsp. tridentata. Lineage (NCBI taxonomy): Eukaryota > Viridiplantae > Streptophyta > Magnoliopsida > Asterales > Asteraceae > Artemisia > Artemisia tridentata. The sequence continues at coordinate 163,284,007 of CP139503.1, forward strand.
GTTGTACTCAAATTATTCAATATATTTGTTTAGGTTTTTTATATAGTCAGATTTTTTAGGAGTGTGGGAGTTCAAGAAATAAAAATACTGGCGTGTCAAATAAAACGATCGATGATGGTTGTAGTTTTGTTAAGAAGCTTGGCCGTACTAATATGAAGGGTTATGTTGTAAGTGCATGCTATATTGATACAGTAGTTCTTATATATATTTTTTCGGTTTAAATTTTAAATTTGTGTTTAATACATATGAACAGACAATACCAGCTGGTTTTGTTAGAAAACACAAGCTATACAATTAATCTGGTTCTGATGATACAACTAAGGTCAGACTATGTTACTTGCATTCATCCTTTGAGAAGGACCTTGTGTTAAGAAAATACAGTGATAAAGAAAAAGTCAAAGAGTTTGATGACCATGTTGTTATGCTTGGAAAATGGAAATACATTATGAATGAAGTTGGATTTGTTGAAAACCAAGCAGTCAAGTTCACTCTTGATGTTGGAGTATTGTCAAGCAAAGGTGATGTTGTGTCACAATTCGCATTTTCGAGTCTTTACTATGCACGGGATTTCATCATTTCAATTTACGTATGTTCGTTAAACAATACCACTCAGTCATTACTACTAATATTATACTCAAATGCTCCCGATTATGATCCTAACATACTTTCATGCTATTTTTAATGATATAAAAATTATATTATTAATTTACTCGGGGTTTTGAAACCTTTTGCTATATTTTCCCGGTTAGGGCTTATAACCTCATCGGTTTGCGATATTTTATCACGAACACTATTTTAACACCCGATTCTTATCAGTAACATGATTTTATGAGTTTTTACAACTTTGTCGAATTTTATTTTTATTCGTCACGTTTTATTTTCAGTTAACCCGGTACCCGATAACGCCGAAATTACACACTAAACTAACTAAGACTTATCCTAAAAATGTTTTAAGTGAAAAATTGCACATGCTAAAGCTTCTTGGAGAAGCTTGGCCGCCCCCCCCCCCCCCCCCCCCCCCCTTGTTGGCCTAATAAGCCAAAAAGCCTTAATGGCTTAACTTTACTTAAACTTCATTTTATTTCATAACATATTTCATAACACATTTAGCTAGCAAATTTTAGCAAACACTCTCTCTTTTTCCCTCTCTATCCCACGGCACCAACAAGAGACCAAGGAGATCCCTTTTTTTTTTGAAGACCAAGTTTCATTCTTGTCCCGAATACCTTCCTTGTTAGAGTTTTGTAATAAAAACTCCAAGGTTGTGGTCGTTTTTCATCCTAGCTCACCAATCATCAAGTAAGCTCAAGAACACTATTTTTGATCTTTTCATACTCCCTTTGTTCTTATATTGATGTATTTCCTATTTATTTTGAGAGCTATCCATGCAAAACCTATGTTATGTATACCACTTGTTTTATTTTTCATTTAAAACTATCTCAAATCCTAGATCTGTACGTTTTATTAACATCCCCGCGAAGCCACTATTTTTAGTGATGTTTAGGACCCATGACACCTTAAGAAGGTGTATGGTAGGATGTGTGTACTTTTGGAGTTGTGTTGTAGTTGTTTGATCAAGCCGCGAACCAAGAAAACGAGTTTTTAACATATATATATACCCGCTGTCCAGAAATGTAAACTTTGGAAAAATCAGTAAACATGGCGTTATTTTAGCTTTCATATTTAGAAAGTACTCTCAAACACGAAAACGTGGTCGCTTGAATCACTAAAAACCGAGTTATAACGAAGGAGATACGATGTTTTAAAGTTAGCAACGCAAAACTATTATTTTCAGAAAATGCGGGCTGTTGGCCGAACTTCAGGGGACAGAACGAGGCGTTAGCCGTGGTCTAGCTTAGCCGAGCCACTGAGAATATGTTAGTTCATGTTATGACGATCGCGTGGATATAAAGAACGTTGAAAACCGACTTATAACGACCAAGATATGAATTTCTGAAAATCCGACTAACAAAACTTATTTTGACAGCCTCACTATAATTCCAATATTTTCTAAGTGTAAACAGTTTTGCGAGGCACCATCTTACGAGCTATTTTCCCGTTGAGCGAGTCGGTTTGGGCCATAAACTCCTTGAGGTGAAACGAAGTATTCCCGACCTATTTTCCAAATCAATCGACCGCTTGTTGATTGAACTTATATCGAGTAAGTTATGAATTTCCTAGTATCGCCAAAAACAACTATTACAAGAAAATGTTTATAAGTATGGGAAATTGTTTTGCAAGACACCATATTCAAAGCCGATTTTCTTCATGATCGAGACGTGTATGATCAAAACTCAAAAGAGACGACATTGAGATGTTGTTGCAAGGATTTCAAAAACGTCAAGTTCTATTCCTAACTCTTAACGTACAATATTTTACGACTAGCTTTGCAAGGCCGTTCGGTCATATTTTCACCAGTTGTAAAAGTATTATTTCGCGACGAAACTATTTTATTTGGCGATAAAACACCAAAAGAGGATCGTGGAGTAACGTTTCAACATTTTTACACGAAATATAGTATATGACTTGCCGAGATGTCAAAAATGTAGTTTTCGACGATAAACATTATTTTCAAAACCAACGAGTGGTATCGTTAACATACGTAAATGCATGAGTAGAAGCATTTCAGTTACTTATATTAGATCATATCATTCATCATAGGTCGCAGTTTGAGACCGAGCCTCATTTTCATCATATCCTTAGTGGTTATTGTGCTATCATATCAGGTGAGATTTCATAGCCCCTACTTTATACGTTTTGAACTTTTGGGGGAGATACATGCTTAAACTGCTTACTTACATACATGATTGTGTTAAACTTATTTGCGTTATTCTTGAAAGCATATCGCGGACCTAAGTATCAAACACTTGGGGTAGCCGAACGAATCATATCGCGGACCTAAGTATCAAACACTTGGGGTAGCCGAACATAAGTCTCCTCGTGAGCAGCATTGATAAGTCTCCTAGTGAGCAGCATTGATAAGTCTCCTCGTGAGCAGCATAAGGTCTTCTAGTGTTATAGAACGCACATCGTATACGCACATGTCTTACTCATACTATGTTAGCATTGGGTTGTAAACACACAGGTTGCAAGTCTTGAATGGGCAGGGCTTGGAACTGAGTGGATTTACAATGCCTATGCTGTGGAAACTTTCTCTAAACGCTTTTCAACTTATTTATAACAAACTCTATGAACTCACCAACCTTTGTGTTGACACTTTTAGCATGTTTATCTCAGGTTAGTAAGGTGATAGCAGATGCTTGGAGCAGAGAGTCTTAGGGCACGTTTTTATGAAGACTTTTGCTTTTATCATTTACCATTCGATATACTTTAAAAACTTATGTACTATTCTGCTTTGGGATCTTTTGCTTGTAAACTATGACTTTATCTATTCGAATGGTAACTTTTCAAAACGTCTCATTTAGAGGTCGTTCTCTATATCTTGTACTTTGTGCCCTGAAGTAGCATCCCATTGACATTATCGTTCCGCTGCGATAATTTGGGGGTGTTACAGATTGGTATCAGAGAATTGGTTATAGAGAACTAGGTTGCTTTTAGAGCCTAGACTATAACTACATACAATTAGACTCTCCTCCCTATCGCCTTGCATTTGTCATACACGTACGCTTGCTGATAACTTTTCGTCTAGACCTACGCTTTTAGATATTTTATGGTACTGATGGGGAAGTCCCAAACTCTAGTCGAGTCATCAGAAATGTGGAGCTCAATAATAACTGGTTATTTAACTCAATCTTGTGACAGTTCTTGTTTGATGATACATGAGATTGAGTTAAATAAAGGTTATTATTTAGCTGCAGAGATTTGATGATTCGCGGAGGATGGGAGTTCTCTTGAAGATACTTTTTTAGAGACTAAACCTTACCGTGACTTCATCACCTAAGAGAGGCTCCTATATACCGAGTGCGACATTCCCTAGATACCCATTTAAGCAATGTCTACCACTAAGATATGTGTGCCTGGTGATATGTACACCTGTGAAAGGAAACATTTATAATTGTGGTGGCCAACATAATTATAAGTGCTTCACGACCCACGTGTACATGTGACTATGCTTACGTAGATCGGTGTTGGCACAACTTAGGAAACAACTGGTGGCGTGGTATTATGCATGAGGATGTTAAGTATAGACTTTGGATAATCAACGGTTTTCCCTCATCTCTGACGTTCGCTAAATGTCCTTCCTCGCAGAAAATCATGGCACCAAGGAGAGTGACTCGTAGTTCTGGCCGAGGAGGCGCAACACCAAGGGGTGGAAGGACTGGTGGACGTGGAGGTAGAGGAGGCGGTCGCGGCATTGACAACAATGATAACAACGATGGTGGAAATCCTGATTTTGCCGCCATCATCGCTCAGCAACTTCAAAACTTGCTTCCCACTATTGTCACTCAAGTTAGCAATCATATCAACAACTCGGGAAACCAAGGAAGCGGAAATGACGACACCAATGGGGTAGGTGTGAATGAGACTGCCACGCGTGCAACTGGATGCATGTATAAGGAATTTACGGCATGTAAACCAATAGAGTTTGATGGTACTGGAGGCGCCTTGGCATATACACGATGGGTAGAGAAGATGGAGTCAGTGATCGACATCAGTAATTGTGCCGCACATCAGAGGGTGAAGTATTCTGCATGCTTGCTGTTGGGAAAGACATTGACTTGGTGGAACACACAGATTCAAGCTAGGGGTAGGGAAGCAGCCATAGGTATGACATGGGACGACTTTAAGGCACTACTGAAAGAGGAGTATTGTCCGGGCAATGAGATGCAAAAACTGGAGAATGAACTTTGGCATCATTCTATGATAGGAGCTGGCCACGCAGTCTACACGGACCGATTCCATGAGTTAGCAAAACTAGTACCTCATCTGGTTACCCCTGAATCTAAGAGGATCGAAAGGTACATCTATGGCCTTGTTCCTGAAATTCGAGGAACTGTAAAGGCAACTGAGCCTCCCACAATCCAGAGTGCAATATTGAAGGCTGGAGCCCTCACAGATGAGATGGTTAGGAATGGAACTTTGAAAGGCAGTGATAAAAGGAAGGGACCGAGTGAGTCGGAAAAGAAAATGGGCACGGTGGTTGACAACAAAAAGGCAAGAACCTTTGCGGCAACTAGTTCTGGTCAGAAAGGGTATGAAGGACCACATCCTAAGTGTACGAAATGTGCTTATCATCATCAGAAGTCTGCGCCCTGCCGCGTGGGTACAAATTGCAATCAGTGGGGTCATTCTACAAATCAGTGTAAAGCGCCAGTGAATGTGGGCAACATGAAGAATAACCAAAAGACATGTTACGAGTGTAACAGCCCGGATCACCTCCGGTATGCCTGTCCTAGGTTGAATAGGGCACCAAGACAAATACAGGGTAACCCGACACTAGCTTTAGCAATTGAGGGAAACAACCCACAACCTGAAATCAATATTAGTCCACCAAGGGGTCGAGCATTCTATTTGGGTACCGAGGCAGCCCGCAACGCGTAACGGGTATGTTTTCCCTAGACGATTAAGCATTCTATCATATTGTCCGATTCCAGTAAGATATAGCTTTGCCCTGCTAAATTCATACCTAATGTTATTGACCTTAGTTATATTGATTTGGTTGGTGTAAGCAATTCCAAAATCGAGCCAATCTTTCAAAAGACCTCATTTCAGGATGTTGAATCCATTCTTTCAGACAACTTGTTTCCTAGCTTGATTTAGTGACAGTTCTTGTTTGATGAGTTGCGAAATCAAGCTAAGAGTCAAGTTGTTACCCGAGCCGATTCAGTTTAATCTCATGACAGTTCTTGTTTGATGAGTTGTGAGATTGAATTTGAATCGACAACCTCAAACCGATTTAGCCTAATCCCATGACAGTTCTTGTTTGATGAGTTGTGGGATTAAGTAAAAATCGGTTACCTAGAGGTCTTTTGAGGGCTACGCTCGAGAATGGGAAAGTTTACCCCCATCAAATCCGACCACGAGAACGTACGTAGGTAGAACGAGCGAGCTGAATTCAGGGACTGAATTCCTTAACGGGTGGAGACTGTCACAATTCGCATTTTCGAGTCTTTACTATGCACGGGATTTCATCATTTCAATTTACGTATGTTCATTAAACAATACCACTCAGTCATTACTACTAATATTATACTCAAATGCTCCCGATTATGATCCTAATATACTTTCATGATATTTTTAATGATATAAAAATTATATTATTAATTTACTCGGTGTTTTGAAACCTTTTGCTATATTTTCCCGGTTAGGGCTTATAACCTCATCGGTTTGCGATATTTTATCACGAACACTATTTTAACACCCGATTCTTATCAGTAACATGATTTTATGAGTTTTTACAACTTTGTCGAATTTTATTTTTATTCGTCACGTTTTATTTTCAGTTAACCCGGTACCCGATAACGCCGAAATTACACACTAAACTAACTAAGACTTATCCTAAAAATGTTTTAAGTGAAAAATTGCACATGCTAAAGCTTCTTGGAGAAGCTTGCCGCCCCCCCCCCCCCTTGTTGGCCTAATAAGCCAAAAAGCCTTAATGGCTTAACTTTACTTATACTTCATTTTATTTCATAACATATTTCATAACACATTTAGCTAGCAAATTTTAGCAAACACTCTCTCTTTTTCCCTCTCTATCCCACGGCACCAACAAGAGACCAAGGAGATCCCATTTTTTTTTGAAGACCAAGTTTCATTCTTGTCCCGAATACCTTCCTTGTTAGAGTTTTGTAATAAAAACTCCAAGGTTGTGGTCGTTTTTCATCCTAGCTCACCAATCATCAAGTAAGCTCAAGAACACTATTTTTGATCTTTTCATACTCCCTTTGTTCTTATATTGATGTATTTCCTATTTATTTTGAGAGCTATCCATGCAAAACCTATGTTATGTATACCACTTGTTTTATTTTTCATTTAAAACTATCTCAAATCCTAGATCTGTACGTTTTATTAACATCCCCGCGAAGCCACTATTTTTAGTGATGTTTAGGACCCATGACACCTTAAGAAGGTGTATGGTAGGATGTGTGTACTTTTGGAGTTGTGTTGTAGTTGTTTGATCAAGCCGCGAACCAAGAAAACGAGTTTTTAACATATATATATACCCGCTGTCCAGAAATGTAAACTTTGGAAAAATCAGTAAACATGGCATTATTTTAGCTTTCATATTTAGAAAGTACTCTCAAACACGAAAACGTGGTCGCTTGAATCACTAAAAACCGAGTTATAACGAAGGAGATACGATGTTTTAAAGTTAGCAACGCAAAACTATTATTTTCAGAAAATGCGGGCTGTTGGCCGAACTTCAGGGGACAGAACGAGGCGTTATCCGTGGTCTAGCTGAGCCGAGCCACTGAGAATATGTTAGTTCATGTTATGACGATCGCGTGGATATAAAGAACGTTGAAAACCGACTTATAACGACCAAGATATGAATTTCTGAAAATCCGACTAACAAAACTTATTTTGACAGCCTCACTATAATTCCAATATTTTCTAAGTGTAAACAGTTTTGCGGGGCACCATCTTACGAGCTATTTTCCCGTTGAGCGAGTCGGTTTGGGCCATAAACTCCTTGAGGTGAAACGAAGTATTCCCGACCTATTTTCCAAATCAATCGACCGCTTGTTGATTGAACTTATATCGAGTAAGTTATGAATTTCCTAGTATCGCCAAAAACAACTATTACCATAAAATGTTTCTAAGTATGGGAAATTGTTTTGCAAGACACCATATTCAAAGCCGATTTTCTTCATGATCGAGACGTGTATGATCAAAACTCAAAAGAGACGACATTGAGATGTTGTTGCAAGGATTTCAAAAACGTCAAGTTCTATTCCTAACTCTTAACGTACAATATTTTACGACTAGCTTTGCAAGGCCGTTCGGTCATATTTTCACCAGTTGTAAAAGTATTATTTCGCGACGAAACTATTTTATTTGACGATAAAACACCAAAAGAGGATCGTGGAGTAACGTTTCAACATTTTTACACGAAATATAGTATATGACTTGCCGAGATGTCAAAAATGTAGTTTTCGACGATAAACATTATTTTCAAAACCAACGAGTGGTATCGTTAACATACGTAAATGCATGAGTAGAAGCATTTCATTTACTTATATTAGATCATATCATTCATCATAGGTCGCAGTTTGAGACCGAGCCTCATTTTCATCATATCCTTTGTGATCATTGTGCTATCATATCAGGTGAGTTTTCATAGCCCCTACTTTATACGTTTTGAACTTTTGGGGGAGATACATGCTTAAACTGTTTGCTTACATACATGATTGTGTTAAACTTATTTGCGTTATTCTTGAAAGCATATCGCGGACCTAAGTATCAAACACTTGGGGTAGCCGAACATAAGTCTCCTCGTGAGCAGCATTGATAAGTCTCCTCGTGAGCAGCATTGATAAGTCTCCTCGTGAGCAGCATAAGGTCTTCTAGTGTTATAGAACGCACATCGTATACGCACATGTCTTACTCATACTATGTTAGCATTGGGTTGTAAACACACAGGTTGCAAGTCTTGAATGGGCGGGGCTTGGAACTGAGTGGATTTACAATGCCTATGCTGTGGAAACTTTCTCTAAACGCTTTTCAACTTATTTATAACAAACTCTATGAACTCACCAACCTTTGTGTTGACACTTTTTAGCATGTTTATCTCAGGTTAGTAAGGTGATAGCAGATGCATGGAGCAGAGAGTCTTAGGGCACGTTTTTATGAAGACTTTTGCTTTTATCATTTACCATTCGAGATACTTTAAAAACTTATGTACTATTCTGCTTTGGGATCTTTTGCTTGTAAACTATGACTTTATCTATTCGAATGGTAACTTTTCAAAACGTCTCATTTAGAGGTCGTTCTCTATATCTTGTACTTTGTGCCCTGAAGTAGCATCCCATTGACATTATCGTTCCGCTGCGATAATTTGGGGGTGTTACAGGTGATGTTGTGCTTACAATGGAATGAGTATTTGGTAGTTTATTGTGTATCTAAGTATAGACAATGATGTTTAGTTTGTTTAGCACTTATTTATAAGGATGTATTTTGGATTTGGTAGCTTGTTTTAGTATATATCAAGTATGGTATGTAATTACAATGTAGCGGTTCTGGTAGCTTTAGGATTAGTTTAATGTGTATCTAAGTATAGACAATGATGTTTAGTTTGTTTAGCACTTATTTATAAGGATGTATTTTAGATTTGGTAGCTTATTTTAGTATATATCAAGTATGGTATGTAATTACAATGTAGCTGTTGTTGTAGCTTTAGTATTGTCTACAATGGAATTATGTTTTAGAGTGCTTATTCAGTTGCTAAAAAGCGTTAGCAGTATTAAGTTTAAAGGAGCAGTACTAACTTGAAAGTTAGTACCGCTGGAACCTGATTGTTGCTAAAAAGCTTTAGCAGTACTAAGTTTAAAGGAGCAGTACTAACTTGAAAGTTAGTATTGCTGGTTCTGTTTGGCTTATTTCCGGCTTAGTTAAAAAGGTTTAATAGTATGTTTAGTTTTAAGATTTTTGTTTGAATTATTAGTGTGTGCTCTGTTTTGTGAGAATCAATGTTTAAAAGCATTTTTTGATTTTAAAATTCTTATTGCCTTATTGATTTAAGGTAGGAAGATACAATGATATTAATATATTTTATGAAACTTAAAGTTGCGTACCTGGATGATTTTTGTGTAGTTGTTCAGCATAGAATACATGAGCAGCCAATACATCCCCTTTGTTTTGGTAAAGAAACTATAGTTGAGACATGATATCTGTTTTAATTAGTATCAAATGAAATGTTCATAGATAGTTTTTTGTTTCCCGCTGACTGGGTTTTAACAACCCATGACATCCCATGATTGACAACCTTAAATTCTAAACAAAGCTTCTTTATACAATACATTTTTTGTTGATTTCGTGTATTTTCCCTCCTCATCACAGCGTAAAATCTTCAATCCCTTTCTATTTTTGACCCTTGACATGGCTACATATAGTTGTCCGTGCGAGAACTCCGGCCTTTGTAGAAATAAACCTACTTGTGTTAAAGTTTGACCTTGACTTTTGTTAATTGTCATTGCAAAACACAACGTGACAGGGAATTATTTGCGATTAAATTTAAACGGCATCTTATTATCGGAAGGGCTTAAGACCATTCTTGGTATTGCGCATATAGTACCAACACTTCCACCGGATATAATCTTTGCTTCGATTATATTTATACCCAGCCTATGTACTTGAAGCCTGGTTCAGTTGCATAACCCGAGTGTTCAGTCAATGTTTCTCATGCACATAACGGGTGATCCTATTTTTAATTTTAAAGAATGTTGTAGAAGGCCAGCAATGCGAATGCTATTAAGAAAGTCGGTTGTGTAAAGTGCCTCATTAAAATTCGAGTCCATATCAAGTATACCAACCGAGTCTAAACTGTCATACGTCTTTTCATCCCCGTGGAGAAGTTGCAGCATATGATCTTTTATCATATCCACGAGCTCATGTGTTGGTGCAAGAATGGCCCTTTCTTAGAAAAAGAGGGATTATAAAGGTTCTCGATCAATTGGGGGTATGTTTCTTCAATGATTGAACCAATGTGATCGTCTGAATCAGAGATCAACATATCATCTGGGAATTCTACCATTGCTTCTCCATCGTTCTTACCTCCAATTGTTCGTTACCGATGCTTAATATCCAATCTGCAAAGTATTGAATTTCTTTTCGTTTAGTAGCATTAGAACCCGTTTCTAGCCTCATATTCATAGTCAATTGCAGGACGTTGCAGTGTTGCCACAAGTATGAAGAGTTAATTGACGCGTGTACCACATCATGCCTACTACCATTTGTAATCACCGGCAATATTTGTCTAAAATCTCCACCGAATAAAACTACTTTACCTCCAAAAACCTTATCCGAAGTTTCAAATGGGTTTGTCCTGCATACGTCTCTCAATGTCCTATCAAACGCTTCATAACAATGTGTATGTGTCATCGGAGCCTCATCCCATATGATAAGTTTAGACTTTCTTAACAATTCAGCGAGGTCACTATCTGCTGGAATATGACATATAGAATCCTCAACAACATTGATTGGAATAGCAAACCGAGAATTCGTTGTCCTTCCACCTTCTAACAAAAGTGCCGCAATACCACTTAATGCAACATTTAACACTATTTCGCCTTTTGACCTTAATGCGGCAGATAATGTTTTGTAAAGGTATGTTTTACCAGTTCCTCCGTATCCATAGACAAAGAACATCCCTCCTTTTTCTTGACAAACAGCATCCATTATGGTTTGATGTATGTCTTTTTGCTCGTGTGTAAATGTACGATACATTTTCTTGTGTTGATTATGTAATTCCTCTGTATTGTACTTCAACTCATCATACACCAACCTATTGTAGTTTGCCATGGTGAACATTTCGTTCGGGTATGGCATGTTTGCTATTTATTTCAAGCTTTTGTAGTTGCGAAGGAGCATGTGTTCAATATATGTCAGACATATATTATACTTTTGAATGTCTGTAAGCTCTAAATCTGTACATGAAAATAAATTAATTATTTATTCGAAGCATATTATTAAATTTAACGCTGTGAAATTATACATGTGATATTATTATGTGTGTGGTTTTAAATTTCATTATGTGTAGACAACTTTTATAGAGTGTTGAGTTAAAGTTAATTTTGATTAATATTTAACTGTAAATTTAAATAGGGTTATATAAGCAACTCAAATAGACATTCATTGCATACCTGGGTCATTTCTTTTTCTTCTTTCAATATGTTCAACATCTGCGGACAATACTTCCCAGGTTTTGTTGTAAACAATCTCTGGCCGTGACATGCTATCTGTTGCAATTAGCATGAGAAAAAAGTCCGTAAATAATTTCCTGATCCCCATAGACTGGCTTCCATCAAACCATCTATATATTCTTTATCATCTTCCAATAGGCCGCGTGCTTGACATGCTTCTTTATATGTTGGGTAAATAACACCATCAAATTCTTTGAAATCAATCCAATCTTGTTCTCCTCTTACCTTGTTTAGCAATACTCTTAAATGTAATGAACAAATCTGGGTATCCGTAGACCTTGCAAATTGTCATTGCGTCAAAATAATTCTGCATCATATACCTTGGGCTTTATATAAATGATGACGGCAATATAACTTTTTTACCTCTTAGTTTCACTCCTGAATCTTCATCATCCGCCAATTTAGCTAATTTGGAATAGATTTCGTTCCTTAAGTCTTTTTGTTGGTTTTTTATGTATGACATCCTTTCAGATTCGATCATTGTGTATGCGTCTACAATAAACTGTTGACATAGCCTTCATGCATTCAGTACCGTTGAGAAAACATTTGCTCTTTCTTGTAAGCGATATGAAAAAACTCTCGCATTATTACTCTCGTCTTCTTGTTTGTGGGTGTTTCTTCAGTGACACCAAAATGGTATATATCTGTTCGATAACCATCTTTAGTGTACGGAAACAGCAATGGATACTGGAGTGCAAGGTATGAAGGATGCAGCTTGCTGATTCGCCTAAGTCCGCCTTCTTGCATACGTAGAATAATGTCCCTTTTATGTTTTGTAGAGTCAATGTCTCCCACAATTAGTGCAGTGTAGGACCGTAAAAGTACATGATTTATGTGATTTGGGTGGTCTTGGTTGGTGATAGAAGATGATTATCTTCATCTTCTTTTAGAGAGAGAAAGTATTCTAGTGAGAGGGTGGAGAGTGGCTGGAACTTTTTGTCTATTAGATCAATAAACAATGAAACAATACACAACTTTCACACACCCCACATGGAGAGACATGTGGGGTATTTATAGGCCTTTTACATCACAACTTTGCCAAATATGCATAAGTAGCCCCTGCGTTGACTACTTATTAGAAATCTAGTCCAATTCACTAAGTGACGATATCTTTTATAAAAAAGTGAGTCTAACAATCTCCCTCCAAGATATCTTCACACGTGAATGGTTACAATGAGACCTATAAACAAAGTAAATTACAAAAATAATAAACTTTTGTTGACGTTGTTGAAGCGCAGAGTCTCTGTAGTCTAGATCCTGAGGCAGACTTGAAGTTCTCTATTCCGAAGATCGCAGCATCGATCTTTGTGCTGACGGCACACATCCTTGTAGCTCTGAACTTCAACTGTAATGTACTAGTTTGGTTATTACTCCCTCCTAACTAGTGAGCCCTTTTCTTCTTCTCTGCTCCCTCCTGAAACGACAACTCTCTTTAGTCTTCAAACACGCAGCGGAGACTGTAGATACTAAAGGAAGCACAATGGTTGTCGTTCGGGAGCATCAACATATCTCACAAAGTATTTGCATCCAAGTTGGTAATAAGCCTCGATGTACCCTCAACCGAATTGCTAAAGACGAAACACTACTTTTTCTTCGTGCACTTCTCCCTCCTGATGGTTGCGAGTCATCGGAAACATCATACTTTAGTGCACGTGCCTTTGATTACCTTTAACTTGATGCAATGTTAAAGCCATAACAGCCCGTCGAAGCATAATTTCGTAAGAATATGTTGAAAAAATACTCTCAATACTTCTCTCAAACCAACCTGAAAATTCACCGGCTTCATGTAAATGACCACATATGGAGACAACCCGATATGACCAATTTGAAAATGAAGTAAACAGCCCCCCTCAAATGTGACTTAATCTTGTACGATAATGTGACTAAGAACCTATACTGAGCACTACAACGTAACTCCTTAAAGTATAGGTCGTTTCATATACCCATCCATCCTTCCTTAACTGTATATGAACCTCTCTTGAATTATCCACATCTTTGTGTGCCACTGAGTACTACAACGTATCTCCTTTAAGTGTTAGTTTACTAGGTCTTCGTCCATCCACCCCTTGACCTATGAAAACTAGATAACCCAAGACTTAATCAATACACTGAGTAATATACCCATGAGAGCCCAAACAAGTATCTCTAAAAGTCATGCATCCAACCAACCTCTAGACTTTGAGATAAATAAGTACACATGCACGTAAAATGTCACGTCAAAGTCAATTCAATAATACCGTTCTTCTCCCGTAGTCATTTTTCGTAACCATAATATTTTTAGCCGTGAACTTTGTATCCCCGTGAAATTTTTTAATACCAAAATACCACTCACTCAACCAAATATTATCAAATTGTGCATACAAAAAAATAAATTTCGTATAGCAGATTTGATAGTTCAATTATTTTCAGCCTCTGTCCATAACTATTTGATACAAGCCCACTCCATACAAACTCTTAGGCCCAATTCCGGATCACAAGCCCAAAAGAAATGATGACCCGATTCAGTCCATATGTTATATCCGGTTGCATAAAAAGCCTCATCTCACCCACTTAACCTAACCTTAATTCATTCTTATCAAAAAATCCGCCCCCTATCATCACTTCTCTCACCAAACCTGCTTCAATCACTGATCTAGATAACTCATCCCATCCCATCCCATCCCATCAATCATAACCAGTTAATTATCGTCCAAATCGATCATCAACATAAAACCGAACACAAACACAACCAGAACCATACTCTAACCTATGTCTTCTTATGATGCTCATTTGGATTCAATGAAGAAATGAAGTTAAAGGTTTGAAGATCCTTCAAAGGGTCTCAGGTAGGTTCGGTACATGTATTGACTTTCGTTTTTGATGTAGAACGAACCAAGAAAAAGAAATATCATTGTTGATATCTTTCTTTTCTATTTTTTTCGGATATTAATTGAAGCCTAGTCTTCGAAAATGGTTTGTGATGTGGTAAATTCAACGAAAAAAAAACCTTTATGAGATTGCAAATAACATTGAATGTTTCTGAGATCATGTAATTTTTTTGGTCAAGTAGTGATTCGAGTCTTTGAGTGTGGTTTGGAGATGGGATTGAAGGTGAGGTGATAGGATAGAGTTGTATTAGTAGTTGTTGTAGTTGGATTGATTGTTAATGATGTGGGTCTGAGTTAGTTACAGTCGATATTGATTTAAATTTTTTTGAATAACGAATTGACTAATAGTGTAATAGTTAGCTGAGGTCAATGAGTCGGGTACGTTGGTTGTGGTCGGCTCTTCTGCTTCATCTTCTATTCTTTTACTTTTCAGATTGCCATAAGGTTTGACTTTTTTCGTTGACATTGACCTTATGTGAAATTGCGATAAGAGTTTATAGACGCATTCGCGATAAAACGCATTCGCGATAAAAACGCATTAGCGATAAAATTATCGAATTTCTTTACAAGAAATCGAATTTCGATAGAAGAGGGTTTATCGGAATTGCTTTACAAGCAATTTCGATAAAAAGGGGTTTTGACTTTTTGACCAAGAAATCCGGCGAGATTTCGAACAAAAATTTCCGACTATCTTTTCTGACCGCCTTTTTTCTACCCAGATATGAACAGAAAGATGACCACTTTTCACGGTAAGGAACAAAACAGTCCATATATTGATGTAATAAACATCCTGGTAAGCAGTACTGAATAAACAGACCAAATGAACAGTATGTGTTACCAAAAAATGAGTATTGAGACTGAATTTGTTTTGACCTTATGGATACAGAAAAAAACTAGTAATAGATCTGTTTCTATCGAATGCAATGGAAAAAAAATTCCGATGACCGGAAAAAAAAATTTCCGGCAACCAAAAAGTGTAATAAAAACAGCCTAAAACAATGAACAAACCACACAAATCAGTAAAAAAAAAAAAAAAAAAAAAAAAAAAAAAAAAAAAAAAAAAAAAAAAAAAAAAAAAAAAAACTTGGCTCATTATGACACGCGTCTCTTTGGATAGCTCAATCGTTTCATAAGTATCCCAAACATCGGGAGGGTCATGATTGTCATTTAGCACATTACCATTATACAAGACATTCTGTTCTTTCTAAGCTTTCTTGAGATAACAAGGGTTTTCACAGCCGATAGCCATTTTCTTTCTTGTATGTAAAATCGGGTTTGGATCGTTAATTATCAAATTGACTGTTTGTGCAGAATGACCCGTTTTTACAAGCAATTCTTCCAACTTTTTAATTGTTGCCTGTTTATCAAGAATTTCATCAAGAAGTTCATCTTCTCGTTTTGAAAACTTTTTATGCAACTCTTTCTTTTCTTTTTCAAGATCAGAACAAGTTGATTTTTGTTTAGAAAGTTGGTTGGTTAGTTCAGAAATTTCTGCTTTTAAGGATTTAATTTGCATGTTCAATTTAACATCAAGAGTGTCGTATTTGATTTGCAAATGTTTCTCCCTTGAAACAGAATCACTGTAACCAGTTTCAAGTTCTGACAGTCGTTTGTGGTGAAATTCAAAAGCTTTTTCGTTCACCTTGTATCTCTCAAGCTCAGTGGTCAATTTTTCATTAGCGGCCTTAACATCGCTATTGATCTTTTTGACCTTTTCAATTTCAATACTACAATTTTGCAATAATGATTCAAATAACACACGTGTTTCCTCTTCAGTCTCAGTATGCTGTGACTCAAAGTCACCATTAGGATTCATATCTGGAGTAGCCAAATTAGTATTACTACAACTTGGGGAGTCCATATATGTATCATAAGTGAGAGTAGGAGTCGCAGGATGCTGTTCTTGTTGAGGTGACATATCAAACATTTCATTATTGTGACATGTAGCATATGTAGGTACCTCAGATATCACATTAGCATCATAAGCAGGAGGTGCTTCAGAATCCATATCATATTTAACCTCCTGAAGATTTTCCATGAAGATGCAGTTGGCATCGATATCCTCCAAATCCTCTGTGTCATCCATCAGTGCCATGAAATCATGTTCCTCAGCACTCAACTGAAACCCTGCCTTGTCCTTCTGAGCTAAGAGCAAAGCTTTCTGAAGGTACTCGGGATCTTTCTTTTTTGGCTTGGAGGGACAGTTTCATTACCCGTAGGAAGATTATAATTTCTTCAGTAGCCGTAGGAAGATTATAATTTCTTCCATCTCGTTCTCTTGTACCAATAAGTCGTAACTTAAAGTTTTTTTCTTCTTTTTCACTGACAAAACGTTCACCAGCCATTCGAAACTGAGCAACTAACGGATTTATGCTATCTAGCATGTCTCGTAAATCAACTGTTAGCTGTTGGTCCATATGATGGTTGTTTGTTGATGCATCTGTTTCTATGCTGTATAAAAAAAATTAATCATTAATAGGATGAATATATTTATTAAGTTATATAATATTGTTATGGTAAACATGATAATTGTTTTGTTAGAAATTATGTGTAAGAATGTTGCACAATACCTGACACCATTGATCCTATTTTGGATCTCATTTTGTGGATCATAAATATATAGCTGAGCAAAGTTTGAAGGTTTTCCTTGTTGTGGTAGTAACATACCCATTCTATGGTAATTTTCGCCTTGTACTCTGTAACAATATGGACCACGGCCAATAGTAACAGACATATCTTGTTTTGCGGCTATAGAAGTGAATGTAAACACTGCATTATATCGTCTGATATTCTCAATGACTGATTTGCTTTTCGGGTGGTTTCCGTTCATAAGCTCCATCAACAATTTTGGTGGATTTTGCACCTCGTCTCCTAATTTGATTTTTCCTCTGCCACAACACATAGAGTATGAATCCGAAGTTGTATGTGTGTGTCCTACCATACTCTCAGCATGCCATAACAACGCGCCGCAAGATTCACACGTGAAAACTGGATCTCCATGGTCGATGTAATTTGTCAAAACACAATTAATCAAGACAAAGTTCAAAATTGTTTATTTTAATTTTAGTAAAGGAGTGTTTGGAACATCGGTTTGGAAAAAGGATAAAGTCTTCGTACAATTTGATATTCCAACAAATGATTCTCTTTGTTGGCTTTGTTCATTGGCTTGGTCTGTAACATAAGAAAGTGAATGATGTGATGTTTTGTGTCTAACCATTTTCGTTTTTTCTCTCAGCCTTTTCTGATTTGCGTTTAGAGTATTGTCCTCAGCATGGAGTACATTGAATGTCACCAGGTGTTTTTGTTATTGTCGGAACTACTTCACCTGCAGGGTTTTTGTTCTTGATAGGGCGTCCTCTTGGTCGGCGCGCTATATCCATTGGTTGTTGTGATTCTGTTCCAATGTTGTTTTTATCACTTAATTATTAATGTTACATTATATCAATTTGTTTAAACATTACAAATACATCACTTTGTTGTATGGATTAGAAAAAGTATATGCTACATACCTATTGTTGTTTTCACAGGTCTATCTGATGTCGTTGAAACTGCATTAAATTCCTGATTTATGTTATTGGCAGGGCGTCCCATTGGTCGACGTGCGGTATCCAATGATTGTTTTGGTGCTGTTCCATGGTCATTTATTATTTAATTATAAACATAACATATATCAATTTGTTTGTACATTACAAACACATCTCTTTTTTTTTATGAATTAGAAAAAGCATATGCTACATACCTATTGTTGTATTTACAGGTCTTTCTTTTGTCGTTGAAACTGCATTATATTCATGTTTTTTGTTCTTGACAGGGGGTCTCATTGGTCGACGTGCGGTATCATTTTGATGAAGTACACAGTGTGCTGGAGCTTTCAATATATGTTTTTTTGGAGGTCTGCCAATACGTCGCGGAAGATAGTCATTAGTTACGGTGTCGGTACCATTATGGATTGTGTTTTGATTTGAATAATTCAACATGTTATCATGTAAGATTTTGTCAACAACAGTATTCTCAACTTTGCTCATATGATGTATAGTGTGTTTATTCTTTTGTTTCTCAGGATTACTATATATATTTTTTAAAAATTCATTTGGTATATTTGTTAAAATATCTTAAAAATACAGTTGTGATCATCTCCAAAGTTACAACGTTTCAAATTTGGTATTTATCCCAAACCAAACTTAATATCACATATGTAAATTTCATCCGTTTTAAACTTATATGTTTAAAAGGTATTGTTTTTTTTATTTGAATGCATTGAAATAACATATTGTTGTTTAAACATACATTAGCATATTGGTGCATCAGGGTAAATTATGATTATATTGAAGTATGATGGCAACGTATTGAAACATTCAAATAATATGTTGAACCATTAAAAAAACATACAACAACTAAACAAAATGACACATTAAGAAATATATAAACTATCTTGAATACCCTTGTAAACTCCAACAATTTTCTGTTGGGTATCTTCTATTTCTTGTTTTCGAACATCAATTTTCCTCTGGTGCGCCAATATGATCTCCTGATCTTCATTGTTCTGTTCTTCAAGCCTTTTGATACGCTTGTTATAAAGTTCAACCAATGTTTTCTCGGTGCCATATTTGCCGGAATGACATTTTTCCCAAATATCTTGGGGTACGTCAAAAATTTTATATTTTGAAGGGATTGGAGGAGGAGAAGTATCTCTGCTACATTTATTCTTCTTTGAATCAGGATTAGAAGATGATGAAGCCATTGAAGTTATATATTAAAGAGTATAATACAAGATGAAATTATGCAACATATTGTTGTTTATATGTAAGTATTTATACACATTGGAAGGGTACAACGTTTCATAAATGATCTTTAAGTTGCAACTGTTTATATTCTCAAATCTTATACGCTATTAGTGATAAAAATGGTCAAATTGTTAGTTAAATCTAATAATCTTTATTATTAGTGTGTAAGTTAGATGTTAACATATCTTTAAAAAAAATAATTTATAAGTTCAATACTTGCATTTTTTAATCATGTGTAAACTTAGTATGTGTATATTTCATATTTTTGAGTTGTAAGTATCGTTAAAATATTCATAAATGTTGTATTGATATATTTGGTGGAAAAAAATAATTACCAAGATTAAAACACCAAAATAATCATTAAAAATATATCATAGTAATTGAATAAAAATCATGAGTTATAAATCATATAGACCCTAACAAATCTTCCTAACAAAATAGTAATTCTCATAAAATAATAATTGTCACAAATAAAAACATAATTTTGGAAAATCTTAGCATGCTTGATCAAAATTCATCATCACTATTCTCATCATCAGTGGTTTCATAATCAGTTGAGCCGTCATTAATAAAGGTGGCTAAATCATCGTCATCAGGCACTGATCTCACACTATACTCATCGAAATCGACTTCCCAAGCTTCTTCATCTATGTAGTTTTTTCCACCATGTTTACCATCAGTATCAACCATATCATCCCACATGTTATCGTTACTCATGTTATGCTTGCGTAAATTCTCTTTATCATATTCCTCATCAGAGACACTATATTTGTAATCATCTGCGTAAATCCAAATAAAAAATATGTAAGTATAAAGTTCCGGCATTTAAAACAACTTACAACTACAAATGTTTATAGAATTATTTTAGAACAAAGAACCTGTTGGGAAGTACTCAGTGATTTCTTCATCAAGGATATTATATTTGGGCTTATATTCATCTAAAGCATAAAACGGTTCTTCCAAATCATTGATGTTCGTCCAAATGCCATAATCACTGTTGGTCTTGCTGTTATCAAATTCATCATCTGTATCTTCGTCTAACAGCATATATTTGCTATGTAATGTGTTTTTTTACTGGTGTGATGTTTTAGAACGTTTTATCAGAACGTGTTCTTCATCATCAAACTTATACAATTCCAAATACATAATATAAAAACATATTGTAGGTTATAATGTATCAATGATCAAAGATAATTTATGATATTGTAATGTAAATTCCTACCATTGTTTCTTCTGCTTGATTTTGATTAGTATTTTTTTTAACTGTGTCAAATTTTGGTGATTGTTCATCGTCTGATGAAATAATAACAAAATCATTGGTGTTGACACTTTTGTTGTTTTTGAACAACCTACGTCGTTTGCGTGATTTTGAAAGAGGCTGTAAACGTGAAACAATAAGTAAGACATATGTCTTTGTTGACATGTTTAAATTAATGTTGAATCAGTAATTTTACCTCGTCATCATCCGATAAAACAATAATTGGTATGTCTTTTTTGTTCACTTCTGGAGAAAAAGGTTGAGTATGAGTTTTTGAAATTTGGCTATTCTGCATATTTTTGACATTCAAAAGTATCAAGTTAATATAACATGAACCTAGATTAATACAATTATAAACAAATTAGTCTTAATTAAAACACATATCATACCTCTTCATCGTCTGATACAGTGATTACTGTTACATCTCTGTTAAACTTATCATTCGTTGATTTAGGTGTCAACATCGTTGGTGTTTGTTGATTCGCTGAATATTATGTTTTGGTTTAATGATTTACATTCAATGTACCTTTATTTACAGACTGCATTGTGGAATATATTTTTGGAACAGATATGTTTTGATACTAAATATAAAATATAAATATAGATTATATGTATATGTTTATCCTCAATTACAAATTAATTATGCATAATTTGAGTATTGATATATTATACTTTTATTCCTTATATTTTTTCGAATTTTATGCATTGATGATTTGTGAAGCAACCATTAAATCATAATTTGATATGTCATATATAATTTATATATTGATATATATCATACTTTAATTTTTGTATACCAAAATAAATATTATTCGTAATTATCTGCACTAATAATATGTTAAACTAATCATTCATTATTTTTAAAATTGTTCAATTCGTATACCATTCATATAAATCAGTAATACCAATCAAAACATTTTCATTAAAATTTTAAAATACAAATACATCTATAAAAACTAATAAATTATATTAAATAAACTATGATGAATATGCCAAATGTAATTCATCATAAGAATAACATTCTAAATCCGCATCATCATCATCTCCTTGTGTTTCTTCAGTATTAAACTCTTGAATAGTGTTTTTTTTTTTTTTTTTTTTTTTTTTTACGGAATGATGCTACCTCTCTAATGTGTTTTTTAGCAGCAATCTTTCTTAATCTATTTTTTTCATCTCTATCTTCTTTTTCCTTCCATGTTGTTTTATTTTTTATTGCCTTTTGAGCACACCACAAATCATAAAAACATTGTATTTTATTTGTCACAATTTTGTTTTCATACACTTGGTCATTATCTAAATAGTTATAAACATGAAATATTAATTCAACTTATTAATAAAACTGTAAATCATGCTTTTATTTTAAAATTCGCCACTTATAATTAACTATTAAAATACTTTTCCTTGCAACATCTTCTTTTGTGAAAGTTACTTGAACGCACATTTTCCTGTCATTGAAATGAATTTGTTAATCTAATTTGGTAGTTTTGAATCATAATTACATTTAAAAAAACTATTATTACTTAACTTACTTTGATGATTCGGCAACTACGAACTCTTCATCTTCCTCAGATATTAGACGTTTGTAATTAGCAGACATTTTTAAGAAGTTGTAAAACTGTAAAATAGTATACCAAGAGAAAAAACAGTTTTTAATTTGTGTTGGAAGAAAGAATGAAATTGGTTGGTGAGGGTTTTAAAGTAATAATGTGGAAGTTAAAGAGTTTTCAATTTTTAAATTTTACAAATTGTTTCGTATATCTTCTAATCGTTTGACTAGTTTATAGACCCGTGAAATTCACGGGATTAAATTTAAAACCGTGAAATGGTAGTTTTGTTATTATTATGAACGTAAATATGTTTATATAAGCGATTGAGTTGTGATATCATGCGAGTAAAAGCATGTGTTATATGCATGAATAGATAATAGTTTATAGACCCCGTGAAATTCACGGGGCAAAAAGAAACCGTTGACATTGTCTCTATAAGAGGTCGATTTTTATATAGCTTTAAGAAAGCATAGTCATGATGGAAGATAAAATATCAGATAAAATGTCTAAAGTATGGCAACCATTAATCTAGCATTTTACATATCCATTGACCACTAAAGTTTATATAAAGAGACATCGATGATGTTGAATACTCAACCACATGATTAATAACATTATGAAGACAACCTAAATAACTCATCGTCATGATGAAAAAAAAGAAAAATGTACTAATAAACAATAAACAATATTTTAAAGTTTATGCGTAATACGTGGAATAGAACTAAAGATTTTGAAGAACTTCCTTGTAGACCACATTTGTTGTCCTTGTGGAGATGTTGCCTTGATCATCGCATATCAAAACTTTAATCCCTTTTTTTGAAGTAACCCGCGAAACTGCGACGTACAACTGACCATGGGAAAAAACCGGACGTGGTAGGTAAAGACTGACTTGTGAAAGTGACTGACCTTGGCTCTTGTTAATGGTCATTGCAAACGAAACAGAAATAGACTTGTGAAAGTGACTGACCTTGGCTCTTATGTATGGTTGGATACTTATCAACTTATAGGGTACGTTAAAGAGCATTGACAATAGACTTTGATATGCTAAATGAATCACCCATGGTTTATTAAGAGTTAGCAAAATTCAGCATATATGGAAAGGAGGGAAAAAAATTGTCCTTCCAAAGTATTTCAAGTAATATATGTTACCTTGAAAGCACACAATTTGCGTACAAAAATACTTGTCATTGAAAAGCTAAGAACGCCTACTCCGTTTTACACCAACCACCACTTGCAAACACAATACCAAGATCATGAAGAGATAAAATACCAAATAAGAGAAACCCATACTTTAAGGTATTAAATTACTGTTTACAACATTGATGAAGTGAAAAGTGTACCGCTTTTAGGGGGTCATTTAAGCCCTAAATCGTATTTATTTGATCAAATATTGCCCTAAATCGTTCCTTTTGTCGATTTAGGTACTTTGGAGAAGAAATCTGGAAAAGGAATCATTTTGGACGTTTTTGGAGCATAAAAGTGAAGAAAACGACAAAATCTCAAAATCGGCTGGAAAAGTACCTGTGACGGCGTCAAGCACCATTGTGACGCCGTCAACCCTTGACGCGCCAGAGAGGATTTTGGATGATTAAAAGGGGACGGCGTCAAGAAGGCCATCAAGAAACCCTAACCGCGGCGAGGTGACGGCGTCAGCTCTATAACGTGACGCCGTCAGATCTGATTTTCTATATATATTCTTATAATTTTTAGTCATTAGTGTGCAACTTTGTGAGGAGAAACCCTAAGATGATTTTTCTGCTACTTTTAAGGGTTTTATACCCTTGGATCTCCCATGTTCAATTGAAGATAAGTAATCAATTAATCATTCAATATGTCTATGTGTTGTTTGATTATATCTTGTTCTTGTCTTTTATTTAACATGCTAGGCTAGATTTATCTTGTGTTTGCTTAGATCTAATGAAACCTAACTATTGATTATTGATTGTTGGTGTGTTATTAATTGTATTGGATGATTGTTTATCGATGTTAGGCTTAAGAAAACTGGCTAACCTCCTATACGGTAACTTGCTTGAACGTCTTAAGAAACATGAACCAATGCGTACTAAGGTTTTTATGGTTGTATTTAATGCATGAGCGAATTCTAGTGATCCCATGTTAGGAGCTTCTTAGCCGGCTCGACATAGGAGTGAAGTAGGAGCTTATAGAGTTGGGGAAGTACGTACGCCACCCCACGATTGGTATTAAGGAATACACCCGTCATCCACGCAATTAATACACACTAATCAACCGGTAAAAGATAGTTAGGGAGTAAGGAAATCTAAGTAAACACATTTCTCTCCATATAAGTTCCACAACCTTTTTATTTTCAGTTATTTTATTTTATATGCAATTGTAGTTATTTGGGTTAGTTGACTAGCAACTAATTCCGCCCACTCCTTCAAACCCGAGATTTTACTTGCTTTTATAAAAATATAAAAAATACAAAAAGAATCTTCCCTCACCCTTAGACCTATTAGTGTAGTTTTTCAATCCTAACGACACTATTCCCCTAGAGAACGATCAATCCCCCGGTACTTGCCACTACACTATACTACGTCGGTCAGGTACACTGCCTGGTGGGGATTGCAAGCCTCTTGAGATCCCTCGAGAGGTAAAACCTGTTGTAAGGTCGCAAAACCACGCTTCAAGTTTTTGGCGCCGCTGCCGGGGAATAGTTATTGTTTAGGTTGAATTTTTATTTTATTAGGTCTACTCACTAGATTTCTTTCTAGTGAGATTTTTATTTTATTTTTCTAGGTTTTTCTTTAGTCTATCTATTTTTCTTTGTGTGTTTGTTCGTAATTTCCATTGACTCTTCGGTTCACCATTATGGAGAACGCGAATCCACCATACTACCAACCACGTAATTCACTCACTCCATATGACATCTTGATGTTTAAACAACATAAAGATGAACCTCTCTATGATGCATTGACTCGTTTTAAATATTTACTCCAAAAAATCCCTCATCATAACTTCGATTTTTGGTCCCTAACTCAAATCTTTTACAATCATGTCGACCGACATGCCCAAAGGGACATTTACCATTTTGCCGGCAGGGATCTTAGGGAATTAAGTGCTGAGGAAGCATGGGAAGCTATTGAGAATTGTGCCCAATATTATTATATAGTAGACAACCCAACAAACATTAATACAATTCAATTGACCACAAATTTCAAGGATCATGAAACAAGTTTGTTTGGGGATGAGGGCAGAGTTGAGCCACCTAGCTGCATGTCATGGTTAGGCACTACCATAATACAGGGTGAACACTTAGGTGATCTTGATGTGATGGAGGATCTAGCCGAGCATGATCATATTGATCAAAAAGACCTAGGTTTTATGATCGATGACGATGAATCTCAAGAAACACATGATGAATCTTTTAGGCAATTTGAATATAGCAGTCAGAATATTGAGGATGATCCTTATGATTCGGACATAGAAGTTGAGATGCCTAGAGAAGCACTTGAGATACTTGGGAAAATGTTAGGGTTAGATCCTACTAAAACACATGATGAGGATATAGGTGATCTTGACATAAGGAATGATGAGGTAAGTAACATAAGCCCACCAAGTACCCCACAAGTCCTACCATCATTTGAGGCACACACACCACCCGTGACTTACACGGAAGAAGTAGAGGAGACTATAGGAACCCCAATAGAGGTAGAGCCCTTGGACCAAACACAACTAGAAGAGATAGGTTTGAATGCTTTTAGTGATTACGACCTTACTCTTAGTTCTAGGGAATTTCCTAGTTTTAATGAACCGGAGCCTCAACCAAAACCGTTACCTAATCTTCCATCCTTTGATGTGAATTTAGGAATTGAAAAAGGTCCCGATCCACCCATCAAACCATATAGTCCGGGTAGTGTTACGCTGAAGGTATTAGACTCTAAGCCTTGTAGAGAGGAAGCTAACATAGGAGTGAACAATGACCTTACATACTTACATCACCCATTTATGATTGATCACAAGAAACATTATGGGTTTAAACCGGGTTTATTAGGTCAAAGTGGATTCTTAACTTGGAGTCTCTCGAAGTTGATAGAAGATGATCCCTTTCTAGGAGAAAATCTTAATCCACCCACTAACCCAATTGAATTAGGTAAGGTTATGATGATAGGATCCCGCACCTTTGAGCATATAATTCACCCGTCACTCTTTCCTCAAGTGGCATATTTCCACCCTAAGGGTGTGTATCGCTACTTTCACCCACACTTAATCCTAAGTGTAGGGAAAACCTCCCCTATTTCCGTTAAATAAGGGTAGAGTCAGGCTCGTAACTCGAACAAAAACAAGCGCTTCTTGGGAGGCAACCCAAGCTTTATTTGCTTTGTTTGTTTGTTTTGTTTGTTTGTGTTGGGAATTCTGCTAAGGAAGAATTCTGCTGATGGTTACTGCTGAAGCTTTGTGATTCTGCTGAAGAATGTTTCTGCAAAAGTAGAGATTCTGCGGAATGTGTTTCTGCTGATGGATAGTTTCCGCGTATTTTGATATTAGTTAGGATATGCATGAGTTTATTTAGAATGTGATAATGCATATCTTGTTTCGTTTTTAGAATATACGTTTCTTGTGAAACGGTTTAGGGTTTCTAGTGAAACCTAGTTAGGGTTCCTTGTCTATAAAAGGAACACGTTATTATGTAATATGTACGAGTTTGAAAAACAAGTTTTAGTATTAATAAAAGATCCATAGAGGATCAAAGTGTTCTTAGTTATTCGTGTTCTTACTTGTGTTTATATTCCGCTTTATACAAGTATTAGAGACTTTCTATTAGTGTGTTTGTTATTACATAAACATTACTATCGATCCAAGAGTGCTCGAAGATCTATCAAGGTCTTAGGTTCAACAAGTGGTATCAGAGCCTCGGGAGAGTCTCTGTGATACTAAGAACATCCATTCCTTACACCCTCTCAACCAAAACAATGCCTGGATCAGAAGACGGCTCAGAAGTCAACAACAACCATAACACCACATCTTCATCTTTTCAACAACTCACTCTCACCAACAGCAATGCAAAGTTTCCATACCTCAAGAAGGAAGAATATGAATTGTGGGCTATGAAGATGCAGAACTGGATCATGAATGTAGATTGGAATCTTTGGGAAATTGTCAAAAAGGGGAATACTTTGAAGAAGCACATCAAAGATGCTGATGGTGTAGTTACCATTGTTGACCCTCAATCTGCTGAAGAGATTCTTACTGTACAGAGAGAGAATAAAGTAAGGTCCATTCTCCTTCAGGCTATTCCAGATGATCACATTGGTGATTTTCACTATATGGAGGATGCAAAGGACATCTGGATGGCAATCAAGGCTAGGTTTGGTGGGAATGAAGAGTCAAAAAGGATGAGGAAATCTATGTTAAAACAGCAGTTTCAAGAATTCCAAATCTCTGAGGAAGAAGGTATTCACAAGGGGTATGACAGGTTTCATAAGATTTTGAGTCAATTGAATCAGCTGAAGGCCAGGCCAGACAATGAGGATTGCAATGCAAAGTTCCTGCGATCTTTACCTCCATCTTGGCTGCATGTGAGCATTGCACTCAAAGCTAAAGGTGGATTGGATATGCTTTCTTTTGATGATCTCTACAACAAGCTCAAAACTCTTGAGCCTGATGTTAGAAGTCCCATTCGTCCATCCACTCCCAGTTACTTAGCCTTTGTTAGCACCACCTCCAATAAGATGAATCAAGCTTCAAGCCCAAGCTCCTCAGCATCATCTTCCTACAACAACACCAGACCAAATTCACAACCAAAGTCTAGTGGTGTATTGGAAGATGTTATTCAATCTTTTGTTGCTGATTATGATCATCAGCAGGAACTTGCTTATGAGGATTTTGATCAAGTGGATCCTTTTGATATGGAAGAGATGAACTTGAAGTGGCAGGTGGCCATGCTCTCAATGAACATCAAAAGGTTTGAAGACAAGTCAGGAAGAAAGTTTGGCTTCAAGGGAAGAGACTCTGCTAGATTTGACAGGAGGAAGGTCAAATGCTATACATGTGGCCAGATGGGTCACTTCTCAAGAGAATGCAAGGATAGGAAGGTTGGTGATGAGGTTAGGTATACTACCTATCAGCAGAAACAAGTGGAAACTGGGAAAGCTGGAGCTTTGGTCACTCTGGATGATCATGTCAATTGGAAGCTGCATGAACCTGATAATGATGAAGCTTCTGGGCAGAGTGGATTGCTGGCATGCTGTACTACAGAGGATCAACATGATCAAGTTGCCTTAATGGGCATCTCTCAGGTACATAATTGTGTTTTTGGTTGTAGTGAAAGATATAATGAACTTAAGGAGGCTTATGATGAATTGAAACCTAAATATAATAAATGTTATGTAGAAGTTGAGTCTTTAAAACTGACTTTAAAAACTCTAGAAAAACAAAAAGTTTGGTTTCAAAAGAATCAGCTTGCTTATGATGAAAAGATAAGGGTGTTGGAAAGTGATTTGAAATGTACTAGAATTGATTTAAAACGAACTGAGAAAGAAAAAGCTGATGTAGAATCTGAAAACCATGTACTTAAAGAGAAATTAGAGAAGGAGATTGCTAATCATAGGATTTGGTTAATGTCAGGTGATAAGTTAAATAACTGTCTCTATAATAGTCAACCTGTAAACTCTAGTATAGGTTTAGGTTTTAAAAAATATGTTGGTTTAGAGGCTAGGTTTGATGTAGGTAAACCTACACCAGCAGGCTTAGCAAATTTTGTTAAAGAAGGAACCTTACATGCTGTACCTGGACCTATAAGAGGAGAGCACATGCCCTCAAACACCACCACCTCAGACTTTGATGGATCACACCATCTTTATGGCAAAAAGTCAATTGACTTGCCTGACCCTGATTCTAATTCTACTGACTATGTCTCTTGTTCTTCTAGTGACATGTCCTCAGACCAAGGGTCTACTACCAGTTGTGATTCAAGTGAAAAGTCAGACCTTCCCAAGACCTCACCCAAGACCTCACCAAAGCCTACACCCAAGACTCCCTACAAGCCTGTTAGAGTTGCTGCTGATGAATCAAATTCAAAGACAGTTTCTTCTGAAGACTTGTTATTTAATTCTTTGCAAAACAATGTTTTTAATTCTGTCAAAAACAATTCTGTTAATGTTAATGGTTTGAATACTTTTGCTTGTCATGGAACATCTTTCAATTTGAATAAATCTTCTAAAAGGAAGAAATGTTTTGTGTGTGGAAGTAAATTTCATTTGATTAAGGATTGTAATTTTCATGAGCAAAGAATGGGTGTAGGTAGTGGTCAAAATAAACCTAGACCAAAGTGGACTAATGTTAAGGATATACCACCATATGTTCCACAAGCAACTCATAGGGCCAGCAATTCTGCTGATAGACATTCTGCTGATGGACATTCTCAATCTGCTAGGAGAAGATATGTTGCTAGACCATTTGTGCAACCCACTAGTTCTTATTTTCAGAATGGTTATTGGCCTGGATTTATTGACCCAATGTATATGGGTATGGGAAATTGGGATACTGCTGTTAAGCCCTCAGCAGGTTGTTTTTGGACTCACAAGGGACCTAATTTTCATAGCAGGTCCAAGAACAATGGTGGATCTTATACATCTACATGGCCTAATTCCTATGATCCACAAGGCAGGCTCAAGTCAGTAATGACTTGAGTCTCCAAAGTGTACTAACATTTGTATAATTTTGTTGTATATGTAGGATCATCCTCTGAAAAGTAAAGAAGTAGGCATTGTAGATAGTGGTTGTTCCAGGAGTATGTCAGGAAAATTGAGTTGATGCATGATTTTGTACCCATTGAAGGAGGAGGCAATGTGACTTTTGGTGGAGGAGATGGTAGAATCACTGGGAAAGGAACCATCAGAACACCTAATTTGGACTTTGAGAATGTGTATTATGTGAAGGAACTGCAACATTTCAATTTGTTCTCAGTATCACAAATTTGTGACACCAAGAACAAAGTATTCTTCTCTGAGGATGAATGTCTTGTGCTCTCTAAAGACTTCAAACTTCCAGAAGATACACCAATTCTGCTGAGAGTTCCCAGAACTTACAATTTGTACACATTCAATTTGAATGATGTTCAACCTGAAGGTGACTTAACATGTTTGGTGGCTTAAAGCATCCTGGATGAGTCTACAAAATGGCATAGAAGGATGGCTCATGTGAATTTCAAGACCATTAACAAGCTTTCTAAACTTGGTCTAGTTCATGGACTTCCTTCCAAAGTCTTCACCAATGAGCACAATTGTGTTGCCTGCAACAAAGGGAAGCAACACAGAGCCTCATACAAAGCCATTACTGCTGTGAGAACCATCTCAGAACCTCTTCAGTTGCTGCATATGGATCTTTTTGGTCCAACTCAAATCAGAAGTATTGATCACAAGTGCTTCTGCCTGGTAATCACTGATGACTATAGCAGGTTTTGTTGGGTATTCTTTTTGAAAACTAAAGATGAAACATCTCCAATTTTAAAAGAATTCATTACCCTTGTTGAAAACCAGCTAAACAAAAAGGTTAAAGGTATTAGGTGTGATAATGGGACAGAGTTCAAAAATGCTGTTTTAATAGAACTTTGTCAGTCTAAGGGGATAAAAAGGGACTATAGCAATCCAAGAACCCCACAGCAAAATGGGGTGGCTGAGAGAAAGAATAGGACCTTAATAGAGGCAGCAAGATCCATGCTTGCAGACTCTAAATTACCCACTATGTTTTGGACTGAAGCAGTAAGCACTGCTTGCTTATGTTTTGAACAGGGTATCCATCACCAGACCTCATTTTAAGACACCTTATGAACTTCTCACTGGGAAAGTTCCTGATATTCATTATCTTAAACCTTTTGGATGTCAAGTGACCATTTTGAATACTAGTGATCCACTAGGAAAGTTTGATGAGAAAGCTGATGAGGGGTATATTGTGGGTTATGCAGCACATAGTAAGGCTTATAGGGTATATAATTTAAATGCTAAAAAGATTGAGGAGACCCTTAACCTGAGATTTCTAGAAGACAAGCCTAATGTTCAGGGTCAAGGTCATGCTTGGTATTTTGACCTGGATTACTTAACTGATTACTTGGGCTATACTAGATATGTTGCTAACCAATCTGCAGGTTCTCAAGAGTCTCCCACAAACAAAGTTGGTAACATGGAAGGTGACTCAGATAGTGAGTCTGAGCATGGTGAACACCCTATAGTAGTACCCTCTTTTTCTCCTAACCATTTTTCAGGTGATAGCTCCAAAGGAACTTCTGATGAGCTTGAAGATGAGTCACACTATGCAGAGGACCTTGCTAGACTCAAAAAGCAGGAGTATGCAGCCAATCAAGAAGCTAAAAGAGTTGGTGTCGAGTTAGCACAACCAGTCAGTGGAAACCAGGATTCTGCTGATAGGCCTTCTGTTTCCCCTGACATCACCAATTCTGCTGACAGTTCTCCTGAAGGTTCTCCCATTTCTCCTAGTGTGTCCACAGACCTTGAAGAGCCATATACACGTTTTCCAAGTCCTTCTGATCTTGGAAATCACCAACCCAAAGCTGGTATCTTCAACTCAGCCTCCTATGATAGTGATTTTGGACCCAATGTGAACAATCTTGACACCACAATTGCTGTCAACCCCAATGCTACCACAAGGATCAACATTGCTCATCCTCAATCCAATATACTTGGTGATCCTCAAGCACCTGTTAGAACTAGAAGTACTGTGAAAGGTTCTAAGTATGGTCAAGTTGCTTTTCTTTCCTATGTCTCAAATCAGCAAAGGGACAATCATACAGACTTTAAGCATTGTATGTTTGCTTGCTTTCTTTCTCAAGTGGAGCCAACAAGTGTTGCTCAAGCTCTTGAAGATTCAAATTTGCTTGAAGCAATGCAAGATGAGATGCAACAATTCAAAAATCAGCAGGTTTGGATATTGGTACCACTACCTGAAGGGAAATTTGCTATTGGGACAAAATGGATTTTGAAGAATAAAAGAGATGCAAGGGGTATTGTGGTCAAAAACAAAGCAAGGTTAGTGGCTCAGGGGTTCAGACAAGAGGAATGAGTTGATTATACTGAAGTCTTTGCTCCAGTAGCTAGAGTTGAGGCCATCAGAATCTTCTTGGCCTATGCATCTTATATGGGTTTCCTGGTATATCAGATGGATGTGAAAGGTGCTTTTCTGTATAGAGAAATTGAAGAGGAAGTATATGTCACTCAACCCAAAGGTTTTGAAGACCCAGATCATCCAAAGCATGTTTACAAGGTTGTAAAAGCTCTCTATGGACTACATCAGGCACCAAGAGCTTGGTATGCTAGGCTTTCTGCATTTCTGCTGAAGCATGGATACAGGAGAGGTGCCATTGACAAAACACTCTTCATTAAGAAGAATTCCAGGGATATAATTCTTGTGCAGGTTTATGTGGATGACATTATCTTTGGCTCCACTAAAGAAGCTTGGTGCAGGGAGTTTGAGGAATTGATGAAAGGAGAGTTTCAGATGAGTGCTATGGGGGAGCTAACTTTCTTTTTGGGTTTACAAGTTCAGCAGAAACAAGATGGTATCTTTATTAGTCAGGATAAGTATGTGAAGGATATATTGAAGAAGTTTGATATGGAAAATGTCAGAACTGCCACTACTCCTTATGAAGCTCCCAAACCAAAGAATAATCTTGAACCAGATCCTGGAGTGAATGTTCACCTATACAGGTCCATGATTGGTTCATTGATGTACTTGACAGCTTCAAGGCCAGACATCACATTTGCTGTGAGTGCTTGTTCTAGACATCAGGTCACACCACTCACTTCCCACCTGAATGCAGTCAAGAAGATCTTTAAGTATCTCAAAGGCCAACCCAACTTAGGTCTCTGGTACCCAAAAGAGTCTCCTTTTAAGTTGGAAGCATATAGTGATAGTGATTATGCTGGTGCAAATCTGGATAGGAGATCCACAACTGGAGGTTGCCAATTTCTTGGAAGAAGGTTGATTTCTTGGCAATGCAAGAAACAAACCATTGTTGCTACCTCATCTACTGAAGCAGAGTATGTTGCTGCTGCCAATTGTTGTGGACAGGTTCTTTGGATACAAAATCAATTGTTGGATTATGGGTTTAATTTCATGAACACCACAATTTTTATTGATAACCAAAGTACCATATGCATAGTTAAAAATCCAGTTTTTCATAATAGAACTAAGCATATTGAGATAAGGCACCATTTTATAAGAGATGCATATGAAAAACATTTGATTAAGGTGCTTAAAATTCACACAGATGATAATGTGGCTGATTTACTGACTAAGGCTTTTGATGGACCTAGGTTTCAACACTTAGTGGTCCATATTGGGATGGTTAACCCTTAAATGCTATGTTTGAGGGGAGGCATAGGCCTCAGGGGAGGCATATGCCTCAGGGGAGGATTGTGGTTGTAAAATTTGTATTATTTTGTAGATTATTGATTATGTTTGCTAACACACTAATCCACTAATGTATTTTTAGTTTGTATGGTTTGGTTTGTTTGCTGTTATGTGTCTGTTTTGCAGACTGCCTTGATATTGCTGATACTTAGTTGAGGTTAATCAAGATTACTTAAATGGGA
Source organism: Artemisia tridentata subsp. tridentata (assembly GCA_021014915.2). Taxonomy (NCBI): domain Eukaryota; kingdom Viridiplantae; phylum Streptophyta; class Magnoliopsida; order Asterales; family Asteraceae; genus Artemisia; species Artemisia tridentata. The sequence goes on from CP139503.1 coordinate 163,317,855, forward strand.
CATGGTCAAGTAAGCTTAAAGAGTGTTTCTGCTGAATGGAAGTACTGAAGCATAGTTCAAGTAATAATCAAAGAAAAGTTGTTCATTCATTCAAAAGAAATTACAGCTTACAAACAACTTCAATTTCAACAAGACCAATCCTATACAAGATAACCTACACAGACACTAGTTCCTATCATCTACTGATGCACCAGGAAGACTAACAGACATGATTGAAGATGCTGAAGAACCTAGTTTTATATCTTTGGTCCTTGGCAACATCTCATCATCACCTACTCCATTTTACCCTTTCCCTTTCTAGTCACCTCTGCACCCTTGCCCTTTCCTGTGTCTCTATGGTATGAAACACCAGTCCTTGGAGCAGGAAGACCAATAACCACCTCCCTTGTCACTGGGAGTGGTGGATTTCTGGTGTGTGGCCTTGGTTGGGGTTGTGAAGGTTGGGGATTCTCTTCCCTGGTTGGTGCTGCTTCCCTCTCCTCTTCCTCTCTCACCAATCTATTGAAGATTGGCTCAAGACGCTCTGTTAAGTCATCAGAGCCCCTAGGTGAATCATTTGGATCCACCACACTATCATCCTCCGAAGATGGGAGAAAAGGGGACTTCAAAGTATGCGGCTCATCTTGGTAGGGATATCGAAATAGAGGACGATTATCCTCAGATGATGATGATGATGATGGATTGTTGGGTCTGCTTGATGAGCCCACATCATGCTTTTTCTTGCGGGCTTGTTCTTTGGTAAGACCATACCTTCTACGGTTAGGTCGTGATGTTGATTGGGGCGCTTGGTGTGTTTGTGGTGAATGGGGACTGTTATCTCCTGAATCTGCTGATGATTCAGAAGTTAGATCAATGACTTCTGGTTGGTTATTCATAGTGTTGATAAGTGATTTTGATTGAATGAGGGTTGGATGATAAGTTAGGGTTAATGGATTTGTGCGGATTGTGATTTGGGGTTATTTTATAGGTGAAGTCAAGTGTAAATGGTAATTAATGCGAGTTGGGTGGCAAATTAAAACTCAAGATCTTTACTGAAGATATTATTACTCTTGAGTTGATTCTGCTGATTGAGTTCTCACTTCAGCAGATTGACCATCACTTCTGCTGAAGAGTTACTTTTGAAGATTGAAGTTACTTGCCACGTCAGATCTGGTCAACAAACTTCTTTGATTTTATTGACCAAATTGGGTAACTTCTATTTTTAACCTATTTCACACAATCTTCGCTCAACTTAAACCCATTACTTGTTCTCTCTTTAAACAATTCAAACCCTTTTCACCATTCTTTCGATTATCAATGGAAGAACTTCAATTCAAGAAAGATCATAATAAAGTTGCGTTTCTGGGAAGCGCAAAGGGGCATGAGCTTTATGAACCGATGGTGGATTTCTTGAAGAGGTCCAAGATACATTTTGCACTAACTCAGTATCCAAATATAGTGCATGAGTCCCTAGTCAAGCAATTTTGGGCATCTGCTACAATACGTTCGGACACAGAGATTGTTGCTAAGATTGATGAAGTCGAATATGTGGTGACCGAGTCGCTGATAAGGACAAGGTTACAACTTGATGATGAAGATGGTGTTTATCACACCAATACTACTGAGATTCTTGCTGGACTAAGGGAATTTGGTTATCAAAGTACGAATACTGTCATGTGGCTCAAGAACAAGTTTTGCCCGAAGTGGAGATTTTTGGCGCACACATTGCTTCAGTGCATAAGTAAGAAGTCAGGTGGATGGGATCAGTTCTCTACCCAATTGGGTTGTGGTATAGTATGTTTATCAAAGGGTTTAACTTATAATTTTTCTAAGTTTATTTTTGATAATATGCTAGAAAATATTCAAAAGAAAAAGCATAAGTTTCTAATGTACCCTAGGTTTCTACAAATTATTTTACCACTAACCACCCAAGATAGAACACACTATCCCATAGGATACCTTAGTGCTAAGCTGTTTTCTTCAATGAAAACTCATTATGATGGAGCACATTACCCTTTATTACCAGCTATGTTGCCCCATGGCAATGATGATGCTGCTGAGGAAAATGCTGCTAGTGCTCCACCCTCTCCCAATACTGCTGATGGTAATCCATCAGTGGAAAGGGATGAGGGTCCCTCTATGACTGCTGAAGCATCTAATGTTTCCCCTGACCAACCAACACCTTCTCATGTTGCTCTTAATGAGCCAGTTACTGAGGTTGCAGAGACAATTCAGTCTCTTGACACTCAAGTACCTACACCATTAGAACATGAGACTACCAGACCACCTACACCTAGTCCTGAAAATGAGCCCATTGATGATAGTTTTCATAATTTTGAGTATGCCCATGTTACTCCTGAAAGGTCCAATGAAGCTCCCAATTCCACTGAGAAATCTGCTGGTGGAGCAGAGGACCCCATTACTCTCACTTCTCTGTATAATTTGCTCCACATGAATGATCAAGAACTTGAGAAGTTGAAGCAGGAGCTTGCAGATACCAAATCATCACTAGGTGATGAGATTGTAGTATTGAAGCAAAGAGTTCAGGAGTTAGAAGATCAGCTTGGGCAGAAAAAGAAAAGAAAGTTTGTGTTTGCCTCTGATGAAGAGCAGGAGGATAGTTATTTGGATCATCTTGATTTATTGGCTGAAGCTGCTCAGCAGACTTCTACCTCTTCACCTAAAGCTGCTGAATCATCAAAACCAAAGGAGCCTATTCAGTTTTCTAGACAGAGAAGAAGAAGACAATACTTGAGCAAGGATGTAGCTGGGACTTCTGAGAAGTCAAGTATGAATGCTGCTCAAGTTAACATTGATGATGATAACATTCAATCTAATGTTCCAACATCTGCTGCATTGTTTGTTGCTGGAAGAACTTTTATCTTGAATCCTGATGCAGAAAGTTCTCCTAATACTGCTGAAGGCTCTTCTCAACAAGTTGCTGCTGATGATTCTTCTGAGATTCCTTTAGAGGATGTTACCACAGTCCCAACTGTTAATATTCCTCATGGTGTTTCTATTGGTGATCCTGCTCCTCATGTTCCTGCTGAAGTTTCTGCTAGTCATGAGAAAGAAGGTTTGGATGATGATGATCTAGGTCCAGATCTTGTGATTGATCAAGAAAGGAAAGAGCAAACTAGAATATGGAAACAATATGAAGATATGATGAAAAGTCAAGCTTTGGCAAGAAAGATGGAAGCCCAGTTCACCTCAAATTTATCTGCTGAAAGACAAAGGGAATTGGATGCTCAATCAGTTCATTTTACTGATGAACAATGGGATTCTTACACTCTCCAAGCAGCTTCCAATCCTACTTTGGCTCAAAGCATACTGGGAGCTAATTTTGATAGTGACAACTTTGCTGCACAGATGATGGCTCTTGGTAACCAAAGAAAGCAAGCTGCAGCTGAAAAGAGGAAGGCTATTGCTGCTCAGAAAGCAAAAGCTAAGAGAGATAGACCCAAGACTGAGGCACAAAAGAGGACATATAAGAGGAATGTGGTCTATAATCAGTATACTTCTGTATATAGCTCTGGTTTGACAAAGAAGCAAGTTTGGGCTTTGTCTGATTCTGACTTGAATAGAATATATAATCAGATTATGAAGCTCATACACCCACCATCTATTACACTTAAGAGGACTGCTGATAGTATGGAAGCTCCAAGTACCAAACGACTCAAGCAAGTGGAGATAGGTACTTCATCTACTGGAGACAAAGTACATCTGAGTAATTCTACTGTTATTGCTGAAGCAACTCCTGAAGGCACGAAATCTGCTGACCCTATTGCCAATTCTACCATTTCTGCTGATGAAGCTTCTGAGAGACAACCATCTGGGATTCCTGTTTCTTCTGAAGTTCCACCCAATTCTGCTGAACCTTTTGCTGCTACATCTGCTGACAATGAAGATTCACAAATGTCAAACTATCATGCAGAAAAGGTTAAACAAGCTGAACAGGCAGCTGCTAAGGGTAGATTCGCCAGGGAAAAGGCTGAGAGGTTACATGCATCAGGGGGTTTTGTTCCAAGTTCTTCTATTCCTGCTAAAGATCCTTCTTCTATTGCTGCTGAAGATGTTTCTATGGGGATTTACATACCTGGTAGGAGAAAGAAGAGGATGACACATATAGGAAAACATGTTGCAAGTAGAAGATCAGTAAGATTGGCTAAGCAGGTCCTCAGAGCACACAAGGGTAGTTCTTCTGAGCAAGTGAACCTAGAAGCTACTGATGATACATTTATTCAAGAGGGTTCTTCTGAAACTTTTCCTGAAGGTTCATACAATGTGTTGATCAGATGGACTATAACAGATGGACAAATTAACACTATCTATAGGCAAGATCAATCCTATAAGAATTTCACTTTCTTGCAAGAAATTCTTCATTTGGTGGATAGGCAAGATCTGCAGACTCTTCACAGATTGGTCACTGAGTATTATGCTACACATACACCACAAGGTGCTGGCTTATATCTTTTGGGAGATCTTCAAGTTCTCTTTGACTCTCAAACTCCACATGGGAAAGGATATTCAATTTGGAAGAATTCCCATAGGTGGAAAGTTGATGCTTGGAGATTTTATCCCATTCCCAATGTACATGTGGTGGAGACTAAGTCTGGGATAAGAGTGTGTATGTTTTCTGATCAACAATATCCATTGTCCATGAAACTGATGAATTGTATGCTTCAAAGGAAGTTGGAAGTTCCTCCAAATCCAGTTGCTAATGACAGGACACATGCTGAACAATTGGTTGGGTTAATCAAGGCTAAGCTTCTACAACATAAAGCTTCTCATTGATTCTGGTATACTGTATTATTCTTGTAGTTTGAAGTTATTTTCTTTATTTCATTCATTTCTTAGTTTAAAAAAAAAAAAAAAAAAAAAAAAAAAAAAAAAAAAAAAAAAAAAGTTAAAATCTTGTATATTTGTGTACTAACTTTTCTGCAGGTTTGTTGTATAACTCTGTTGATGGTTATCAACTCACCAGATGTGACTTGTGTCCATCAAAGAGTTGGCTAGTCCAAAGGGTACAGCTTTGGTAAAGACACATCAAATCTGTTGATAGCTGTAATAGCTTGCTCAAAGCTATAGGGTTCTTCGACTCACCGATGGTTAATTCCTAAGAGTTGAAATGGTTCTCAATTCACCATGGATGTAACCCTTTATGGGATCCAAAGAATTGGCTAGTCCACAAAAGTATGGTTTGTGGTAAAGACATTTGGTATCCATATTTGGTATTCAATTCACCAAGGTTCAGTTGAAACAAAGAATTGGCTAGTCCTGAGCAAACGGCTACAGGTAAAGACATCTCAAATCCGTTTATAGTTGCTGATTTGCTAATAAATCAGATGGTTATCAGTGTACCATAGTTTTCGAACTTAAACATTTGGCTACTCCAGTAGTGATGGCTATTGGTAAAGAGACATCAAATCCATTATTTTCAATGATTCACCTCTCACAGGAGTTTACACACCTGGATGTGATGAGAATAGTATGAAACTAAACTGTTTTGATGTACATTATGTCATTTGTTGCTGCAAAGACCTGAAGTTTAAAGTTTTGCCATTCATAGAGATGTGGTTCATTTGGTTCATTGCTGCTGTTGTTCAAAATTCCATCCTCTTATTCTGACGTGTTAGAGATCTATCAAGAATCTTGAACTTAACCATGTCAAATTCAAGATTAGGGGAGGATTGTTGGGAATTCTGCTAAGGAAGAATTCTGCTGATGGTTACTGCTGATGGTTACTGCTGAAGCTTTGTGATTCTGCTGAAGAATGTTTTTGCGGAAGTAGAGATTCTGCGGAATGTGTTTCTGCTGATGGATAGTTTCCGCGTATTTTGATATTAGTTAGGATATGCATGAGTTTATTTAGAATGTGATAATGCATATCTTGTTTAGTTTTTAGAATATACGTTTCTTGTGAAACGGTTTAGGGTTTCTAGTGAAACCTAGTTAGGGTTCCTTATCTATAAAAGGAACACGTTATTATGTAATATGTACGAGTTTGAAAAACAAGTTTTAGTATTAATAAAAGATCCATAGAGGATCAAAGTGTTCTTAGTTATTCGTGTTCTTACTTGTGTTTATATTCCGCTTTATACAAGTATTAGAGACTTTCTATTAGTGTGTTTGTGATTACATAAACATTACTATCGATCCAAGAGTGCTCGAAGATCTATCAAGGTCTTAGGTTCTACAGTTTGTTTGATTTTATTTGCTTCCGTATGTATGTTTAATTTTTATTTTTATTGATTCATGTTCGAAACTAATTTGTGAAAATGCTTTATCTTGTTTTTAACTTCGTCTTAACTACATATAAAGGTATTTTGCAAAAGATAAGTGTAAGGGAAATCCAAATCGGTTTATTAGAACAAATGAACATGAATCATAACAATATTAAATTAACATACATATTAGTAATTGTTTGAGTCAAATGCTTGTATCGAGTCATAATGATATTTTGCAGGATTTCCAGGAAATAAGGATTGAGATTTTCCAGAAATTTTCCGGAAACTTAACATGAAAAATCTGTCAGATCACTTCTGACGGCGTCAGACCCCAGTCTGAAGGCGTCAGGAAAAGTTTTCTGGAATTTTTTTTTGAAAGTTTTGTTTTTCTTCCGGAATCATAAAATGCTTTATTAAATCTCTAACTTATAAACTCCAGGAATCTGCAAAATAATCATTCCACAAGCATTATATCCTTATACAGATTTATCCCGCCGATGTTATGCAGGTTTTCGTGTTTGTTTTCTCAAGTTTAACAAGTTATTTTGGACAAGGAGATGTATGTGGAATCTAGCTTTTGGCACTGCTTTAATCTTGAAGCTTCAACATTACCTTGGAAGAAGATCTAACCATGTTACCTCTTTATCCACCGAGCGAATCAGGGGAGTATTTGATTTCATTCTTTTACCTTATTTACTTTTACATCTTGTTATTTTAACATTGGGGACAATGTTCATCTTAAGTGTAAGGGGGGGGGGGGGTAAAGTACGATACCTTAGAGAATGCTATTACGCTTGATTTTTCGTTTGTTTAATGGTAGATGTGTAATAAAACTGAGAGAAATACCTGTTAAGGCAATTTTAGTGCCAAATTTAAATTTTTTTACATCATATAGGAGTGAAACTTTGGTCTTAATGAGCGTCTCACGGATAGGAGTTATATGACTAGCACAAAACCGTACCACTAAAAAAAATTTCCACCACCAAATATGTGAGGTTCGCCCCTAGAATTGGTAGGAAAAGCATTTATGCTATGATGTGTGTACCGGTAGCACTTAGATTCTAGAACTTGCGTTAGGACCATTCCGAGGCCACAAGTGAGACTACATTCGTGTAGTTAGATTTACTACATGATAAGAGGCATTAGGATTAACCCATTGTTTTACACCTGTGTTTTTGTTATAATTACATTGGCTACATTGGTCAAGTAATTCTCCAACACCCTTTACGTTGTACTCATTTTTAGTACACGATACCCTTAGTACACCCCTCAGAGCCTATCTTTTCGTTTCTAACTTTAAGCATTTTACTTAAAGTAAGAATTTGTTTACACCCCACTTAAATGTACACCCAAATCGCCTTAGCCTACCTTGTATGCACTCATTTTTAGTGCATTATTGTGACAACATTTGTTTAAACCCCAAGTTAATTATCTAATTGATTACATGGTTGCTAAGTTGAGTCATATCCTTGTACATATTGTTTTGGGACGATTGGGACTCATGGGTAAAGTACTAGTGCAATGGAGTAATGGGGAAGAACAACATTATTACCCCCATATGTGCTAAATATTTTAAAAGTACTCCAAGTGTTTCGATTATCTTAATTCGAGTCATTAGAATAGTTGATTGTAAAGTTATGTAAAAGTTCAAGTGTAAGGGGGATACAACCCCCCTACGATGTATTATTTTGGATGGTAGGGCAAGAGTGTATGCAAAAAAAAATAAAAAAATAAAAAATAAAATAAAAATAAAAAAAAAAGTAGAAAAAAACATACGGACTACCATCCCGTTTCATTTTATGTTTATTTTATCTTTTTGTTATTTTTTTCATTAGCTTAAGTCGAGTCTAGTCTTTGCTTAGCAACGCCATATTGTACATGTAATTAATCAAGATCTTTAACTCACCACCAGTAAAATATCCTTTATCCAACAAAACCGTGTTTATCATATCCCTACACCTAACGTTATAACCCGTTTAAAAGCCCTCTTTGATAGTTTATCTTAGGTGCTTACGCCTAGTGGAGGAGGTTTTTGATCCTTTCCCAAGCCTATGGTAATCTATTTGCTATGACAGGTAGTGAGAGATATTATTCATTTTCATTTATGAGATATACTTTTATGACACCTGAGAGATGTGAGTATCTAAACACTACTTGTGAGGTGCTAGTCTGTAATCTCCGTGCTTATAATGATTAAAGTGGAACGACTATTTGTTGTAATTACTTTTATATTAGCGTTAAATGACCCCTAACTTGTATTTTGATTAGAATAAAAGCGCAATTGCTTGAGGACAAGCAAATCTCAAGTGTAAGGGTATTTGATGAAGTGAAAAGTGTACCGCTTTTAGGGGGTCATTTAAGCCCTAAATCGTATTTATTTGATCAAATATTGCCCTAAATCGTTCCTTTTGTCATTTTAGGTACTTTGGAGAAGAAATCTGGAAAAGGAAGCATTTTGGACGTTTTTGGAGCATAAAAGTGAAGAAAATGACAAAATCTCAAAATCGGCTGGAAAAGTACCTGTGACGGCGTCAAGCACCATTGTGACGCCGTCAACCCTTGACGCGCCAGAGAGGATTTTGGATGATTAAAAGGGGACGGCGTCAAGAAGGCCATCAAGAAACCCTAACCGCGGCGAGGTGACGGCGTCAGCTCTATAACGTGACGCCGTCAGATCTGATTTTCTATATATATTCTCATAATTTTTAGTCATTAGTGTGCAACTTTGTGAGGAGAAACCCTAAGATGATTTTTCTGCTACTTTTAAGGGTTTTATACCCTTGGATCTCCCATGTTCAATTGAAGATAAGTAATCAATTAATCATTCAATATGTCTATGTGTTGTTTGATTATATCTTGTTCTTGTCTTTTATTTAACATGCTAGGCTAGATTTATCTTGTGTTTGCTTAGATCTAATGAAACCTAACTATTGATTATTGGTTTTTGGTGTGTTATTAATTGTATTGGATGATTGTTTATCGATGTTAGGCTTAAGAAAACTGGCTAACCTCCTATACGGTAACTTGCTTGAACGTCTTAAGAAACATGAACCAATGCGTACTAAGGTTTTTATGGTTGTATTTAATGCATGAGCGAATTCTAGTGATCCCATGTTATGAGCTTCTTAGCCGGCTCGACATAGGAGTGAAGTAGGAGCTTATAGAGTTGGGAAGTACGTACGCCACCCCACGATTGGTATTAAGGAATACACCCGTCATCCACGCAATTAATACACACTAATCAACCGGTAAAAGATAGTTAGGGAGTAAGGAAATCTAAGTAAACACATTTCTCTCCATATAAGTTCCACAACCTTTTTATTTTCAGTTATTTTATTTTATTTGCAATTGTAGTTATTTGGGTTAGTTGACTAGCAACTAATTCCGCCCACTCCCTCAAACCCGAGATTTTACTTGCTTTTATAAAAATATAAAAAATACAAAAAGAATCTTCCCTCACCCTTAGACCTATTAGAGTAGTTTTTCAATCCTAACGACACTATTCCCCTAGAGAACGATCAATCCCCCGGTACTTGCCACTACACTATACTACATCGGTCAGGTACACTGCCTGGTGGGGATTGCAAGCCTCTTGAGATCCCTCGAGAGGTAAAACCTGTTGTAAGGTCGCAAAACCACGCATCAAACATGACAACTAAACTGTGCTACATACACAAGTTCGTAAAGAACAACTGCATAGAAGTAAGGCCATTGGCCACACCTTGTATAAAGAAGTTAGGTAGAGTTGAGAGGAAGCAGAAGTAATCTCCCAACACAGGTGATTAAAGCTGCACGCTAAAAAAATAGCATCGATGATCATCTCAAACCAAAGCTACCAATTTCGTTCGTTACATGGACTCTCATCTCAACAATGTCAATTTGTGAGTACACAATAAACCAATATAAACAGCAAAGTGGAAACACACCAATTAGAACTCAAACATTCAACTGGACTGCATTCATTCTTAAAAAATTCTTTACCTGATAGAGAGGAAGCACACTAATGGTCGTTGTTCCTGAAAAATAGTGCTTTTGCAATACAAAGTCTCTTCGTTTTGTGGACCTGAAAAATAAAGAAATAATGAGAGTGATGTTATGTATGGAGTCACGTACATAGTGAGTTATTCATACCAAGGAAACCACTCGCCATTTAATTGATTGTGAATAAATCTTATGGTAAAAAATATATATATGTTTTTTTTATCCCTACTATGATGTTGTAGAAGTGAGAAACATAAGTGTCTAGAAAATGGTCTTTTTTATCCCTACTATTATGGTGATTAATTTTCCATACATTATGCGTCACCTTGTCAATTAGGTAAAATTATCATGCTTTAAAAGAAACTAAGTAAACAAAGTATAAGGTGAAAAGATTGCAACATAATCATGAAATTTAATCAAAATATATCCAAAAAAAAAACCTTTATATACATTACTTAAGCACAAACTTTTATTATTACCAACCAAAGAAACCGTTATGAAAATGCAACAATTTGTTGAATGATTTTTGGTGTGTGCTATTTAGTATTATATAAAGAAATAAAGACAAATAAAAAGTAGTCAAGCTACTAATGTAATGTGACCATACAATAGCACGTATAAGAGTTAAGCCCAAATAATTGTTTGACCCATACCAGATATTTATTTGACCGGCCCGTTTTGACCCATTACCCAACCCACCCATTTTGCCACTAAAAAGAGCTTGGTCAAGGTGTTTTCAATCAAAACAAATGACAGTGCACACATGTGTTCTGATGCATAAAACAGTTTCAATCGAATACCCGAGTAGGAGCAGAGATGTGTGGATGCTAATGAAAAACGAATCCAGAAATCACTTATTGAAGCCTATTGACCACTTACCTGAAGAAGTTAACATATCGCTATGCTTTATGTGGCTCTAATATTGGGTACTGAATGTTGAAATACTTACCTCATGAAGCGTACACTTTTTTGGATGATACAGTTCTTGAGAAGCTTTTTATTTTAAATTTTGAAATGCAGGGGAAGAAGCAATTTTGAAAAAGAGAGGAATTGAAGATTTATATAAAAAAAAAAAAAAAAAAAAATTCAGTCGGAGATTGAGAAGAGAGAAGACGAAGATTTAAATTTCAAAATTTTGTCTCCACAACTGATAATTATGTGTTCTACGCTTCTCAAGAAAGCCTTTTATTCTTCTTGAAGAAAAAATTTACCCATATATATTTTTGCCATCTTTTCCACCCCAGAATCTTGTTTCTTCTCACAGATCCTAGACCCATTTTCCACGGCAGTAGTGAAGGTTAGCTTTACTTTTTGGTGAAAACCCGGGAGGTCCCTAAGCTTGATTCTTCATTCTCCATAGCTATTTTTTAGTAAAATACTCCTTAAATCGTTAAGCTATATATAAGGTGTTTAAATACTAAAAGTAACCAAAACAAAAAGATCGAAAACATACATGCCTAGTACCTAGGAAGTGATAAAATATGCTTGTACATGGTTTGGTACCTTCATCATAGTAATTAAGATGAGAATACAACAGAAAGTACCACTGTGTCGTTCTTTATTTCATTAAGAGAAACTACACAAAAAAGAATAATGGATTCAGTATCATGTGTCATTCAAATGATTTCACCAATTATCTATTGAGAATGCAGTTTCATAATGATTTGTCAGTTTGAGTATAGTATGTTTTTCCAAAGGAAAACGCAACGGATGTATTTTCCCCGGGTCGTGTTCCCAACGAAGGTCGAATTCGAGTTGTCGTTACGTTGTCGAATATGTGTGGTGAATGTGTGTAAAAAGAGTGATGATTGGTGATTACACTACGAATAATGAAATAATAAAAGTAAACAACTAATTAAGCTAAGGGTGCAAGTAAACTAAGCATATAAGTCTAAAAAACAAAAATTGAAATTTTAAAACGTACGCTACGAATTTTAAAAACGTAATTAAAAGTGATTTTCTAAATTCTAATTCCTAAAAATGTAAAAATAATTTTCCTAAACTCTAAATATTAAAAGAAAATTTTGAGAAAAAGAAAAATATTTTTTTGACTTTTTAATTATTTTTTATGAATTAAAAACTAATTTAAACTATTTAAATGACTTAAAAATATTAAAACAAATAGGAAAAATCTAGAAAATTTCTAGTAAATCTAAAATCAAATTTTCTATCTAGGAAAAATAAATTCAAGACTTAACTAAACCCTAATAAGCTGATTCAGCTAAAAAGCAGTTTGCAAATAAGCTAGAAATAAGCTAAAGATGGCCAAAAATTACAAAAAAACCCAGGAACTGAAGAACACACCAATTTAAACTTAGAACAACTAATAGTGACCAGAAAAGCTATCAGAATAAGCTGAAAAGCAGTAGCACAGAAACAAATGGAGGAAGATCCAAATGAGTAAATACCCTACTTTAAGCCACTCTAAAAGTTAATAAAAAGCTGATAAGGGGAAACCAAAAGCAAATTAATAAAACTAATACTACAAACTACTTAAAAACTGATTATGCCTAAATTCTATTACCAATTGCTCAATCAAATCTAACCAAGAAAAGATGCATGTAACAACCAAACTGAGCAGTTATGAGACGGTCCTATAGGGCTAATTTGCAAGCTGAAATTAAGCTTATTTGAAAAGCTCTAAAGTGGAATCCCAGATAATGCACCTAAAGCTTACTATGTGAACTACCTATAAACCATAAATGATGTCCTCAGCTTAGTTCAATAAGCCATAATTTATGCTAGATCAGCTGCTAAAATCCTAGGTTTGCACTAAAGATTCTGTGACAGCAAAAATAGAAAAATTGGCGCGAAACTCTAGCAAACCTATACCAATTCAAACCAGCCCTTGCACAATGACTTATCCCACTAAAATGTACCTAGAAATGCCAAATTGGGACTCTAAATAAGCTCAGCTTATGCTGAACTTATTGAAGGCAGTATTGAGCTTACAAGTCAAATAATGGGTAAATTACGTCCAATTAGCTATAATCCTCAAGCTACCTAGTGAATTTTGCTTATATCACATTATCTCAGCTTAATCAATTCTAACCTACTTGCAAATGAACAGTAAAAAGCCAGAACTTAAGTTTGCCAAACACTACTTATCACAACTGTTTTTGCAATTTACCCTAGATCTAGTTATTTTAAGCTCAGACCTATACTATTTTATTGTAATCTAAGCTAAATCTGATCTAGAAACCAAATATAAATCACAAATAAGCAAAAACATGAACTGATTAATAATGAGCACAAATAAGCTAGAAAAGAAATTAAGGACTTACAAGTGGTCCTGCTGCTTGTAATGGAACCAGTTCTTAATTCTTAACCCAGGCTTATCAATAAGCCAAAATAACACCCCAGAACAGCTTATCACCTCAGCTTATCCACAGCTTATTTTGACCCTTCACAGTTGACTTTTTGTTGACTTTTTTGAACTTTGGTATTTTGAAGCAACAAACAACATTGACCTTAACCAAAGCTTACTATAAATTACTGAGCTTATATAAGCTTAAACTAACTCAGAAAAACAGCTTATGCTATATTATTATTATTTTATTATTTTTTTTATTCTATTTTTTATTTTTTTATTTTGCTTATTATATATATTTTTAAACAAATACTTTGAATAAACAAAATCTGAAAACAATTTACTGAAAAGCACTTAAATAGCTATATGAAACTCAAATCAAAACAACAATTATAAAAACATCAGAATCAATGGGACCTTAAATTGAAATTCTCATTAATAAAAATATTAAAATTACAAGGTGAATAATACTAAAACTCAGAAAATAATTCAAACCTATTACAAACTAAGATTAAAGAAGTTGAAAACAATACATAAAATCAGAATTACATCAAAATGGGGATTTTCCCGATATCCGTCCCTGCACATATATCTCGTGCTCGTTTTCCCGGGTTTTTCGTGTCTTTTGTCGATTTTCCCGATATCCGTCCCTGCACATATAAAAACACAAAAACACAATATCTTTTGGCATTTTGGTCGGTTTTTGGTTATTTTGGTCCGGTTTTGGTCAAGAAAAGGTATGTGTTTAAGCACATACCAGTTTCATAAAAACACATTTTTTACAGAAATTCATGGAAAACAAAAAAAATATCAACTTCCTACTTTATGACTTTTTTTACTCAAGTATAAACTCCTTATTCTACCACACGTCTATATAATTCTTTTCTTGAAGAACATCCTCTGCATCTGGATCTGGATCTACTTCTTCAGCTTCCTATCTCCAAACCCCGTAAACTCTACAGTCTCAACAATATTGTAGTTAAAGTTATTCATGTCAACATCAACCTCATCCACATTATTATCCAATAATATATCAAAACAAATAACAAAACTTGACCCCCAATCATCGAGCATATTTGCTATCTAAATACACCAAGTGGATTAGCCAAGAGTGACTAACCAAGTGTGATTGTAGCACATTTTACAACAACATTATGCCTGCAAAGTATTAAGTACTCCGTAGTTGGGTAAGACTTCAAATAACAGAAAATAAGTATGTGTGTACTAAGCATTTGGGCAACAAAGAAAGCAAAAAAAGTGAGAAAAACCCTACAAAATGTAAGTCCTAAGATGCTACCCATCTTATTAACTATCATAGACATATGATAAGCATTTGTAAAGCTAATATAGAGGTTCAATTACCTGCAAGCTCTTACTCATTGCAGAAAGAGAAGTTCCTGTCATGAGCATTGATCTAATCCTAGAGTTAAGTTTCTTGATTTGTAGCCTTCTTCTGTACAACTGTATTGACATGCTTCCCATAACCAATTTAAGAGCTTCCAGATTTTCCAGCATCTTATCAAGCGTGTTTGCCATAACCAATTTAAGAGGTCATATTCATATTTATAATAGCTTATTTTTATAGCATACCTTCTTTTAAGAACATGGCTATATGGAATGTCATTAGATGTGACACTTACCTTAACATTTTCGCATAATTATTCCCCAATAACCTTCAAGAAAGTCATTTTTTCACTACCAAATGGGGCCAATCAAAGCAAGTATTTCACCCGGGCTAATGCTTCCTGTTAAGCCCTTCACAAATTTGTTTATAATCATCCCGAGTGTTTGGTTATGAGGCCACCGTTCTCATAACCGTTGGATATTAAAATTTACAAAAAATTGTCATGGAACATAATACCATTCTTTCCTAATCTTAACCCCCAAAGCCTGTTGGTTTATGTTCAATAATCAACTATATGAACAGAATCTTACATGTTTATCATTTGCCAAATGATCAAAATGAAGATGATTGCTTCTCGAAATCGCCCCCTTTTAGCTGAAAATGTATTTTAATAAGAAAACAATTTCGGTATGCAATGTATCTTACCTTGCCATCATATTCTCTTCAAGAAACAACCTCAGGAGCAATGTATGCAGGGGTGCCAACTATGGATTTGGGTCTCGAGCGCAGCAAAGATGGCTACACAATAACCAAATATTAGCATAACAATTTTGATCTTATTTACATGATAATATTAAATATGGCTACATTCTGAAAACCTTAGAGTAGCCAAAGTCGAAAATTTTCAGCCGCGTGGTAGGGCTCCCATCTAAAAGAGTTCTCTCGAGCTTCAAATCAGTCACATTTAGAGGACAAAGTATCACTATGGAGAAAAATATAATCAAGAAATTAATAATGATGAAAAGATGTTATTTTACAATCAGCATAAGATCTTAAACTATTATCAAGATGTATCGAGCTACACTTTTTTGTGGCTCGAATAATGTTCATCATTATATTCTAAAAAATCAGCTAGATCATCCTTATAAGCCAAACCTAAACACCTTAACTCACGAATTACGCTAAGTAAAAACTTAGAAATGCTAACTTATAGGGGCCATGTACGACTACTAAAAGAACCGTTAGTTGCATACCCAATTAGAACTCCTTGTACTTATTGGAAGCCATTATTGCAACTACAAAAGCCTCACTATAAACTTCTCTTTTTACCAACTAACCAAATGTGCAGAACATGGGAATTCATCAACACCATTTTTAATTTGTTCCAACGTCGCATTTCCTGATCTTTGGACCAGGGACACCATGACAGAATCAAAATTTAGGGTAAAGTCTATTAGCATTCAACCACCACTCACATCTTCCATCTTATAGGCTTAGGCGCAGATCGAGTGTACCCATGACTGCTCGTTAACTATTATAAAAAATAATTATAATGGACGATAAAGTGTTGGTCGGTCAACCCAATTCGGCCCGCCTCTTTAACCAAGACCAACAGAGGACTGGTTTCAGCCGAGACCCATTTTGACCAACCCACCCACCCATTTATCTTGCCATCTCTAAAAAAATATTATAGTAATTGCAGGCATGACTGTCACCTGTTGCTCACTAAGACCAACTTTCCCGATTGGTGGTTGGGAGAATACTGCAGACGGAATAGCACTATAGAAAAAGAGGAAGGAAACAATGAGTCTCACAGTTCTAAACATTAAGTTACTTTATGAGAAGAAAATACCTAAAATCTGGTTTTGTAGGTTCATTTGCAAAAGGGTTTTGGCTAATGTGATTCACCATCACCGCATAATTGCCAATAACTATCCAACCCCCACCATATCTGCAAAACCAAAAATCATGAACCAATGAAGCCTATATAGAAGTTTTAACACTTAATCTGTTAAAAAAAAAAAAAAAAAAAAAAAATCGATCAATGAGTAACATAAATTAATACTTTCAAAAACAATGAGTTGGTAAGCATTCATCCAAACACCCCCGTCAAAGGATATGCTCAGCAGTGACAACGCAGTCCTAGTCCCCATACACCCCTTTATATGGTTAATGCACGCATTATGTTTAATTTGTTTATACAATTAATAATCCCACAACAACATCAAAATAATGAAATGCGAGTACCTTCAACGATGTTCTTTGTTTTCTTGTCAAATTCCTTAGCCATCTTTAGAGTTCTTTCTTTGTAACTGTACGAATCTCCTTAGTTGCTCCTTGTTGCCATCTTTAGATGTTTACCATGCATACATCATTTATCAAACTGAAAAACCCAAATAACATAACAAACATGTAGATCTGATCGAATCATCGAGTGCTGCATCTTTACTCTGCAAAAAAAAAAAAAAAAAAAAAAAAATGACACAACAAAATCAATTCATGAAAAATTAAGCAACTCATATTTGATCAATTCTATAACAAAAATCAAATAAAAAAAGCATAGTATAAATCGTAGAAAATTAAGGAGAAGATTGAGAACCTGATTAGGGGGAAAAGAAATACTCGTTTGATGGCGATTATCTGGTGATGATGGCGGCTTAGTTTTTTTTAATGGATCGCTTTAAGGTTTATAGTGGAAGGTTGGTGAGTTTGTTAAGGGTTGGGTTATAATTGGTGGTGAAGAGTGCCGAATTTTATGAAGCTTACATCAGAAGTTTTGATAAAAAGTCTTATTGTTTCCTTAATTGGTATAATTAAAATTATTAGATGAAATGACAAATGTAGACATCTTAGAATTTGAGTATTGCTTTTTTAGAGGGGCATTTAACGTCTTTTTCAACTGCTGTATATTAAAATAGATAGATCGTTTGAATAGGTTTGATGACACTTAAATTTAGATAAACGCAAATTTCGCTGTTGAATATCTTTTGTAAATTTAAACGATTTTGGATATATATATATATATATATATATATATATATATATATATATATATATATCTTTCGTTTTAGAGTGTAACCCCCTTAGGCTAATGACATAGCTAGTAGCATTAGTTATGTGATGTCCCATGCACACAAACTCCATCATACACATTTGAGGTGGTCATGAAAGAGTCGATGGTCACAAGGATACCATAATTTGATTGCTTACATCTAAGTTAAAAGACTCACACTCCCCAACTAATTTGAACAAAGAAAACATTGTCCTTTTACCAGTTTATACTAAGGCTTAGATATTCGCATGTACAGCGTACCATGAAAGCATATGCAGATTATCAAAGATCCATCTATCTTTCTATAACGCATGCATATAACTATAGAAAATTGTACATGTGTAATGTAATACAGTAGTTCGTAAGAAATCAACTTTGCAGACGGACCAGACCTTAAGTTCTTTGTCAAGTCACATATATACTTGCCCGTAGATCTAACTTTGCTTAAAGACGACCTTAGAAATTAGGAATCATGTTTCTCAATTTAAAAAGGTGATTTTCATTTCCCTTTTTTCTTTTATCGGCGAATTTTAAAAAAGTCTAGCAAGAAGCTAAGACTAAGAAATTGCAGACATCACCAATGACTAATACATTCTATATTATCAAGTTGATTCATATCCCACAATTTGTGAACAAAGTTAACAGAAAAAATCTATCTAATTGATATGATTTTTCGATAGTAGAATAAAAAACACGATTGATTAGATGTATATGTCGCTTAATTGTCTAGTTACCATTGTCATGATGCGTGTACTTGTCCGAAATTGCCAATCTAAGATTCTTTCTAGTATTTTAGAAAGATTGATGCCAAACCATAACTGTCATGCCGCTTTTAACAATATTTATTTATTCATATCCGTATAATTATAACCGTACTCACATTCATCCAACTAATACCGTTTAACTTTCATTTTTTATAATACTAGCCTATAAACCCGTGATAAATCACGGGTGACTTATAAAATTTGTAAAATAGACATAGTTAAATACTATAAAATCGAATTAACATGTAACAGTCATGGGATAACTTATAAAAAGTTCAAAATTAACATTGTTAGATTTCATAAAAGCCTATAAACCCGTCGAAAGCATAGGTTAACTTTTGAGTAAACATAGTAAATGTCTCGTATACACAAGCTAGGTGGCTGTAAGTAGAGAAAAAATCAAGTTCACGTACACCTAGAAGGGTATTTCTTGAACATTGACCAAAATTCATGTTATAAATAAATTTAGCTACCATGAACCTATTCATCTTCGCAGTGCACACCTGATGAGGCGATGAATAAAACGTTATATTGATGAATAAGATCAAACCATCATTCATTTTTTATCGCAATAACCACGAGCTATAAGATACAACTAAATAAGAAGTCAATAACCAAACTTAAATACCATATGTGTGGTAATTAACCATTCTATTTTGATTTGCATATCACATATACATAATACAAAGAAGTATTGGACTTGAATTCGCGTTCAAGCAAACACTTTGTATTATAACCACTTGAAATCTCAATTAAAGAATCCATAATGCTCGGTATACTATATCTTTTCGATGTAAACAAATCACTACCTTTCAATAGCATAAACATGAACACTTCCACTCTCTATAGTTCACAAATAGCCAATTCATAATCTTCTAAACGACACACTTATCCCATCATTGCAGTGGATAACATTTAAGGTACTTATTAATCTAACATTGCCACCAAATAAGATAACTGTATTGAGATATATAAAAACAAGTGCAAAACAACACCATTAAATCACAACCAAACTAACTGCTACTTTGCACTACTCTACATTGCAACTTCAAGATAAGCTTTAATAAAGAGAACCCATCTCACAAATAGACAAGATTCAGTTGTATTTTTGGCTAAACGCTATAGACGCTAAAGTATTCTTGGAGTCACATACATACCCCTGCAACATAGTTAAACTCAAGTTCGACTCGTCACCGCATAATTCTAAATCCAAACTTTTAGATTACTGTCTTACAATTCCTTATAACATTTAATCGAACACCTTATATGCACTCCTTAATTCACTTGACTTATTCTACACCTCATAGAAGAATTCAATTATCAACGACAACATCAAATATATTTCATTATAATAGATTAGTCTATACCTCAAAAACAATGATACAGTTATTTTACATGAAGTTAATGAATAAACCAAACGAAACCTGAGTTAGCACGAAGTTGACATACTGAAATTCAATCTCCAATCGGAACTTTCTCAAGACATCTCCAAATCAACCCATCAAAATCCAAGGACGCATCACGTTGACGTTACAATTTAAACACAAATAGCGAAGGATAATACTTATGAGATGAAGATGACCATAAGAGAGGAATGGTATGCAATCGTATAGATTTAATGGGATGATCGAGTTTCCTACAATAAAGCAACTGGATTTGATCTGGAGGCCGGGGCAAAACTTTACCCGGACTATGACGCTTTGTTTGACAAGCGGTACTCCTATGTTGACAAAATCTCTTGTGCCTACAACAAAAGTCTGGCTGATCTACAGAATCTGCTTCCGGATGAAACCCCTCCAACCCCCGGCCAAGGTGGTTCAGGCTCTGCGCAGCCTTAAAGTTGTAATAACTTAGTTTTTTGAACAGTTAGAACGTTTTAAGATGAATGGTGCTGTTTTGTAACTGTTTGTAGCGCCCCCTTGCCCGAGCGGCAATGTTACCTTGTATGTATATTTGGACCGTTTTAAGTTTATGTCATGTTATGCTTTCTTACCTTTGGTTTATTTACCTGCTTAGTGTGTTCGTTCAAGGTTGTTTGTGCGTACTTTGTATTTCGTACTCATGCAGTGAATAGCACCTTTTGAATGGTATAACCGTTCGGTGAACAGCACCTGGGTTCTTCCCTTGTGAATAGCACAATTGGGGTATGATAACCGTTCGGTGAACAGCACCTGGGTTCTTCCCTTGTGAATAGCACAATTGGGGTATGATAACCGTTCGGTGAACAGCACCTGGGTTCTTCCCTTGTGAATAGCACAATTGGGGTATGATAACCGTTCGGTGAACAGCACCTGGGTTAGTAATAATAGACATTGACTACACATCGACGGAGGTAGCTAGCCGTCCGCCGGAGTCATTATTAACTTATGTCTTACATGTTTTTGCGGGAAAATTGCTGTCATTCCAACCGGAATGTAGCGTTCATTTCATTTCACATTAAATACTTAAGATTACATTTGTTTACATATAGCACCGCCTTAAATTCATAGCGTTCCATGTGCGTGGAACTTCCCTTTCATCCAGTGTCATAAGCTTGTACGAGCCGTTCTGGAAGGCTTCAATCACTTGGTATGGTCCTTCCCAAGTAGGTCTTAGCTTTCCCAAGTTTTCTACCCTGCTGGCCTCGTTTTTCCGATACACAAATTCCCCGACCTTGAATGATGCCGGCCGGACTCTTTTGTTGTAGTATTGTTCTACTTTGGACTTGTACTTTGCTTCTTTGATGGCTGCCGCTTCGCGCCTCTCTTGTAGTACGTCCAGGTTTAGACGCATTTCGTCTTCGTTCATCCCTTCCTGAACCATCATGGTTCGGTGAGTTGGCATTCCGATTTCTGCGGGAATTACCGCCTCGCTTCCATATGTTAGGCTGAACGGCGTCTCACCGTTGCTTGTTTTTAAAGATGTTCGGTGAGCCCATAGGACATTGGGTAATTCGTCTACCCATCCGGCCCTTTCTCTTCCCAAACGTGTCTTGATGCCCTTCATGAGACTCTTGTTGGCTCCTTCCACTAGCCCATTTGCTTGTGCATGGGCTACCGCTGTATTTATCTGTGTTATCTTTAGTTTTTGGCACCAAGTCTTGAACGGATCCTTGACAAAGTTTGTTCCGTTGTCTGTCACGATGATGGATGGAAGACCATATTGGCATACTATATTGTCCCACACAAATTTGATAACCTCCTTGCCGGTGGTTCTGGCTAAAGGTTTTGCCTCAATCCATTTGGTAAAGTAGTCAATTGCTACTATGACATATTGGACCTTTCCGGGGGCCGCCGGGAGTGGACCGAGGACATCCATCCCCCATTGGTAGAACGGCCAAGGTGCCATAATAGATGTTATCATGTTCTTGGGGAGTTTTGGCACCGGTGAGTGTATCTGGCAGGAGTCACATTTCCTTATTTCATCCCTTGCGTCCCGGTGCATAGTGGGCCAGTAATATCCTTGCCGGATTGCCTTTGCTACGACCGATCGAGGCCCAGAATGCATTCCGCATGCTCCCATGTGTAACTCTCGGATGACATAGTTTGCCTGCAAGGGTCCTACGCACCTTAGCATAGGCATGAGATAGGATTTTTTGAAAAGGATGTCACCCTCCATGACGTATTGACTTATTTTCATTCGGAGGGCCCTAGCTTCGTTCTTGTCATCCGGCCATTTCCCTTCTTGGAGACATCTTACTATCGGTGTCATCCAATTATCTTCTTCTTCTTCCACTATTGTGTTGACCTCCGTTGTTTCTATAGATGGTTTGCCCAGAACTTCAACAAGGATTTCTTTTGTGAGGTAGTTGAAGGCGACGGATGCTAATTTGCTCAGTATGTCTGCTTTCTGGTTTTGGTTCCGAGGTATGTTTGCTATTCGGAATTTCTGGAAGTAGGTGATGTTGCGTTTTGCTTCGGCTAAGTATTTTGTCATGTTATCCGTGTAAGCTACAAATTCACCATTGATCTGCCGTGCTACCAACTGAGAATCGACCTTTACGGAGAGAGCGGATACTTTCATCTCTTTCGCTATTCTTAAACCGGCGAGCAATGCCTCGTATTCCGCCTGGTTGTTGGTGCTGGAGAAATCCAACCTAAGGGCATAGGTGTACTCCGTCCCTCTTGGGTTTATTAGGACTAGGCCTGCTCCCGATCCGCTCTTTCCCGATGCCCCGTCAGTATACAAAGTCCATTCGTCCTCTTCATCAGTATTTCTTAGCTTGGCTGTTACTTGCTCCTCAATCCTTCCGTTGCTGTCTACCGGAACTTCATTTATGAAATCCGCCAACACTTGCCCTTTGATTGCACTTCTGGGTTCATATGTTATGTCATACGTCCCCAATTCAACAGAATACTTGGCCAGTTTTCCTGAAGCCTCCGCTTTGTTTAGGATTTGTTTGATCGGTTGGTCGGTGATGACTTTAATTGGGTGTGCCTCAAAATACCTCCTGAGTCTTCTTGATGCGTGGAGCAATGATAGGGCTAGCCTTTCAAGCGGAGCGTAGTTGCACTCAGCTTCATGTAGTGTTCGGCTGACATAATGGACTGGAAGCTGTATTCCGTTTCGTTCGACCAATAAAACGGCACTGACTGCCTCTTTTGCTGCCGCTAGGTAGACACACAGTGGTTCCTTCGGTTTTGGGGCGGCCAGGTATGGAAGTTTAACGATGACCCTTTTGAGTTCTTGGAAAGCCTTCTCCGCATCGTCCGTCCAACGGAACTCGTCCTTGTTCACTTTTGTGATATTCTTTAAAGTTTCGAAGAATGGTAGAGCCCTTTCGGCTGATTTGGCGAGAAACCTGTTTAAAGCAGCCAATTTTC
Organism: Artemisia tridentata subsp. tridentata; assembly: GCA_021014915.2. Classification (NCBI taxonomy): domain Eukaryota; kingdom Viridiplantae; phylum Streptophyta; class Magnoliopsida; order Asterales; family Asteraceae; genus Artemisia; species Artemisia tridentata. Next base: position 163,341,315 of record CP139503.1, read on the forward strand.
CCGAGAGGCTTTGCATTTCTCGCAGCGTCTTAGGAGATTGCATTTTCGTGATGGCTTTCGTTTTTTCCGGATTTGCTCGTATGCCCTCGGATGTCACCATGTACCCCAAGAATTTTCCTTCTTGGACACCGAACGAGCACTTCTTCGAATTGAGTTTCATGTTTATCCTTCTGAGGTTGTCGAACGTTTCCGCTATGTCAGCTAGCAGGGTTTTCTCCGTTGCACTTTTGATCACCATATCATCGACGTAAGCCTCTAGGTTTCGGCCGATTTGAGACTGGAAAGCCGTATCTACCAGGTATTGATACGTGGCTCCTGCATTTTTTAGACCGAACGGCATCTTGGTGTAACAGAATGTTCCTTGGTCTGTGTAGAATGCTGTTTTCTCTTCGTCTTCGGCGGCCATTTGCACTTGGTGGTACCCCTTGTAGGCGTCCAGGAAGCACTTGTATTTTGAGCCTATAATTGATTCTACCTTTAAATCTATCTCCGGGAGGGGGTAGTAATCCTTTGGGCATGCCGAGTTAACGTTCTTGAAGTCGATACACATCCTCCAGCTCCCGTCTACTTTTTTAACTAGGACTGGGTTGGAGATCCATGTTGGATATTTCACCGGCCTTACTATCCCTGCCTTTAACCACTCGTTTACTTCTTTCGTAACCGCTTGGCTTTTTTCTGCTGAGAGGGGTCTCCTCTTTTGACTCACGGGAGTGACCGAAGGATTGGCGTTCAGGGTGTGTTGTATGATTCGCCTGGGGACGCCTGTCATATCAGATGGTTCCCATGCAAAGATATCCATGTTCTTCTTGAGCATATTCTTTAGGCTTTCCGAACCGGCGGACGACAAATTTCATCCGATGGATACCAATTGGTCAGGATAAGCAAGATTCACCATGACTTCCTCGGTTGATTCGAACTCCTTCCGTTCCACGGGTTCGGGTTCTTCTTCCGTTATTCTTTTTTTGTTTATTTCTCGGCACTTAAATACCGATGCTGCTTGAGTGACTAACGTTGCTATTCCTTTGGGAGTCGGAAATTTCATCATTGAATGTATAGTGGACGGGATGGCTCGTAACTTTTTTAACCCTGATCGTCCTATTATAATGTTGAAAGGTGAGGGTGCGCTTGCCACGATGAACTTCATTGTAGTGCGGCTGCAAAAACCACCGCTACCGAAGCATACGTCCAATTCTATTTTTCCCATAGGTTTTACCTGTTCTCCGGAGAAACCTGCCAGAGTCGTCGCTGTTTCAACTATCCTTGCCCTGACGGCTGGATGTAGGCTATCGAAGAAGTGCTTAAACATGATTTCACACGAGGCTCCTTCGTCTATGTGGACTCTTTTACTAGGTACCCAGTGATTTCCGCTTCTACTACGATGGCTTCTTCGGCCAGGTCGTCCGTTGGTACTGGGGGGAAAGTTATAGGCACGTTCATCCAGTTTTCTGTGGTGGTCATCGTCTTTCTTTTTCGGCCCTCCCCTTGGCAACTAACCATATTAATGATCTTTCTTCCCTGCTGGCCGTCCTTTTTCTGATGAGCCTTGCCTCTCTGCCTTACATCTTTGACCAGGTGACTTAGCTTACCGGACTCTAAAGCCAGTTCCAATTGCTTTTTCAGCTGAAAGCAATCGTTAGTGTAATGCCCCTTTTCTCCGTGGTAATCACAGAACCTGTCAAGGTTTTCCTTTCTAGGAGTGCCGGGCAATGGGGGCGGCTGTGGTAGCCGGAGGTGATGCTCAGTAGCCAAGATTTCCCTGGGGGTTCGTTTCAGTGATTCTAACGTCAACCTGTTCTTATCATCCTTGAATCCGTAACGAGGGTTTCGGACGAGTTCCTGTCTTGGAGGTGCATATGGGGAATGGCGATCCTTAGGCCTAAAAATGGGCCTGGGACCCCACCCCCGTCTATCTTCAAAGCTTTTGTGGGGCCGCTCGTTTCTTGTCATTTGCGATCCTCCCCCATCCTTCCGGGTGTATTCCCCCTTTGGTAACTCGGTGTTTCGGAAAGCCTCTTCCGACCGGATGTAATCTTCGACCCTTGCTAGCATTTCGTCAACCGTTTTTGGGATTGTGTCAGAGAATTTCTTGGCCAGTTCTGGACAGTGGTGGCCGTTCAAGAAAGAGGAAACCTGCATTATTTCTGGAGCGTCCGGAAAGTAGTTCGCCTCACTTACCCATCGTTCCATGAAATCCGGCAGACTTTCATCGGCTCTCCTATGGATCTTGTTAATTTCTGTGAGGTCCTTGACACACACCCTTAGTATACCGAATCTGACCAGGAACTTCTTTTGGAGGTCATCCCAACTATCAATGCTCCCGGTTGGTAATTTATCGAACCATCCTCTAGCCTTCCCATCTAATGTTTGTTGGAACATTCGACACCACACGGGCATCGACCATTCTTCGTGGTTCCCCGCTCCAGTGAACCGGTTGATGTGGTCGTCCGGATCAGTCGTTCCGTCATATAATTTGAGATTCGTTGGTATCTTGTGTTTCGGAGCGGAGAACTCGATGATTCTTCGGGTGAACGGACACTTTATCATTTCTTTGTGAGGTTTGTTAAGGTCGTCGACCGCCGCCGCTTTATCCTTGCGGCCTGTCTTTCTTACGGGGCTTACCTCCTTTTCGTCCGTCAGGTCGTCGACCGCCACCGCTTTATCCTTGCGGCCTGCCTTTCTTACGAGACTTCCCCCTTCTTCGTCCGTCAGGTCGTCCTCAAAGTTTAGAAGCAGTGGCTTGATCAGGTCGCAGTTTGCTGATTGCTTCATCAGTTCCTTAAGAGCTGACACATGGCCTTCTATGAGGGCTTGTGGATCCGGGGGTGCAGGTCCCCCGGACGGACCGTCTCCTTCCGGGCCACTTGGAAGAGGGGTGAAATGGTAAGAACCGCTCATTCTATGCTTTGTGGTGGATTGAATTTGGGTCCCACGGATGGCCCCAATTTGTTGAGGTAAAGACTCGGACTAGGTTCGTTGAGGCACTTTTCCTTATGAACCGAGTGAGATCCTGCAAACAAAGATGAACCCGTTAGCCTCGTCCCGGGTTTTATCCCAAGACCAAGCTCCGGTGCAAGGATAAGTATTTATCCGATTTGGAGTAAAGGTAGAGTATGTAGGTAAGTAATAAATATGAGTGAAAAGTAGTCGGTCTGGGTATTGAATGCGCTGGGGTATTTATAGTGTCCCATCCACTTGTTACCTGCTGTGCCTGGGAGCATGGATCTGGTACATGAACAGTTGCTGTACCTGGGGGCATGGATCCGGTACGTGAACAGTTGCTGTACCTGGGAGAATGGATCTGGTACGTGAACAGTTGCTGTAAGCGGTGCACTGTTCATGTACTTACCGTACCCTTCCATTAAATGCAGGGATGGTGGCCTTGTACCTTTCTTGGTCTTTCCCGAAGTTCCTTTTGTCCTTGTTTATTACTTATTATTATTGTTATTGCGTTCCGGGCCGGACGACTTTGAATGGGATCCGTCCGGTTTAATCCGTCCGGACTGGGCCGTCCGGACACCTACACGAAAGCAAATCACTCGGCTTATATTACGTGAATATTTAACAACTTTCAGTATTTAGCAGAATTTGAATGCCACAATATGCCCATCTCGCTTTTACACGTGGCGTTTATGACATGGCAGTGTGTCCACGTGGATTAAATGACGTGTCTACTTTCAAAAAAAGTTTCGTTTATTATATATATAGAATATAGATTCTTGCTTTATATAATACGTTAAGCATCTTCGAACTTAATCGGGAAAGAGATGATTACATTAGTTTATCAAATAATACCACATTGAAAAGGAATATATCTCGAAATTAATAATGTATGTTCAGTACCATATATTATTTAAATACTTTATCGTGCATTATTAGTCCTTGTATCAAGTACGATGCAGAGATGCGTAGCTACATTTGGATTATGATGCAATGTTTGTAGTCTAGGGCATTGTTGATTTAAAAATATAATATCAGTTCCAAATATCTTAAAACCAATTAAGTCAGCATTACGTTAAACAGTCAAGTTTACATTATTGCTTTGCATTTTGCCGGCTGCCAAAGGCCTAAAAGCACGTTGACTGGGAATCATGTGATCTCTAACCAATGTTTGTTAAACGAAAGAGTTAATTTCATAAATGGTCCCTGTGGTCTGTCGGGTTTTAAGGGTTTAGTCCTTAATTTTTTTTAACGGATCCGGTCCTTGTGGTTACGACCTATAACGGTTTTAGTCCCTGAGACTAACTGTCATTAGTTTTTTTCGTTAGCTAACGACCGTTTGCAACAAACACTTGCACCGTTAGTCCTTTATACTAACGACCGTTTATACAAAACTTTTTTTTTTTTTTTTTTTTTTTTTTTTTTTTTTTTTTTTTTTAATTTAAAAAAAAATGGTTTTTTTTATAATTTTTTTTTCCTAAATATCTTTAAAATTTATACACGTTTTTATACACATTTTTATATACGTTTTCATACACAAATTTTTATACACAAATTTTTTATTCACACGTTTTCATATATATGTTTTTATACACGTTTTATATACAACTTTTTTTTACATGTTTTTTTACACACTTTTTTATACACGTTTTTATACACACGTTTTTATACACATTTTTATACACATTTATACACATATTTTTATACACTTTTTTATACACATGTTTTTTATACACATGTTTTTATGCACATGCTTTTATACACACGTTTTTATACACACATTTATATGCACATTTATACACACATTTTTATGCACACATTTATACACAAATTTATACATATTTTTTTATACACATTTTTATACACACGTTTATACACATATTTTTATCCTCGTATATAAAAACGTGTATAAAAATATGTGTATAAATGTGTGTATAAAAACGTGTATAAAAATGTGTATATAATGTGTGTATAAATGTGTATAAAAACATGTAGAAAAATGTGTGTATAAAAATGTGTGTATAAAAACGTGTGTATAAAAACATGTATAAAAATATGTGTGTAAAAACGTGTATAAAAATGTGTGTATAAAAACGTGTATATAATGTGTGTATAAATGTGTGTATAAAAACATGTATAAAAATGTGTGTATAAAAACATGTGTATAAAAACGCGTGTTGATGCGTGCGATGTGTCGTTGCGGTTTAGCAGTATTAATGCCTACTCAAGTTTTAAATTTATATTTAGCCGACTTATCAATAACACACACACTTAACGAGCAGTGTACCCGGTCAGTATGAATATAATGGTAAGTAGAGTGTCGATCACTAAGAGTGGAACGTATTATCTAGTTATTCTAATCAGTATTTTAATAAATTAAGTTAGCTATACAACCTATTCTAACGCAAGGGGTTCACCCTGAGAGACTGGCACGATTTGGTTGCAATTAAATAATAAAGTAAACCAATAGGCACGAATCAGCGAATAGCACACACGTACACAGATAAATACTTGAGACAATAAGAAGATCTGTCCTTATGATTAAGTAGATTGTCACTTGTTTTATTGCTAGTTTTATATGAAGTGTATGGTTCGATGCAACGCACCGAGATTAAGTCCTTTCTCGTTGGTTCTAATCTTATCGGCGAGTAAACCCTTAATAATTACTTATGACTATCCTATTTATCTTTCTTCCTACTTTTCTACAGACGATAGAATGCATAGGCGATCTAATAAATAGGCGAGGGCAGAGGCATGGCGACCCGATCAACGCTCAGCTAGACACAGAGGTTATCAATGCACTAATAAAAGTCACCAAAGACATCAACATATAAACTTTAATTAATGAGAAAGCAGTTTTAAGGGAGTGCAATCTTTCCGTTGTCACATTACACAAGCCACCAATCTTGATGAATTAAAGTTTACTAACACAATAAAACAAAACTACTTAATGAATTAAACACATGCAGCACCTTCTTATGGCTCTTGTATCTTCGTTTGGGTGTGTCTTGTGCTGCCTATTCATCTGATTTCGGCCTTAGTTCGTACTTCGGTCTTCTGTCGAACTTCGGAACTTATAATTCGTCTGGTCTTTGGGGTATTTATAGTTTCTGTCTGAGGGTAAGATGCGGCGCATCTAGTAAGTAGATGCGGCGCATTGACTTAACTTCGCGTGGGGTCCAAGATTAATATATTCAGGAATATTCGTACACCGCCAGAAGATGCGGCGTATCTTCATTCTTGGATGCGGCGCATGTCCTTTGCCGTCTTGGATAATATCTTGTGAAATCTTGATAGTGATGCGCCGTATGTAATAAGCGAGATGCGGCGCATCTGGAGCAGATTTGTCTTGATCTTGTACATTTCAGTAGACTCTTAACTTCTTGCATGTTTTGCTCCATAATAAGTCCAAAATCGCCAAGTTTCACCAAATGCTTGTTTTTACCTGAGAATTACAAAAGTAAACGATTAAGTATCAATTCTCATACATAATATAATAAAACAAGTCAAATTAATAGGATAAATGATAGTAATAAAATGTACTTATTTGAGTTCATCAAATATCCCCCCACTTGAACTTTACTTGTCCCCAAGTAAACCTTAGAATTAATCTTATGAAAATGTATCCTAAAAGATATTAGGATTTATTTTTATATTTAAGCATGTATTCATTTTTGTCATAATCACACAACTAAACACTTAACGAATTAGAAGTAAAATAAAATAATTTGATAAAAGCAAATCTAATAGTTTAACTGTCCAGTCGTGACGAATATTCTATCATAAGCTTGGCAAGTATACACATCTCCCCCACTAAAGCCAAGGAATAACAAGTCTAAAGCAGTAAAAAGGGTTTTTAGGCTTAAGGGTTAATTATTCTTAATCTCTATCGATCTCAAATTCCAGAAACGGCGACAAAATCACAAATACATGATCGAATCCACGAACACGATACTTGCAATTTCTCAAATCCTTAACTCGAATAGGCTAAAGATAGGTCCAAACTTTACCAATAATATTATATCAAAAAGGGCGACAAAATCATAAATACATAGCCGAATCCACGACTACGATACTTAAGATTGCTCAAATCCCTAATCTCAATAAATCAAAGGTTTGGTTGGATAAAGAATAATACAGGGTATGGATAATATTTGGGATATAAATTGGTGTAAAAATGAAAAATAAACAAAACAAATAAATTAAAATCCTAAGTGTGGTTAATCACTATCCCAACCATCCCATGAATAAGACTCATATCATTGAATAACTCACGCTTTAACACTTGAAACACACGCTTTAGGTAGACACGAATTATACTCAACAAGATCTTAATCAAAGAATAAACCTTAGTTGGCGTTCCCATAACTGCCAACTCCCATTCAATCCATAAGTATAATATATAACAACTAGTGGTGATATCGACCACTTAATACAAAACTTTACATAAGTTGGTTAAATCAAACATCCAACTTTTCTTTTTTCTTTTTCTTTTCTATTTTTTCGATTTTTTTTTTTTTTTTTTTTTTTTTTTTTTTTTTTTCAAACTACTAACATAAACATAGATATGTAAAATTTCACCACATCACTAAAATGATAATTCTGGATAATTTTTCCATACTTTTCATGACTTCAGAAATAACGGTAATAGTGAAAGTAGTAAACACACGAAAAATAAACTCAAAGATATACAATATTTACTTTCACTCCAATTGCATTGTGCAATTTCCCGACCTAACCATAGATAATGAATTACGCACGCGAACACAGGTAATGTAAGGAAACACACTTTGCCTATAGCAATTAACCAACCACGGATTTTAATCTACCGGGTAGGCTAAGGTGTAAGGGTGTAACGAAACATTTTAACAAAGGTGTAAGAAACGAAAGGAATGGCTCTGAGTGTTTTTCTAGGGGTATCTTACTCTAAAAATGAGAGTAACAAAAGGGTTTATACGGGGGTTAACTAACCAGTGTAGTTAGCTAATAACACATAACATATAATAGGCTTTTTGGGTGTAATCCTAGAAATTTACCAATTTAGACAAGTCATTCCAATTATATAAATAATACTTATTATGGTGGTCTCGAATAGTATACAAGCCAAGTTCTAAAGTTTACAAGTCACCGGCACACTCATAGATTTGTGAATTTTGAAAAATCACAATTTTTGAAAATAACGTCATGTGTGCAGCAACGCAACTTAGACTTTAAACAAAAACATGCTAAAAATTTTAAAATTTTATATATTAAGCACATTTTAAGCATATTTTGAAAAGTTTAGGACAAGTAAGTGTTAAGTGTTCTAATTCTCCAATCCCCCCACTTAAGTTAAACAACGTCCTCATTGTTTGTATGAAAGGTTAAAAACTGGAAAATAAAAGAATTAGAACAGAAAAACTCCCCTGAGATTTGCTCGGTATGATCCTCCATTTGTATAAGAGCAAAAATCATCTTTCTTGTGGATTAGAACGTTTAAGCTTCATAATAGATGTATCCACAGGAAATGCAGGAATCTATAATACCACCAAGGCTTTAAAACACACCTAAATTAAGAAAGGTTCAAACTTGCATAATACATTAGTAGTTAGATAAAAATAAAACATAAAAATTAAAATGAAAATCATCAGGTCAGTCGATGCGCCGTATCTTATGGAAGAAGATACGCCGTATCGAGCCTGGAATAAATACAAATCAGAATAGAAGATGCGCCGCATCCTTAACCAGGGATGCGCCGCATTTAAAATAAACTGATAAAAAGTTTTAAAGTCGAAAATAAAAAAAATGCAGAAAAATAAAGATATGACCATTGCAGGAGATGCGTCGCATCTCAGAATTGAGATGCGCCGTATCCTCTGCGGCCTGACTGACTCGACACAAAAACAGAATAATAAAAATTTCTCCGGGTTGTCTCCCGGTCAGCACTTGTCTTTATTCCAGAGTCTTCAAGTTAGACTCACGTTCAGCTCCTTAATACCGATCACATTTGAAAGGTTGACTTTCCGCCTCTAGGTGTAATCCCTTTCAAATCGTGTTTTACCAAAAGAACTTTGTTAAGCACCGTTGACAATTGGTGCACTTCAATTGCCAATCCATAAATCATGTTGTTTTGTTCCTTTAGTAAAAGCTCATGACTGCCTTTGAATTCATTAATAAAGTTTCTTGCTTCATGATGTTCTTTTTCATTGGCTTGAGCGATTTGCAGTGCAAACTCTTCCATGGTAAGATTTCTTTGGGGTCTTCCGAACAAGTTGGGGAAAATATCGAACATTGTTCCTGAAAATTAAAGAGAGGTAGATTTCAAAGTAAAAGTTTCCAGGTATAAGGGTCAGAGTATTTTCCGTTCGGAGATAAGAAAAATAAAAGTTGCTGATATCTGCAGACGATGCGCCGTATCCAAAAAGTTGGATACGCCGTATCTTATAATCGTTAAAATTAAATCAGACTTTATTCAGAAAATAGATACGCCGCTTATAAATCAGAATGCGCTGTATCTGTTTTAATTATCAAAAATCGATATTTATTTAAAATTAAATGCGTCGTATTAACAAAAGTTAATGCGCCGTATTTTCGTTACGTTTCAAAATATAAGATTTTTGATTCAGAAGATGCGCCGTATCGATAAAAATCGATACGCCGTATCTGTTTAATAATTCGAAAACTATTTTTAATTAAAATAATAGATACGCCGTATCTGCTAAAGCAGATGCGTCGTATGGCGTTAACGTTTAGAAATTTTTTTTATCAAAAACAGATACGCCGTATCTTGGGGAAAAGATGCGTCGTATCAAATTAATTAAACGCGTTGTATTTTATAAAAATTAAACGCAATACGCCGTATCTGAAAAATCAGATGCGCCGTATCGTTCGATTTAGCTCAGTACAACGATAGCAGTATGCAGAAAATACGAAAAATTAAAAACAAATAAAAACACAAACGAAAATAAACACAAATAAAAGCAAACAAATAACACACAAAAACAGAAAATATGCAAAATAGTACAATGAATGCAAATTAATCTAATACACAACACAGAATTAGCGGTTAGATAAAAAAAATTAAAAACCTAATTAAAATACTAATCAAATTAACAGATAATAACAATTCACTCCCCGGCAGCGGCGCCAAAAACTTGATGCGTGCGATTGTGTCGTTGCGGTTTAGCAGTATTAATGCCTACTCAAGTTTTAAATTTATATTTAGCCGACTTATCAATAACACACACACTTAACGAGCAGTGTACCCGGTCAGTATGAATATAATGGTAAGTAGAGTGTCGATCACTAAGAGTGGAACGTATTATCTAGTTATTCTAATCAGTATTTTAATAAATTAAGTTAGCTATACAACCTATTCTAACGCAAGGGGGTTCAGCCTGAGAGACTGGCACGATTTGGTTGCAATTAAATAATAAAATAAACCAATAGGCACGAATCAGCGAATAGCACACACGTACACAGATAAATACTTGAGACAATAAGAAGATCTGTCCTTATGATTAAGTAGATTGTCACTTGTTTTATTGCTAGATTTATATGAAGTGTATAGTTCGATGCAACTGATGAAGCGAAAAGTGTACCGCTTTTAAGGGGTCATTTAAGCCCTAAATCGTATTTATTTGATCAAATATTGCCCTAAATCGTTCCTTTTGTCATTTTAGGTACTTTTGAGGAGAAATCTGGAAAAGGAGGCATTTTGGACGTTTTTGGAGCATAAAAGTGAAGAAAACGGCAAAGTCTCAAAAATCGGCTGAAAGTTACCTTTGACGGCGTCATATTTTACTCCAGACAGCGTCATGCCTTGGCAAGAAAAGGTGGATGTGAAATTTACTCATGATAAGCCAGTGAAAATTGCATGTGAATTCTGACGGCGTCACGCTTTAACCTGATCAAGGGCGTCACGGCTTAATTCAAAGAGGGACGGCGTCACGTTCAAGGTCTGACGGCGTCAAGCCTTGATAAGCCAGAACGGATTTTGGAGAGCTAAAGAGGGACGGCGTCAAGAAGGCCATCCGGGAACCCTAGAAGCGGCGAGGTGACGGCGTCACACTCCATAAGGTGACGCCGTCAGGTGTAAAAATCTATATATAGTTTTCTAATTTTTTGTCATTAAGGGTGGAACTTAGTGTGGAATTTTTGGGAGAAAACCCTAAGATGATTTTAGCATCTTTTTCAAGGCTTTTTGCCTTGAGATCTTCCATGTTACATTGAAAGATAAGTTATCAATTAATCATTCAATATGTCTATGTGTTGTTTGATTCTATCTTGTTCTTGTCTTTTGTTTAACATGTTAGGCTAGATTTATCTTGTGTTTGCTTAGATCTAATGAAACCTAGCTATTGATTATTGGTTATTAGTGTGTTGTTAGTTGTATTGGATGATTGTTTATCTATGTTAGGCTTAAGAAAACTGGCTAACTTCCTATTCGGTAACTTGCTTGAACGTCTTAAGAAACATGAACCAAACGCGTACTAAAGGTTTTTATGGTTGTATTTAATGCACAAGCGAATTCTAGTGATCCCATGTTAGGAGCTTCCTAGCCGGCTCGACATAGGAGTGAAGTAGGAGCTTGTAGAGTTGGGGAAGTACGTACGCCACCCCACGATTGGTATTAAGGAATACACCCGTCATCCACGCAACTAATACACACTAATCAACCGGTAAAAGATAGTTAGGGAGTAAGGAAATCTAAGTAAACACATTTCTCTACACATAAGTTTTCACCAACATTTTATTTTCAGTTATTTATTTTATTTGCATTTGTAGTAATTTGGGTTAGTTGATTATCAACTAATTCCGCCCACTCCTTCAAAACCGAGATTTTACTTGCTTTCATAAAAATATAAAAAAACATAAAAAAAGAATCTTCCTCAACCCTTAGACCTATTAGAGTAGTCTTTCATACCTAACGAACACTATTCCCTGTGGAGAACGATCAATCCCCCGTACTTACCACTACACTATACTACATCGGTCAGGTACACTGCCTGGTGGGGTTGTAAGCCTCTTGAGATCCCTCGAGAGGTAAAACCTGTTGTAAGGTTGCAAAACCACGCATCAAGTTTTTGGCGCCGCTGCCGGGGAATAGTTATTGTTTAGGTTGAATTGTTATTTGTATTAGGTCTACTCACTAGATTCCTTTCTAGTGAGATTTTTATTTTATTTTTCTAGGTTTTCTTTAGTCTATCTATTTTCTTCGTGTCTTTGTTCGTAACCATACCATCCGACATCATGGAAGATGGTAATATCCTTAACCCCCACAACCCACCACCACAACAACCACCTCCTAGAGCCCGTACTTTAGGAGAGTATTCCCGTCCTAGCCACCATGGCTATCGAAACACCATTGAGCTCACTCAAGGAGCCAATATCACACCCTTGCGATCCGACACCATTCGGTTGGTGCAAAGCGGATGCGCATTCCATGGACTTCGTTCTGAAGATCCTAATCAACATCTCAAGGACTTTCTTAAAATCGTTGATTCTATAGACCTTGATGTTGCCACTCGAGAGACGACCCGATTGCGTCTCTTCCAATTCTCTCTGCGGGACCAAGCTAGTCAGTGGCTAGAACGTCAACCCGCAGGATCCATCACCTCTTGGGATGATCTCACTACTCGTTTCCTTGCTCAGTTTTTCCCACCGGGAAGAACTACCAAGCTAAGGAATGATATCTTGATGTTCCAACAACGTCAAGGCGAAACTCTCTACGAGGCATGGACTCGATTCAAGGACTTACTCCAAAAAGTCCCTCACCATGGCATAGAACTTTGGCTCCAAGTCCAAATCTTCTATGACCATATCAATCTCTCCACGAGGCAAACCATTGACCAATCGGCCGGTGGCAAGCTACGTGATTTAAGTGCGGAACAATCATGGGCTCTCCTAGAGGATCTTGCTCTTTATGACAACGAAAGTTGGAGTGATCCCCGTGATTTGAATAAAACGGTCAAGGCAATATCTTTGCCTTCGAACAATTCAAGCACTTCCGACCGTAGGATCATAGAACTTGAAGACCAAGTCAAGTTTCTTATGAAATCCTACGAGGCTCCTAAACCTTCAAGCCAATTGAACAAAATCACTTCTTCATGTGAATTATGTAGTGGTCCCCACGACACTCGTGATTGCATGGAACTCCCGAACAAGCTTTTGTGGACTACGCATCCTCGCGTACCGACGGAGCGGGAGACAAGTGGTACACTTTCAAACCCGAGCCAAACCCCTATGGTGATACATACAACCCCTCATGGAAAAATCACCCAAACCTTAGGTGGAAACAAAACCAAAACGCACAACAAACCAATTCTTCCAACCCACCTAATCGTTTCCAATCAAGCGGTTCCAACTCGAACCGTAATTTCAACAACAATCCTTCCGGCAATGGTAGTACCAATCATCTTGAAGGATTGATGTCCCAATTTATGGCATCTCAAGAAGCTCGGATAGCTAGATTCGAATCCGAATTCAATCAGCAACAAACGGAGATGACCAATAAAATAGACAACTTGTTGAAAGCCCTCAATAACCAAGTGCTATCACCTCCACATAAGGACGCTAGGAACACAAATAGCGGACCCCAAGTCAAAGACCCTTCTTCATCCAAACATGTCCACTTCGTCAACGTTGTCACTATTAAACCAATCGATAGGAGCATGGAAGAAAGTGACAAGAATGAGGGTAGGATAGAAATGGAACCTAAGGATGAGGTTAAGAAAGTCGAGGTTGATAAGGAAGTTAAGAAAAGTGAAGTAGAGGAAGTAGATAATGATGAGGACTACTTCAATAGGCTACCCACTAAGGAAGAGCGCGCATATCATACAAACTTATTCGATGACCCCGAGACACCAAACTTCCTAGGTAGACCAATTATAGAAATAGGCGACCCTTCTAATCTCAACATACCATGCAACATCGGACATTTGCATGTGTGGAAAGCCTACATCGACCTTAGATCACCCATAAACATCATGACTAGAGCCCACTACAACTTGATAATGAAAGATCAACTTGGGTATAGGATGTTCCCTGACAAGGGATGGATGAGTAACTTCACGGGAAGAGTTAGGGGATTACCGGTTTATGTAGGAAACTTCACCTATGTCACCGACTTTGTAATTGTAGAAGATATCCGCCCAATAGTCGATGCATCCTTAACTCAAGTGGTTTTTGGAAAACCATTTGTTGAGGTCTCTAGAATGACTTATGAACCTTCCTTAGGGATAGTTAGATTTAAGGATGAGACCGATGAGGTAAACTACCAAATGCCATATAAGATAGAACAATTCCAACACTTGTCAAATGTTGAGAAGGAGCTCAAGCAAGCGGTTTACTATAGGAATGATGAGGATAGAAATAAAGGAGTAGACTATGTTATGGAAAGGATATTCGGTTTCTACAAGGATTGTTTGAGATTGGGACCGGAATATAAAACCGGGAATGAAAATGGCCTAGGAACCGTGACCAATGATGGAGTCACGTAATGTACGTGACTTTGAGTCTAGCTACAAGACTCGTTAATAAAGAAAAGCGCTTCTTGGGAGGCAACCCAATCTTTATTTGCTTTGTGTGTTTATTTATTTATTTGCTTTGTGTGTTTATTTATTTGTTTGTTTGATTTTATTTGTTTCCGTATGTGTGTTTAATTTTTATTCTTATTGATTCATGTTCAAAACTAATTTGTGAAAATGCTTTATTTTGTTTTTAACTTCGTCTTAACTACATATAAAGGTATTTTGCAAAAGATAAGTGTAAGGGAAATCTAAATCGGTTTATTAGAACACAAATGAACATGAATCGTAATAATAATAAATTAACATACATATTCGTATTTGTTTGAGTCAAATGCTTGTATCGAGTCATAATGATGTTTTGCAGGATTTCCAGGAAGTAAGGTAAAGGTTTTTCCAGAAATTTTCCGGAAACTTAAAATGAGAATTTTTGTCAGGTCATTTCTGACGGCGTCAGATTTAATTTTCAGAAATTTTTGAAAGTTTTGTTTTCATAAAAGTTTTTATTAAATCTCCAACTTATAATCTCCAGGAATCTGCAAAATTATCATTCCACAAGCATTATATCCTTATATATAGATTTATCCCGCCGATGTTATGCAGGTTTTCGTGTTTGTTTTCTCAGGTTTAACAGGTTATTTTGGACAAGGAAATGTTTTGAATCAAGCTTATGGCGATGCATTAGTCATGGAGCTTCAACATTACCTTGGAAGAAGATTTAACCGTGTTATTTCATTATCCACCGAGCGAATCAGGGGAGTATTTGATTTCATTCTTTTACTTTATGCTTTTACATTTGTTATTTGAACATTGGGGACAATGTTCATCTTAAGTGTAAGGGGAGGGTAAAAGTACGATTAAGAGAATGCTATTACGCTTGATTTTTGTTTGTTTAATAGTAGATGTGTAATAAAACTGAGATAAATACCTGTTAGGGTAATTTTAGTGCCAAATTTAAAATTTTTTACAACATATAGGAGTGAAACTTTGATCTTAATGAGCGTCTCATGGATAGGAGTTATATGACTAGCACAAAAACCGTACCACTAAAAAATTTTCCACCCCCAAATATGTGAGGTTCACCCCTAGAATTGGTAGGAAAAGCATTTATGCTATGATGTGTGTACCGGTAGCACTTAGATTCAAGAACTTGCGTTAGGACCATTCCAAGGCCACAAGTGAGACTACATTCGTGTAGTTAGATTTACTACATGATAAGAGGCATTAGGATTAACCCATTGTTTTACACCTGTATTTTTGTTATAATTACATTGGCTATATTGGTCAAGTAATTCTCCCACACCCTTGGCGTTGTACTCATTTTTAGTACACGATACCCCTAGTACACCCCTCAGAGCCTATCTTTTCGTTTCGACCTTTAAGCATTTTACTTAAAGGAAGAATTTGTTTACACCCCACTTAAATGTACACCCAAATCGCCTTAGCCTACCTTGTATGCACTCATTTTTAGTGCATTATTGTTACAACATTTGTTTAAACCCAAGTTAATTATCTAGTTGATTACATGGTTGCTAAGTCGAGTCATATCCTTGTACATATTGTTTTGGGACGATTGGGACTCATGGGTAAAGTACTAGTGTAATGGAGTAATGGGGAAGAACATCATTTATTACCCCCATATGTGCTAAATATTTTAAAAGTACTCCAAGTTTTCGATTATCTTAATTCGAGTCATTAGATTAGTTAATTGTAAAGTTATGTAAAAGTTCAAGTGTAAGGGGAATGCAATGCCCCTATGATGTATTATTTTGGATGGTAGGGCAAGAGTGTATGTCAAAAAAAAAAAAAAAAAAAAAAAAAATAGAAAAATCAAGAAAAATACAAAAAAATGAGAAAAAGAAAAATAGAAAAAAACATACGGACTACCATCCCGTTTCATTTTATGTTTATTTTATGTTTTTGTTATTTTGTTTTTAGCTTAAGATTGAGTCGAGTCTTGGCTTAGCAACATTGTATAGTACATGTAATTAATCAAGATCTTTAACTCGCCACCAGTAAAATATCCTTTATCCAACAAAACCGTGTTTTCCTTTTCCCTACACCTAACGTTATAACCCATGTAAAAGCCCTCTTTGATAGTTTATCTTAGGTGCTTACGCCTACTGGAGGAGGTTTTCGATCCTTTCCCAAGCCTATGGTAATCTATTTGCTATGACAGGTAGTGAGAGATATTATCCGTTTTCATTTATGAGATTTATTTTGATGACACTTGAGAGATGTGAGTATCTAAACACTACTTGTGAGGTGCTAGTTTATAATCTCCGTGCTTATTATGATTGAAGTGGATCGATTATTTGTTGTAATTACTTTTATGTTTGCATTAAATGACCCCTAACTTGTATTTTGATTAGAATAAAAGCGCATTTGCTTGAGGACAAGCAAATCTCAAGTGTAAGGGTATTTGATGAAGCGAAAAGTGTACCGCTTTTAAGGGGTCATTTAAGCCCTAAATCGTATTTATTTGATCAAATATTGCCCTAAATAGTTCCTTTTGTCATTTTAGGTACTTTTGAGGAGAAATCTGGAAAAGGAGGCATTTTGGACGTTTTTGGAGCATAAAAGTGAAGAAAACGGCAAAGTCTCAAAAATCGGCTGAAAGTTACCTTTGACGGCGTCATATTTTACTCCAGACGGCGTCATGCCTTGGCAAGAAAAGGTGGATGTGAAATTTACTCATGATAAGCCAGTGAAAATTGCATGTGAATTCTGACAGCGTCACGCTTTAACCTGATCAAGGGCGTCACGGCTTAATTCAAAGAGGGACGGCGTCACGTTCAAGGTCTGACGGCGTCAAGCCTTGATAAGCCAGAACGGATTTTGGAGAGCTAAAGAGGGACGGCGTCAAGAAGGCCATCCGGGAACCCTAGAAGCGGCGAGGTGACGGCGTCACACTCCATAAGGTGACGCCGTCAGGTGTAAAAATCTATATATAGTTTTCTAATTTTTTGTCATTAAGGGTGGAACTTAGTGTGGAATTTTTGGGAGAAAACCCTAAGACGATTTTAGCATCTTTTTCAAGGCTTTTTGCCTTGAGATCTTCCATGTTACATTGAAAGATAAGTTATCAATTAATCATTCAATATGTCTATGTGTTGTTTGATTCTATCTTGTTCTTGTCTTTTGTTTAACATGTTAGGCTAGATTTATCTTGTGTTTGCTTAGATCTAATGAAACCTAGCTATTGATTATTGGTTATTAGTGTGTTGTTAGTTGTATTGGATGATTGTTTATCTATGTTAGGCTTAAGAAAACTGGCTAACTTCCTATTCTGTAACTTGCTTGAACGTCTTAAGAAACATGAACCAAACGCGTACTAAAGGTTTTTATGGTTGTATTTAATGCACAAGCGAATTCTAGTGATCCCATGTTAGGAGCTTCCTAGCCGGCTCGACATAGGAGTGAAGTAGGAGCTTGTAGAGTTGGGGAAGTACGTACGCCACCCCACGATTGGTATTAAGGAATACACCCGTCATCCATGCAACTAATACACACTAATCAACCGGTAAAAGATAGTTAGGGAGTAAGGAAATCTAAGTAAACACATTTCTCTACACATAAGTTTTCACCAACATTTTATTTTCAGTTATTTATTTTATTTGCATTTGTAGTAATTTGGGTTAGTTGATTAGCAACTAATTCCGCCCACTCCTTCAAAACCGAGATTTTACTTGCTTTCATAAAAATATAAAAAACATAAAAAAAGAATCTTCCACAACCCTTAGACCTATTAGAGTAGTCTTTCATACCTAACGAACACTATTCCCTGTGGAGAACGATCAATCCCCCGTACTTACCACTACACTATACTACATCGGTCAGGTACACTGCCTGGTGGGGTTGTAAGCCTCTTGAGATCCCTCGAGAGGTAAAACCTGTTGTAAGGTTGCAAAACCACGCATCAGCAACGCACCGAGATTAAGTCCTTTCTCGTTGGTTCTAATCTTATCGGCGAGTAAACCCTTAATGATTACTTATGACTATCCTATTTATCTTTCTTCCTACTTTTCTACAGACGATAGAATGCATAGGCGATCTAATAAATAGGCGAGGGCAGAGGCATGGCGACCCGATCAACGCTCAGCTAGACACAGAGGTTATCAATGCACTAATAAAAGTCACCAAAGACATCAACATATAAACTTTAATTAATGAGAAAGCAGTTTTAAGGGAGTGCAATCTTTCCGTTGTCACATTACACAAGCCACCAATCTTGATGAATTAAAGTTTACTAACACAATAAAACAAAACTACTTAATGAATTAAACACATGCAGCACCTTCTTATAGCTCTTGTATCTTCGTTTGGGTGTGTCTTGTGCTGCCTATTCGTCTGAGTTCGGCCTTAGGTTTCTGTACTTCGGTCTTCTGTCGAACTTCGGAACTTATAATTCGTCTGATCTTTGGGGTATTTATAGTTTCTGTCTGAGGGTAAGATGCGGCGCATCTAGTAAGTAGATGCGGCGCATTGACTTAACTTCGCGTGGGGTCCAAGATTAATATATTCAGGAATATTCGTACACCGCCAGAAGATGCGGCGTATCTTCATTCTTGGATGCGGCGCATGTCCTTTGCCGTCTTGGATAATATCTTGTGAAATCTTGATAGTGATGCGCCGTATGTAATAAGCGAGATGCGGCGCATCTGGAGCAGATTTGTCTTGATCTTGTACATTTCAGTAGACTCTTAACTTATTGCATGTTTTGCTCCATAATAAGTCCAAAATGGCCAAGTTTCACCAAATGCTTGTTTTTACCTGAGAATTACAAAAGTAAACGATTAAGTATCAATCCTCATACATAATATAATAAAACAAGTCAAATTAATAGGATAAATGATAGTAATAAAATGTACTTATTTGAGTTCATCACGTGTATAAAAATGTGTATAAAAAAATTTGTATAAAAACGTGCATATAAAAACATGTATATAAAAACGTGTAATAAAATGTGTGTATAAAAATGTGTATATGAAAACGTGTATAAAAATGTGTTTATACCAATACCCAATCCACCTTCGGGTTTGGAGGCAAGAACTGAATTCCAAGCTACTCAAGAATACGATCTAGATGCTTGCGTATGACCCCAGAAAAACTTAGATCGAATAGCTTTCAAATATTTATTAATTTTAGAGGGCATGGGAAACATAGCGAAGTAGTAGTTACTGAGAGTTCCAAGCACTGAAGTAATAAGGTTGTGGAAAACTAGAGGGGGGGGGGGTTGAATAGTTTTACCGTGTTTAAAATTAATTCACTTTGTGACTTAACGTGATTTCAAAGTAAGTATGCACAAAGAAACAATATAATATAAGTAAGTAAGTAAATGAATGATCAAACCACACAACAAGGATATTTATAGTGGTTCGGCTACAAGGACTCTCTTCCTTGCCCTACTCCACTCCTCAAGCCTTTAACTCGAGAGTTTTTCTTCACTAAGAAACAAGCTCCCTTCTAGGCGGAGAAAACCTTTACACGGTGCTTACTCTTTATCCGGTACTAAGCTAAACACCAGGTTCTTTACAAGGGTACAACCACTCCCGTTGGTTCTTTCACAAGGGTACAACCACTCCCGACAGTCTTTGTGTTTTAAGGACTAAAACACTAACCAAACTCTACTGAATAAATGATACAAACAATGATGTGTGAACTAATACAAAATCACACAGAGTCTATACTAAAAGGATAACAACAGTAGGTTGATCCTTATATGCTTTGATCTCTTTGCTACAAAAGGAAAGATCAATGAAATGAAAGAATGATATGGGTTAGTGATATGTAAATGAATGAGTATGTATTTAAGCTATATGAGTGATGAAAATGCCCAAATGATCAGCTTGCTATTTTTAGGCAAACTGATTCAACAGTTGGCGGATCTGGCGGATCCCCAAAATTGGATCCGCCCTTGTATGGGTTTGGATCCGCCACTTCAGGACAGCTAAGAGATTTTCAAATTTTTCCATATCTTTCCATATCTTCCAATGTCAACTCTTTGGCTAGAAGATCAATACAAGATATCTCAAAATCTTTCTAAGATTGTGTTCATGATGCATGCCATGATGTCATCCTAACATTTTAGAAATAAAGTTTCTAATTTAAGGAATAAACTTGTAAATGTATATATGTATATAATGTTACTCCTAGAGATCTTGTAATATGTAAATATGATTTAAAAGACTTATCACTATAAATGTAAAAGGCTTATTCTTATATTTATGCTTTTGCTTAAAGATAAACTTTGTATTTGTCATTAACAAAATTAAGCAAAGATCATAAAATATAATTAACATTTTTGGGACGATATTTGTATTAACAAAGGTGGATCTTCCACCGATGGAGAGTAAGTTTGCCTTCAATTTAGAAAGCATGTGCGTAAACTTCTCAATGATGGTGTCCTACCATTTATATCGAGACATATTAGAATTAGTCGGGAGACCAAGGTATGTGAAAGGGAAGTTTAAGGCTTGACAACCAGTTAGCGTTGCCAAGTTCTGAACATCCGAAAACGGAATCTCCACTCCAAAAATATTAGACTTTATAAGGTTGATTGTAATGCCCGGAACTTTTTGGAAACATTGAAAAAGTTGAACAATACCTTGGATGTTATGCCGAAACCATTCCTCTAAGATAAGCAAATCATCAGTAAAGAAGAGATGTGGAATGTGCAACGAATCAATGTGAGCTACATGGAGCCCTTCCATCACTAGAGAGAAAAGGAAAAAACCTTTTGAATTGCATCTTCAATGGCTACATGGAGCCCTTCCATCACTAGAGAGAAAAGGAAATGAGATAGGGGATCACCTTGTCTTAACCCTCTCCTATTGGGGAATTCAATAGTATGGCTACCATTAATTCAGACATAAGTTTTAGAGGAGAAAAATCAACCTCGAATCCATGTTCTCCATGTCAAACCAAAATGCATGATTTCCATGGCACTGTTTAGAAAATCCCATGAAACCAAGTCAAATGCTTTTGCAAAATCTATTTTAAGGATCATGAGGTTCTTCTTCTATTGCTTATACCATGCGATGATCTTATTAACCATTAAAGTGTTGGAATATGCTGTCGGCGTAATATATAATTGTATGGCTAACTATACGTGAGCCTTATGGGTCACATACAAATACACTTAGACACCTTAGTATACAATATATATAGTATATTTGTATTATATAAACACCAAAATGTAATGAACAATTAAATAACTGAAGTATTTATTAATAATTAAAATAATTAAAGTATTTATTAATAATGTATTAATAAATAAACTAGTTAAATAAAAATATGAAATGTCTATATTTGTTAATAGAGAAAAAGGAAAGAAAAATATGAAACTTGGTCACCAAGTTTAGTGTCTGAGGAGGTAGGATTTATCCTATAAATACCGCATCCTCCTGACCAAACACTTAACCTTAATCTCTTCTTCTCTCCCTCTTTTCCCTTGTGTTGACCGAACCTAAAACCTACATAGGGGTTTTGGTTTTGATTTACATCTTGCAAGATTCAAGGATGTAAAGGTGATTGCTGATTCATGGTGTTGGGCTAGAATTCCAAAGGTGATTGTTGGACGTATAGTGTGGATCAACCAAAGTGGCAATCTACTTTGATTGCTTAGAGTTTCTTCCAACAACACTAAATTCGGACAATGTTACATACCTATGGTTAAACTGTACGTTCTCAAGACATAGGGCTACAACTTCTTAGAAGGAAGTTTTGCTTTTAAGGGTTCTTGACCGAGTTCTGGTCAATCGAAGTTGATATAGTTTCTAGTGATCATACCGAGCACAAATAAGGTTGGTAGCTCTTATTTATTTACGTGATTAATTGCATGAATTATATAATCCGTTTTGTTGTTTTTACTTGCTTCCGCTGTCTTTGATCTAATATATTTGAATGTCTAATATATTAATTATATATAAAAAAATGTTTTATAAAACCATTAAACACCGACAATGGTAATAAAGTCTTTTATGTAAAAAGGTTGTCTCTTTATTGTGTTTTTAATAAAATCATGATTTAAGGTTTATTGATTTAGATTAAAAACATAAGATTTGATAATCTTAAATAAAATATAAATGCTTTACATGAACATATACAAGTTATTTGCTTAAAAATTGTAGTTTTAGGCGTTTTTAACATGTTTTCTTTAAAATTGCACCCGTTTATGCAATTTTTTCCATGGTTAAGACATGTATCTTGCACCATGGACCATGCTATATGAGTTATTATTATGATAATTGTTTGATATGTTCTTTTTATGCAAATCTATGATAAGAATCCTAAAACTTTACCATTAAAAGTGTTAAATATATGTTGTTTTTTCCCAGACTTGCGCACCTGTAGCCAAACGGGATTTCCAGCTTTATTAATAGGCCATTTTCTTGAAGTTTCACAGACATATACATGATAGATAGGGCTATAACTTTTCTTGTTATTGCTTCAGTTGGGGAAGACTCCTCCTAGGAGTGTTTGGCCTCTGAAGTCGACGCATATGTTGGGTCAGAAAATGGGATTTTTTTTACTAATGTTTACACCTTACTTGATTAACGTGAGATCTTAGTGCAAATGAAAGTTTATTATGGTAGTAGCGTATTATGCCCCGACTTGTCTTTTAATTCTCATGTGAATAATGTGAATAGGATTTGGTTATTAGTGATTGTTTTGCATGATTGTTTACGTGTTTTATTTGTTAACATGCATGCTATTATTTGATAATACTTTTTTTTTTCCAAAAATAAAACATGATGTAAAGTTTAAATATTTGATTTGAAACTTAAAATTTAATTTTTGTTAATAAACGAGGATTTCAACTCTCACGTTGCCACGGAGCGCTTGTATACGCTTGTTGACAAGAAGAAAATAACTTAGACATGATACCTTTCACTTTGCTTATGAATTGACGAATTTGAAACAGTACACGATCTATCCCTTTTTAATTGTTTTTTGTCAGCTCGGTCTAGATGGGCCCTTACTGTTGTGAAGTCGCCACTTATTTTCCTAAACAATACACATATTAAGTTACACAAACCGTTGGTTTTTAATTTTCCGTTGGTATTATATAAGTGAAAGTGAGCGGCGAAGCTTGACCCGCTCTGGTAATATCCGGACAACTTCATAACGAAACCTTACTTCAAATGTCATACAATTTTATATCAATTTCCTCCATCCGCCTCAACCAAACATTGTTGTGCCGTGTCGACATTTCTGGTGAATATAAAAAAGATCATTCTATGAATAAATGTACCAAGAATATTTAATGTTCAACTCGGATATCGTATTAGGTACAAAATAGGTTACATTTTATGGTTTACGGTTTTGGAATTTGTATCCATTAACTCCTCATGTGTATTGGAACATAACCCTATCTCTTTCTTCTTGAACAAATCTTCGCACAAACTTCCTCCTCTTCTTTACGGCCCCTTTTTTTCCCCGGATAATAACATGATGACTATTAGGATCATTAGCTAATTTAGTAGCCTGATTCCCAGTTATCCTAAGGTCATGCGTAAATATCAGATGAACCTTCACCCCCACTAACCGAAGCTCATGTGGGTCCCTCGAGAGGGTACTTTTCCACATCTGCAAGATTAAAAATCACTAATTAAATCACTAATATGAAGCACAAAGTTGCAAATAGCCAAAATAAATAACTGTAAATGTCAGTGTGTATTATTGGATCAACTTAGCACCATAAAAATTCGGCAAGCTGATTAAACAAATCACTCATAGAAATTTCACAAAACATGACTGGAAATGAAATTACAATGTACCTGAGTCCGCGCAGAAGGCTAGAGAACAAACTAAAGGCATCCTGGGAGCCTTTTTTCAGACCAAAACCTATTTGCACGCCAACCCGTCGTAATCTGGTTGCCCGAACCAAAAGACATGTTACCTAAGACAATGATCATACTTTATTTAAAATATACGCGACATGTAAAATGGGCATACCAACATTAGAGTAAGGAGGACAGAATAAATCGATATAAATGTTTTCTTAGCAAGAGTTCTAGGCCAGTTTTTTTCATATAGAAGATTGGATAACGATTTCCTTACCACATAACTTCCCTTCGCACAACCTACAGATATTTGACCACAATATTCTATTGCTACGTGTTGATATAAATAATGCCTAAACACGTTATTAATATTTTTCGATATCTCTACGTTTTGATAATCACAAAATGTAAAATCATTAATCGGAAAATTATGACGTAAACAAGTATTTAGTTGTAAATATCTATTTCTACAACTCAAATCACTTAAGGTATGAATGAACTAATGCTTAATGCATTATATGATCAAAGGAACATTTTCTTAATAACTAGATTTTTTATAAAACATCAAAAACATTTTATATATTTTTGAAAAACATTTTTGGTATTAAATAAAAATGTTTAATCTTTTATAAAAATATGAATTCAAATTTTTAACCAAAATCAGTTAAAATGTTCCAGAAAAACCTTCCCCACAAAAGGACAAAATTGGCCAACGTTCAGTAGGGGCGGCCCCCTTAATTTTGCTAGGCGGCCCCCTTAATAATTAAGGGGACCGCCCCCGCTCCAGTAGGCCTCCAGCTGTCCAGTTTTTCTCCTATAAATACCAGCCTTCTCCTGGATTTTTAATCACCTTTTGCACACTAAAACTTTCTGTTCTAAATCCCTTCTAAACATTGTAAATCCTTTGATCATATTTTCTTAAGCATTGGTTTCTAAGTGATCCAAGCTTCCACCACCAAAAGTGCAAAAGAAGAACTCCACTTCAACTAGTGAAGAAGTGTTATTACTTACCTCATTCAATTGTGTTGTTGTGTAAAGTGTTGTATAGTTGTGATTAGTAGATCTAAGTGTAATTACGTAGTGGTGTTGTAAATTAGTTGTGAAGTAGTTGTGAATAAGTAGTTGTGAAGTAGTTGTGAAGAAGTAGTCGTGAAGAAGAAGTCGTGAAGCCGTTGTGAAGCCGTCGTGAAGAAGTCGTGATTAAGTCGTGTAGAAGTTGTGTATAAGTTGTGAGATTGGTTCTAGCTACGATTAGGACTCGACATCTAGCTTTGTGTCGTTAAGCCGGTGTAAGCTAAAGTTGTGTAAGGTTTCTCCGCCATAAGGGAGTTTGTTGACATAGTGAAGAAAACTCTCGAGTAGGTGACTCGAGGAGTGGAGTAGGGCAAGGAAGGTGTCCTTGTAGCCGAACCACTATAAATCTCCGTGTTGTGGTTTGATCTTTCCATCTCTCTCTCTTATTTCATTATATTTACCTTACTTGCATTACTTATCTATATTTGTTTATATATGTTCATATTGATCAAGAGTTGAATTCACATAAGATAGAATCGAAGTTTTAAAAAGTAAACAAAAGTTTTCATAAATTAAAAAGACGTAAAACTATTCAACCCCCTTCTAGTTTTCCACAATTGGTATCAAGAGCCACGTCAAACAAGATTTTTAAAATAAACTGTATTTTAAAACTTGAAACGATCTATGGAATCTGAAAAATATTTAGAAGGGCAATCTATGCAAAGACCACCACTATTTGAAAGTGATGGATTTTTATATTGGAAAAATCGATTCGAAACTTATGTGAAGTCAAAAGATCTAGATCTTTGGCATGTTATTACTAATGGTGATTTTTTACCTATTCAACATAATCTTGAAACTAAAAAGGATGAAATTGTACCTTTTGAAAAACAAAGTGATGATTTAAAAAGAAAACTTTCTAAAAATAATGAGGCTAAAATGGTTATTTATAATGCGTTACCACGTAAAGAATACGAAAGAATCTTTATGTGCGAAACCGCAAAAGAAATTTGGAATTCTTTACTAATAACTCACCAAGGTAATAGTCAAGTCAAAGATAATAAAATAGATCTTCTTGTTCAACAATATGAACAATTCACGATTCCGGAAGAGGAATCAATTGATAATGCATTTGCTAGATTTAACACAATCATCACAAGTTTAAAGGCACTTGATGAGAGTTTTTCTAGTAAGAATTTTGTCAGGAAATTTCTTAGGGCTCTTCATCCAAAATGGCGAGCTAAAGTTACGGCGATTGAAGAATCGAAGAACTTGTCAACTCTTCAACTTGACGAGTTGATTGGCAACTTGAAAGTCTACGAAGCAATTATCAAGAAAGACTTCGAGATGGTTAAAGGAAAGAAAGAGCAAAGCAAGTCAATCGCGTTGAAAGTTTGGAAAGCATCAAGTGACGAGGATAGCTCAACCTCCGAAAGTGATGATGAAGAATATGCCATGGCCGTAAGAGACTTCAAGAAGTTTTTCAAAAGACGAGGAAGATTCGTTAGACAACCACATGACGAAAGGAAAACACTCCAAAGAAACAAAGATGACAAAGGTAGCAAGAGCGAGAGGAAGTGCTTCAAATGCGGTGATCCAAATCATCTCATTGGAAGATGTCCTATGATGTCAAAGGAGCAAAACCAAAAGGCGTTCATTGGAGGAGCATGGAGTGACAGTGAAGAAGACGAGAAAGAAACCACAAAAGAGGAGAAGTGTCTTATGGCTAAGACATCAAGTGAGGTACGTTCCGAAACCGAATACTTTAGTGATGAAAATTTATCATTAGATGAAAAAGACCTAGATAACGAATAAAATAGGTTATGTATATTAGGTCAAAAATTAATGACTAAAAATAAATCACTAAAACACATAAATAACCAATTAGAAAAAGAAATACTAGAATTAAAAATTAAACTACATAACTTAGAAAAAGGCAAAGAAGTCTTTGAATGTAAAACTTGTCAAGAAACTAAAAATGAAAACGAAATACTTAAGGAAGAAATTTGTAGACTTAACAAATTTGAAAATAGTAGTAATTCTCTTAGGGATATAATAAGCATTCAAAGAATGTCAGGAGATAAAACCGGATTAGGATTTAACTCAACTAAGGCTACAACTAGTGAAACTAAAAATGTAAAGTTTGAAAGTGAAACTAGTAATCAAAAAATATTGGAGTCAAAGCCTAAATATATACTTATAAAAGATAGAAAAATACCCATAGCCAGTAATGAGGAAATAAAAGCTTTCTACAAACCATCTTTAAAAACCGAAGTAGAAAACTCTAAACCAAAGCTTAGGTCAAAAACACCTCCTCCTATAAGACCACCTAGTCCTCACCCTCGGCCTAAAACACCTCAACCTAAAAGAAACCAAAATAGACCAAACCGTCATAATAATAGTTACCCAATGTAGAATTACCCGAATCCACCAAGCTTCAATCCTTGGGGAATACTTCCACCATACATGCATCCTAGTCAACTACAACCCATTTTTGGTTCAAACAACTTTGGATCAATGAGACAATGGGGACCAAGTGGCTAAATTGCTATCTCATTGGATTATTGGCATCTCTTCCTTGATTGACTTCTACAAGTCAAACATAAACGCTTTGAAGCACTTGAAGACCACGTGTTGAAGACTAAAAGGTACGCCCCTCCTTCATGTTCATCATTATGTGCGTTGATTAACGAACTAGAAAATTGCATGCCCCCATAAGTTTTAATGCCTAGTTTAGTTAGTACTTGTATGGTAGTTAGTAGATAATCACTTATACATATACATAATATATATATATATATATATTATATATATATATATATATATATATATATATATATATATATATATATATATATATATATATATATATATATCCATATTATTATACTATATACATATATATAAATATATCCGCACATAACCTAGATACGTCATTTGTTGACTATCTAGAACTAAAAGAAATTGTTCGTCCTCGAACCTTTTCTTCCCCCTTTGCCTCTTTTGAACTTTAACGTTCAACACGAAAATCTTCCGTGTCCACTGTCACATAACTCATGGTGATGAAGAGAAGTGAGTTAAGTGGATTAACGTAGAAGTAGCACTTTGACCGTCGAGTCAAGAAAACTATGGATGAAACAAACTCCCGTCGCCGTCAGCACCTATCTCCGTCATTACCTCATCATTTCTTAACTCCATTCAACATCCCACGTTTACACACAAAATAAATATATATATATATATATATATATATATATATATATATATATATATATATATATATATATATATATATATATATATAAATATGCACTTTTACTCTCACCTCCTAACACATTTGTCGACTTGACATCTTGATCATTTTATCCAAAATTCTCAAGAAATGTTTTCTTAACGAAATGTTAATAAAATGTCAAGTATTCCTTCCTCGTGCCATTAAAACCCAACGTATTTTTGATATAAAATAAATCTATATATATATATACATAAAATTATTTTGCTATCAGAAACTAAACCCGAACTAATTCCAAGTTTGGTAGGCGGCCCCCTTAATGTTTAAGGGGACCGGCTAGTAAACGGGGGCGGTCCCCTTAATAATTAAGGGGACCGGCCTACTGTAGCTTCCAAAAAATGTTTTTCTTCCAAAAATCTTTACCAAACACCCCACTTTTCAAACACACTCATCACTCCATCTGCTGTGAACGAACCTCAACTCAAAAACCATTCACCAAATCACCATCTCCGACTAATTTCGCAAGGGGCAAACACTTGTATCTTGATTAGCAACACATTTTGTGAAAATGCCCAAAACTACAGTCGGTGATGTCTCAAAAACAAAAGAATACATTCCAAAAGTCTCTGCCACTCCAGGCATTTCTCCCGCTATTGCTTGTTTCTATCGTCCCATTGAAGATAGAAACATTCATGAAGGGAGAGTTGTCTATCCATCGTTCTATGAATCCGACTATATCGAACGAATGTTCTCCAACGTTAGTCTTGATTGTCTCTACAAAATCAATGAGCTTATCATTCCCCGCTTTGTTCTTGACTTCTATAGCCAAGTGACGGTGCAAACCGATCCCAATGGCTGTATCCTCATATCCTTTATGATTCAACACGAATTCATTACTCTTACTCTCGCTCAATTCGGTCAAATTCTAGGAATCCCCTACTCCGGTCAAGCTGTCTTCTCTAATGAGTGGGATCTCTCATCTCTTGAGCAATATCGACCTCAACAGGGTCCTTACTACTCTGAGATTCCATCCTCTGAAGAAATTAGTCAATATCTTGGGCTAGATCGTGGTACGACTAGCCGGAGGATCAAGTCAAAAGATGTTGACATCCATGCTAACCAAATCCTCCTCAAGGAGTTACGCCCTGACATAAAGCGTTGGGAAGAACTCATTCGTGAGAATGCGTTCGGTACCGGTGGTCACCGTGATCATGTCACGGCGAGCATAGCTCATATGTTGTATTGTATTGTCGCTGAACAGCCGTACAATTTGGCATATCTCTTTGTCTTCCGTATCATGTCCGCCAAAAACACTCATAATGCAAATCTCCCGTATGGCATGTTTCTCACTCGCCTCTATAATCATGTCATGATGCATTATCCACATCTTCAGAGTCCAATTTATGAGTCTATTCAACCGGTCCTTAATCCACTTGTTCGTGTCTGTGAACGTCGCCCTCGAAGCGACAAGGGAAAATCTCGTAAATCTGTCTCACTTCCACCTCGTGGTTCCACGTCACATCGAGGAGACGATGATGATGATGATGAGGAGGAGGGCACAACACGTGCTAGTACCCCATCACCTAGGACCTTCGTTCAAAATCTTCCGGATCTTGATTACACCGAGTATCAAGTTCCTTCTCCTTCCGAACGAACAGATGAACAACTGTTTGAAAGACAAACCGAACTACTCAACACTACACAGCAGATGCACCAAGAAGTACGAGGCGGTTTCAAGTCTATTGGAAAGACACTTGGAAGGATGTTTGGAAAGAAGAAGAAATAGACATGTTTAATGAGTGTCTAGTTGATTATTATCATTGTTATGATTAGACATTTATATGTAGTATTATTATCTTAACATTTGTTTGCTATGACTTTTATTATGTTAGATGATAAACTTATTAGAACTAAGCTACTTGTTTATTTGATATAATATGCCTATGCTTCTAATATGATTTTTTTTCTAGTCTTAAATATGTATATTATTTTAATATGCTATTGATAATATTTAATCATTCTTGATGTACATGATCCAAATGGAACTCGCTGCAAATACACCCTAAAGATGACCTTTTTCTGGAAATTTTTCAAATTTGGTCGCCTGGGAAAACACCAGATGGGCGGCCCCCTTAATTTCCTAGGCGGTCCCCTTAATTTTAAGGGGGCCGCCCAACAATTAAGGGGACCGGCCATCTGGACAGTAAAATTTACTGTTTTCTTTTGCATCTTGTGACCACTTTTACCTAGCCCCAGCTACCATTTCTCCTTATGGACGAACTGGTATTGGAATCTTCCTACAAAACCTCAAAAATCAACCTAAACAAACCACATTTTCATACTATAAATTCCCTCCATACAATCACCTCTCATTCCATCATCCAAAACCACCATGTTATCACCAAAACCCTCCATCTCTAAGACTCCAAGGAAGCAAAGACTTGTTATCATACCACCAAAACAACCTTTCATAGACCTAACCCAAGATGACATCAAAACTCCATCACCACCACCTCAAAATTCATCCCCAAGTGCACCTAATGCACCATCAAAAACACCCTCCACCCATGGAGCTTCATCTTCCTCCATTCCATCCACTTCATCCATCAATGACTACATCCACACTCACCTAACATCATCACCAAGAGCATCATCACCACCATCCACTCAAGAACCTTCATACACCCAACTTGCCATTTCCTTATCACCCATCACACCCCTTGATGCTCACTTTTCACCATCACCAACCCCACAACCATTCTTTCCTATACCTTGGGCAATGCTTGAAGCCCATGGTGATAATTGTCTTTGTTGCATCCATAACCGGACCTTAATCTTTGGTCTTAGAGATGAGATACACTACATGTTTTCATCTCTTGAAAACATGATTGCCAACCCACCACCACCACCTCCTCCACCTCCTTCACCCACTACACCACCACCACCTCCATTTTCACCCAATTAAGCATATGCAATGCTTAAAAATAATTTTTCAAAACCTTCTTGTAAGCAAGCTCCATGGAAGACCATGTACTTCTAGGACGATTATGTAGTTTCATTAGTTGTTTTTGTTTGTATGCTTGCATGCTTCATGTTGTAATCTTTTGGTTGTGTATTTATACACAACACTATTATTAAATGAATGATCTTATTCTAAATGCTTGCTTATTGTTGTTACATATACTTGTGCTTCTAACATTTTTTTTTGCAAGCGTTCCATAGCTCGTTTCCTTGGTGCCCCCAAACGAGGGGGAGTACACATCAAGGGGGAGTTCTCGTCCCGAAAAATTTAGATTCTAAAACTTGTCGGCTTAACCTTTTTGATTCTACAAAAAGGGGGAGAAATAGATGTAAACTCACTAAATACTTGTCTAAAAACTAATTTTTAGATTTAATGAGTTTAGATTTTGTAATCATCAAAAAGGGGGAGATTGTTGATATAAATAATGCCTAAACACGTTATTAATATTTTTCGATATCTCTACGTTTTGATAATCACAAAATGTAAAATCATTAATCGGAAAATTATGACGTAAACAAGTATTTAGTTGTAAATATCTATTTCTACAACTCAAATCACTTAAGGTATGAATGAACTAATGCTTAATGCATTATATGATCAAAGGAACATTTTCTTAATAACTAGATTTTTTATAAAACATCAAAAACATTTTATATATTTTTGAAAAACATTTTTGGTATTAAATAAAAATGTTTAATCTTTTATAAAAATATGAATTCAAATTTTTAACCAAAATCAGTTAAAATGTTCCAGAAAAACCTTCCCCACAAAAGGACAAAATTGGCCAACGTTCAGTAGGGGCGGCCCCCTTAATTTTGCTAGGCGGCCCCCTTAATAATTAAGGGGACCGCCGCCTATTTAAGGGGACCGCCCCCGCTCCAGTAGGCCTCCAGCTGTCCAGTTTTTCTCCTATAAATACCAGCCTTCTCCTGGATTTTTACTCACCTTTTGCACACTAAAACTTTCTGTTCTAAATCCTTTCTAAACATTGTAAATCCTTTGATCATATTTTCTTAAGCATTGGTTTCTAAGTGATCCAAGCTTCGACCACCAAAAGTGCAAAAGAAGAACTCTACTTCAACTAGTGAAGAAGTGTTATTACTTACCTCATTCAATTGTGTTGTTGTGTAAAGTGTTGTATAGTTGTGATTA
This sequence comes from Artemisia tridentata subsp. tridentata, assembly GCA_021014915.2. NCBI lineage: Eukaryota > Viridiplantae > Streptophyta > Magnoliopsida > Asterales > Asteraceae > Artemisia > Artemisia tridentata. The sequence continues at coordinate 163,373,967 of CP139503.1, forward strand.
GTAGATCTAAGTGTAATTACGTAGTGGTGTTGTAAATTAGTTGTGAAGTAGTTGTGAATAAGTAGTTGTGAAGTAGTTGTGAAGAAGTAGTCGTGAAGTAGTCGTGAAGAAGAAGTCGTGAAGCCGTTGTGAAGCCGTCGTGAAGAAGTCGTGATTAAGTCGTGTAGAAGTTGTATATAAGTTGTGAGATTGGTTCTAGCTACGATTAGGACTCGACATCTAGCTTTGTGTCGTTAAGCCGGTGTAAGCTAAAGTTGTGTAAGGTTTCTCCGCCATAAGGGAGTTTGTTGACATAGTGAAGAAAACTCTCGAGTAGGTGACTCGAGGAGTGGAGTAGGGCAAGGAAGGTGTCCTTGTAGCCGAACACTATAAATCTCCGTGTTGTGGTTTGATCTTTCCATCTCTCTCTCTTATTTCATTATATTTACCTTACTTGCATTACTTATCTATATTTGTTTATATATGTTCATATTGATCAAGAGTTGAATTCACATAAGATAGAATCGAAGTTTTAAAAAGTAAACAAAAGTTTTCATAAATTAAAAAGACGTAAAACTATTCAACCCCCCTTCTAGTTTTCCACACTACGTATCATTCATAATCTGGCTCAGATATTGCACTAGCTAAAAAGCATGGATACATTTACCAAGAAGGACCAGGTGACAGAATCATTAGAGGTAGGCCACTAACATCCAAATTAGATATATAACAACCACCTTTGGGTAGGTAGCAAACTGAATAACCCTAAACTAACGGGGAAAAAACAACTGTTGTTTAAGCATGAACCTCAGCGATAGTACACGGTTTAACAATGGTAAACTCGAATGGGAAATTTTTTTCCATGAAACAAATTAAGAGTGTACCTAAACAAATCCACTTTATTAAGATTGTAAAACAATGTAATAATTCAAACTATAATCATCATTATCTTCCGTCCGCCTCACCCCAACATTAACATGACCAGCTGACATTTCTTGGATAACCTTAATACAATACGTAAAAATTTATTAATATTTGTACCAACAATATCTATCCCTGGCCTCAGATACCGAATTGGGCACAAAGAATGGGTAGACTTTTATGCGTTATAGTTTACCAGTTCATCATATCCAAACAGATATTATCTAAATTAGATCTTCAAACACAGCATATGAAATATACATAAATCTACATTACCTTATCCCCGATGTTCAATAATGTAAAGTATTAGCGTTAGAAACAAAATTTGTACTATAAAGCACCTAATCTATGCAGTGAGAACCCGTGCTAGTCCGTGCATGAAATTCACACGATAACAACATCAATGGCAGGTCGAAAAAAAAGTTCTTATGTAAGCATGATCATCACTCCCCTTCATCTTGAGCTTGAAACGTACTGCCCAAAGTCCAGTATCACATAATATGTTATCACGTACATCGACACAATATAGTCACCAAGTTCCCTACATTGCAAGAATTCTTTTTTGTATAATGTAGATCTGCACAACACGTTAGTTTCTACTGAATTACATAATTGTTAGTTTGCTACATCCAGATAAAACACAGCTTATGATAACAGTGATTGCTATCCAACCATTTTACACATACCCAAAAAACAAAACTTCAAAGATCATTAAAGTCAAATAGAACACAACTTTCAGCGCGTGATAAATAAATGTTCACGGCCAGAACTTATACATAGTTTGGTTTTAATACTTTTGAAGCATGAAAGATATTTGGATAACTAAAGAACATGTTTTTCTACATGTTAACCAATTATCAACATCTTAAATACATTTGTAGCTAACTAGAAGGGGGAGGGGTTGAATAGTTTTACCGATTAAAATTAAGTTTCGAATAATTAGATGCAAGTTTATATTGAATCTTCCGAGGAAGATATGTACGTATACTTAAAAATAAATATAAGACTATAAAAAATAATAAAGATAGTAAACAAAATGAAAAGCAATAAATAAGAGTATGAAAAGATCAAACCAAGAAAAGAGTATTTATAGTGGTTCAGCTACGAAGACTCCTTTTCTCGCCCTACCCAACTCCCCGAGTACCTAACTCAAGAGTTCATAAATACTATGTCAACAAGATCCTTAACCGGTGGAGAAACCTTACAACGTCACTTTCACTTTTTTCGATATAAAACTAGATATCGGGTTCTAGTTCGAGGTAGAAACAACCTAACGTTGCTTACACTTTTTCCGATAGTAAGCTTACTATGGAGTTCTAGTTCGAGGTAGAACTAACCTAAGATCTAGCTGATTTTTTCTCTAAAAAAGCTGTATGGTGTATGGTGTATGGTGCAATGCATGTGTATGCTAATGATGTACAAAGAACAACTAATGATCTATGTATGTATGTGAAGACTAGAAACAAGTGGCTTGAAGCTTGAGTGTCTTGAATGCTTATGTAGGTGATCTTGGCTTAAAAGAGAAAGGTTAGTGAACGATTACTAGAATGAATATGTAAACACAAAATAATAATCAAGGAGGTGATTCTAAGAATGCAGGAAAGGATGTATAAAATGTGTGTGTAAAGGGTGAGAAAAATGGTTAGCCAAAAATTCGTTAGAATCCACGGATCTCACGGATCCCTATTAAAGGGATTCGTCCTTCCATAAGAAGGGAACCTTATGTCTGTTCTGACAGACCAGATTTAGAAAGATTTATACTCAAGAAATCTTAAAAAATCATACCATATCTTCAAAAGTTGACTCCGGATTTAGAAATATTTTTGAAGTGACAAGACACAAAAGTCAACTTATGTGATGTCATCTATGAGGTAAATATTGTTTATTTGTTTGATTAAAACAAAATGTATTTTTTAAAATAAAATATATTTTTACTAAACGTGTAACTAGGCATTGTTTCGTTATTAAAAATAAAAGGTGCAAGTCAATTCCTAAAAATGAGATATACAAGTGACTTGTTTAAAACATGTGTAGTCACTTGTAAGAATAAATGTGTAGTTACTTGTGTAAGTAACTTACTAAAAATGTGTAGACACAAATGCGTAAGTTACTTGCAAAAAAGCAAGTAATCCACTGGTTCGAAAAATACTTGTAAATGTAAAAAAGTATATTTAATATGTTCCTTGATAACTATCTAAATTCAGATATTAATTATTCATACATTTAGGGATATATCACAATGTTAAAGCTTTATGATTAAAACTTATTTATTTTAAACTTTACATAATACGTTTATATTTGTCGTCAATAAAACTTAGAAGATCATAAATACGAATAACGTTTTACAAGATTATTTGTATTAACAATCTCTCCTTTTTTTGTTGAGGACAAAATATAAACTCGTGTTAAGTAACATTCAAAAATAGATAAGTTTTAAAGTCGAGTTTAACTTTCTTCTCCCCCTTTTTGTTGAAAAAAAAGAGTGTCGAAGGAAAATTATTGGGGCGCAAACGCTCCCACTTAACGGTTGCTCCCCCTTGATGAGGGCGCCAAGTGCTCTACTTAAAACACATGGGGAAGTATACCATTTCGTTTATAGTAGAGTTATGATAAGACCAGGATGTCCCAAGGGAGTGATGACATTATTAAACTCAAAACAGTGGTTTACTAGAAAGGTCTCAATGATAATCACTATCACGAAACAAATTTTTTCAAATGAGAGTTATTCCAAACTTGAGATTTTACAAAAATTGTTACCAAGTGATTTTAAAACATGTTTGTCTAGGACGCGAACATGAGTCCAGAAATAATCACAAAGATGCACTTAATCATAAACAAAACATATAAGCATATGAATAACGGATAATTACCATAGCAAATATTTCTACTCATAGTGCAAAGAAACCCTTCTGGACTATGAATTAAAGCATAACAAGTGCAATAAGATCGGTTTATGACTAACACGTATGCAAGTAACTTCTCCTAATCAAGTCGGTCAACATGACATTAGCTCTTAAGCTTATCATAAATCGGATTTATCCAATGTTTTACTATCCAATTTTCACAAGCATGGCAATGAATTGTTATAGACAGACGATTCATAATAAATCACAACAATTGACCCTTACGACCTATGAAAATTGTAATGATCAATCAAATAATAGTGAACCAAACCATAATACATCAAGCGAACAAATATAAATGTTACATAGCATACCAAAAGTGATCAAGTCTTTATCACGACTCTCATAAGACCTAAACAAACATAAATGACTACTCCATAATGATATTAAGAACATACATGGAAAACTGAATAAACTTAGAAAGTTTCATATCAAAATTAATAAGAAAGTTACCAAGGTTACAAATTGAAATATGTTAGTCCACGAGATTACAACCCAAAACAACCACTATCAACTAACCAAAGCTAAACCTGTAGTATATTCACGATCAAAGAAACACACGTTTGGTGATATACTTATGGATCGAATATGAAAAGAACTAGAAGTTAGAGAGAGAAAGTGGAACCTTTGAGAGAGAAACTTTGTAAGATTAGATTGAAATGATAGGAAGGTCCAACCCTCTCCTTTGGTGCAGAGGGCTTTATATAGTACTACATAGGGTGCCCCTAGTGGGCTGTGGAGCGAGCTGACAGTGGGTAAAAGACCCGACCCCCTCCACAATATTAATACTAAATAATCTACTGCTAATATTACTAATAAACCTACGAGCTATTAAGTGCTATTAAGTACTCGGGGTGACCGAGTCTTCAACTGAATATTTATATTCCTAACAATCTCCCCCTAAGGGAGGTCACCCCGGAAGTAACGTTCTGAATTCTAGCACTCTATCCTTGAATCTTGACTTCATAGCTCGTAGACCTTGATTCTTCTACATGAAAAATCTTTGTGCCTTCAGTAGTGAACTTGCGATGACTGTTCTTTGTTTTGGATGATCTTTGAGTATTCTTTGAAGTTATCATCCAACATATGTCTTCAAGTCATCTTGTGGCTTCGTCATCATGAGAAGTTGTGATCTTGGAGCCCTTTTTGAGATCATCGGCCACCATAAATCTCTGAGCTCATCCATTGTAGTAATGCCTCCATGTGATTTGTTGTGACTGTTGGACTCGCATGCTCACACTTTTCTGGATCATGATAGCTATCATCAGAGTTGCGGAAGCTGTGTCGTAGGTCTTTCATCTATCATGATGTCTTTGATAATGAATTGGAAGTGTGAGCATGGAGTGTGGATTGACACGTCTCTGCTGGAATCAGGAACCACCATCGCCATCTTTATATGAATCTGAAATAAAACAGTTAGCAATAAAGTTGGAGAACGAACATGGCTTTGTCATTCGTTCGATGTGGTGGTTGGATTTAACCTTCGGTTCTGTGAAGACCGACCTGTGATCAGGTAGAATCCCCTTTAAAGAAGATTCTCCTTGACAGGAATTTCCAGCTTGTAGTAATGAGTCTTCCAACAAATTAATGTCAGAATCATCATACTAAGCATGTTCTCATACCGGAACGTCTCAAAGCAGACAGCACAGTAGAGTGAATCAGTGAATTAAATACCCACTGATTGACGAGAAATTGATTAGAAAAATCACTTGCGTGTCACTGGATAAACATTTTGTGCAACACGACAAGGGTTTTATAAATTGAATCACATTTCTGTCAAAAACACTTTTGTTAGAAGAATTTCACAATCAATGTGCTCGAAATTCAATTGGTGAGCACATTGAAAGGTTTTCCAAAAGCGTCCGTCAATCCATTTCCTGAAACAAGTTTGATTCAAATAAGAATCGCCCCATCGTTTCTTTCCAGTTGTTACAAGTTTGATCCATGAAGGATCTCACATGTCACCCACCAAGAGCTTGTTTGATGTTGGCTCTAGAAGGATTTCCATCTTCATTGTGAATACTTTACGTATCACTTGGATGTTCTGGCAATACCACAAGGATAATGCGTAGGACTCTTCATATATATTTTCTTGCTTTTCACGGTGTATGAAACAACAAGCATATTGGAAATGTGTCTTATTGAGATTTATTGATGATCTCTGGGCTCTAGACTCAATAGTGCGTTTTGATTTAGTGATCGGAGGCTGGAGAGGACTGCCACCTTTTCAATATCATCTAACTCGGAGTGAGACAGATGATAGCAATGTATTGATCTCCGTGACAAGTGAAACAAGAGTCCTTTGAGGGACCTTGAGTGGCTAGGGAGGGTTGTGCAGCGTATCACTGGGTCCATGATACTTTGTCTTCAATGTCAGTAATCAACTACGTGATTCTGACAGCATATGTATTGACCCGGTTTCTGCCTAAGATGTAAGGAGAGCTTCTTTCTTTTCACCCTTTATCTTTACATTTCTTTTTCATTCTTCAACCCTTTCAGCGCTTACCGAGACTTCATTACTAGCACCTTGTTGGGTTTGTTCCAGCACTAGCTCCATATCAGTCGGCACTCTTCCCTTATTCACCTTTTCTCCTTTTTTGTAATAATACCTAAGGACTTCTACACTAACTAGTGGATTGTCCCTGGGTAGATCCCTCCGGTTCTGGCTGGATCATGGGAACTAATACCTAACCTTACCATCCTTATAACTCCAATACATAAAGTAAAATGGTCGGTCTTTGGTATTCTTTCACAATTGCCATCACAAAACATTTGCTCCCCCTCAATATGTGCATCGATATACGAAAAGGTTTGGCACATATGGGAGAGCCTACACTTGAGTTTCAAAAGATCACGTTTTTTTATCAGAATTCCATATTTAAATCACATTCTCTCCCCCGATCAAAAATTTCAAACTACTTGAGATTTGTGATCCCAATTGATTTAAATAAGTGAGAAATTTTGGGAGAAAATGTGGTCAGGTTATACTGTGTTCTGATTATGGAGCATACTATGCTCCCCCTTAAACCACGAGAGAGTGTCACTGCTGATGTTGCACAAATTTGGCAAGGTGTCAGAAATTTGAACAAATATTCTCCCCCTCAATTAATGACCCGTTTTCTATTTAAAGAGCTGTAGTCATTCAATTGAGCGATGAGTATTTGTGACAATTTAATTCAATTTACCACCTTGTGTAACATCAAAACTCTCTTGAAGAATCAAAGAAGATAAAGAGTCTGATTGTAAAGAAGACTTCTCTTCTTATACACGAAATGACACACTGAAACGTACATCAGATCGGAAGAAAAACATGGATATAAAGTAATCCATGCCCAGGTGAACATCACCCGGTTGTAGGAACAGCCATCTTTTTGGCGACATGCTTTCCCCATTGTATAGCGCGGGTTGCAGTATGAAGTAACTGCAAGCCATTAAGACATGTTTTAACCAATTAGTGTAACTTCTGCTCGAGTTTCATTTAAAGACCCGTGTCATTATTGAATGAAATTTCTAGGTCCGTAAATGTTATCGATAAACAGAAGACATGCCTAGGTGAAACTATTTTTGGTATTTTCTGATTTTTTGATTTTTATGGTTTTTATAGGTTTTATATTTTTCTATTTTCTTTTTGATTTAAGATATATACAACTATATACAAGGATATGGGAAGTCAATCCTTTACTCCTCCATTTCTTCTTGAAGACACTTGAGGGTTTCAGGTGTCAAGCTCTTCATTCCAAGACGTGGGAGAATAAACTGAAACCTTTCTCTCGGGAGAGCCTTGGTGAAGATGTCTGCTAACTGAAACTCTGTCCTCACGAAGTATAGCTCCACAATTCCTTTCTCAACTTGTTCCCTAATGAAGTGATGCCTGATGTCGATGTGTTTTGACCGGGAGTGTTGGACATTGTTACAACAAAGAGCTATAGCGCTCTTGTTGTCACAATATAGAGGAATCTTGTTGTATGAAAAGCCATAGTCTGAAAGCTGTGATTTCATCCATAGAATTTGTGCACAGCAACCAGACATAGCGATGTATTCGGCCTCTGTAGAAGATATCGACGTACTCATTTGCTTCTTAGAAGACCAACTCACCAACTTTTCCCCTAAAAACTGAGCTCCCCCGAAGTACTTCGACGAGTGTCTTGACATCCCGCGTGATCAGCATCAGCGTACGCAGTTAACTCCATTGCTGTGTCCTTCGGATACAAAGACCCATATGAACTGTGCCTTGAAGATATCTGAATACCCTTTTTACTGCTTCTAGATGTTTCTTAGTAGGCTTGGATTGATACCGAGCACACATGCATACGGCGAACAGAAGATCTGGTCTACTAGCAGTGATATACATCAAGGATCCAATCATGCTTCTATACTTTGTTTGGTCGACTGGAATCCCCGAAGGATCTTCATCTAGTCTTGATCTATCAACCATGGGAGTGTCAACAGGCTCACTCGAATCAAATCCAAACTTTTTCAAGATCTCATGGGCATATTTGGATTCATTTATGAAAATGCCTCCGGGACTTTGTGAGATTTGTAATCCTAGGAAGAATGAAATTTGTCCCATCATTGACATTTGAAACTTGGAACTCATCTCCTTTGAAAATCTATCACATTCACTAGGATCAGATGAAGCAAAAATAATATCATCTACGTATATCTGAACATGAAGCAAATGTTTGCCCGACTTCCTAGTGAATAATGTGGGATCAACAACACCTTCGAGAACCTGTTTGCTAGAAGGAACTTGGACAATGTATCATACCATGCCCTTGGTGCCTGCTTTAAACCGTAGAGAGCCTTCTTCAAGCGGTAGACATGAGTAGGATGTTCAGCATCCACAAATCCTTCTGGTTGGCTCACATAGACTTCTTCCTTTAAATCTCCATTCAGGAATGCTGTTTTGACATCCATCTGGTAGACTATCATATTCCGACTAGCAGCATTGGCAAGGAAGATTCTAATGGCTTCAATTCTAGCAACTGGAGCAAACGATTCTTCAAAATCTATGCCCTCTTCTTGTCTGTATCCTTTTGTAACTAACCGTGCCATGCTCTTTAGAACATCACTATGCTCATCTAGTTTCACCTTGAAACTCCACTTGAGAGCAATAATCATAGCACACTCTGGAGGAGGCACCAATTCCCATACTTCAAGTCGATCAAATTCATGGATTTCGTCTTGCATAGCCTCGAACCAGCAATCTTTAGTCATTGCTTCTTTGGCATATTTTGGTTTGACTTTGGATAGTACGGAATTGAAGAAGCACCACAGTGCATCAGTGGCCAGTTGTTTACGTGTGGATACAGGACGAGCGGGATTGCCAATGATGTTGTCAATTGGATGATCGTTGGTCCATTTTCTGAGATGATCATGAGGTTGAGGGTTTTGAACTGATGTTTCCGTGCTGTGTTCTTCGAAAGAGGATGTGTGGGTTGAAGATTCAGGAGCAAATATATTCTTAAAAGGAACATCATCTATAGGAGCAAACAGATTAACTTCCAAAGAATGGTCATCTGCAGATTCTTGTTGCACCGGAGAGGAATGAGTATTTGATGATGAGGGTGATTGACTGGCAGCTGGTGCAATGAAACTGATTGAGACAGATGCTGATGGGCCTTCAGAGCCTTGCGGAACTTGAGCATCAGCATTAGGAAGAACAGCTGCAGCATTTGAGGTCGTTTCATTTGTTGGCTCAAAATATTCGTCAAACATAGGATCAAATAACTTCTTCAACTCCTCACTAGTTGGTGGTACATAAGACTCTGCTGGCGTGGGATTCTGTACAAGCCCTGAACTAATTGGTCCAGGTGTCAAAAGTTTAAGATCGGGTCCAGAACTGGTTTGTCCTGAAGCAGGTTGCTCACTCAGCTCGTCGAACGTGACATGGATGGATTCCATGATTTGTCGGGTTCTCTTGTTGTAGATTCTGTACCCCTTGCGATCTGGTGCGTAGCCAACAAAAATACCTACGTCTGCTTTAGCTCTTAACTTTCCCAAGTCTTGACTATCATTAGTCGGATAGCAAAGTGCGCCAAACACACGAAGAAAGGAAAGATCTGGTTTCTTGTTATGAATTAACTCATAGGGAGTCTTGTCATGAATATGATGAATCAGAGATCGGTTTTGGGTGTAGCATGCTGTTGCAATAGCCTCTGCCCAGAGAAACATCGGTGCCTTTGAAAATATAAGCATGGTTCTCACAGCTTCTACTAGAGTACGGTTCCTTCGTTCAACAACTCCGTTCTGCTGAGGAGTGCGAGGGATACTTTTCTGATGCGTGATGCCAATATTTTCATAGAAATTTCTGAGTTGATGATTAACAAACTCAGTTCCATTGTCAGTGCGGATGATTCTGACAGTTTTGTCGAGCCTTACTTGCAGCTGTTTTATCAGTTTGATGATAACCTCTGGAGTTTCATCCTTTGTTCTCAAAAACTTTACCCATGTAAACCGAGAGTAATCATCTACTATCATAAGAACATATTTCTTTCCATTTATGGTTTGTACTCTCATTGGGCCGCACAGATCCATGTGAAGGGTGTGAAGAACTTCCAAGTTGGTGTTGACGGTTTTGGGTTTGTGGGTTTGTTTCTTGCTTTTGCCCAGTTGACATTCGGAGCAGAGATGATCTTTCTCAAATTTTAGTCTGGGCATGCCTCGTACAAGATCTTTGCGGGAAAGATTATTTATGGTACCGAAGTTTAGATGGTTAAGATGACGATGCCACAGCCATGATTTTTTCTTGGAGGCTTTAGAAAGTAAGCAAATGGGAGAGGACCTCAACATTTCTTCAATTGATATGGTGTATAGATTTGTGCCCCGACTGCCTTTTAGAAGGTCTACACCATCCAATTCCCTAACGAAACATGTGTGTTTTCTGAAAGCCACTTCTAGATCTGAATCACAAAATTAACCCACAGAAAACAAATTGTGCCCTAATCCTTCCACATAATATACCCGTGAGATTACACTGTCACCGAACACATAATCTTCATAACCCATAATCGCACCAAAATGGTCGTTCCCGAATCTAACTGTCCCGATAAACTTTTTCACGAAGCTCTTGAGCCGTGAGCGATCCTCAGTCATATGTTTTGAGCAGCCTGAATCCACATACCAAAGGACGATTTGTACGACCTGCATTTGAAGACAGACAAAGATGGATAACTGAAATATGTGGATCCCCACGTGTAGCTGGGGTCCGTTCGGTTAGCATTCACAAATTCAGGAGCAACAGAGTTTGCTAATACTGAAGTCTCTACAGTGGGAACAATCCTAGAGTCAGCGGATGGCCTATTTGGAAGGCATTGTGTTCCTAGAGACAAAATTCGACCTGTTGGCCTCCATTCTTTAACTTTCACAAACCTATGATCATTCAACTTAGGCAATGGACTTTTATTTCCTAAATTGAATTTTCTTCCAGTGGGTCTCCATTGATACCCAACAGTAGCAAAAGTTTTTCCTGTTGCCTTCCAAAATTTCTTACTTCTTTCAGTTTTCCTAACATACTTAACTTGGGGTGGTGCATGAGATATCAGAAATGACACAACACAATCATCATGATTAGCTGATATTAAGCATTTGTCACATGTTTTACAGACCGCATTAGAATTCGAATTAATTACAGTACTTTTGATACTAGAATCAACACGATTCAATCTAGTCATTACAAACTTATTGTTCCTAGGTTGGGCTTCTACACTCTTCTAGTGATCACTATTAGCTTGCGCAGTCCTATCTTTCCTTGCATTGCCTCTAGGCTTTGACTCGCTAGCTTGGGTGTCACATTTCACTCCTGTAGAATTAATGATAGGAACATTAGTTTGTTTCACTGTCACATGCTTTCCTGTTTTTGATGTGCTGGGTTCTGATGTTCTTGATGGCAAATCAAAGGTTACATGCTTGTTTTTAATAGTGGATGATGATGCACCTAATCTATCTCTTTGGTTGCTAGACTTGGGACCCGTGCCAATGGCATATTCTAACTGTTCCTGGATCCTTTTTGTGAGGATGCAGGCATAACCTACTGTCTTATCAAGTGGTTTTTCAATTATGTCCTCTTCCACAACCTCACGAAGAGTGTCAAGTCCATCCCTAAGGTGACAGAGATACATTTGATGGACAGGTCTGTTGTTTCTCATGGGAAATAGAATAGGCCCCACATCAACATCATACATTTTACAAGCAGAGACCTTTGATGCAACACAATTACAAGAGGTGCATGGCATTTTTCCTTTCACCTGAGTCTTAAGATTCTCAATTTCATTTAACAAAGAAGTTATCTTTTCATTATGACTATTTCTTGTAACTTTAATTGAGTCATATAACTCTTTGTAATGCTGTTTAATCTTAGAATTTTCTTCTCGAAAACACTCATTTTCAGAATGTAACTTATTGATGGTGTCTTGATATTGAAAATTCTGAGAATCTGAAGACGAAGGTTTATTGGTGCCATACACATCACACTTGTTGGATTTCAATTGGGCAATTTGGGCCCTCAACAGTCGAATCGTGTTTGTGTGAGCTTGAATCTTTTCATCTCGTTTGCTTAATTCAAAATATGTATCAAACTCAGGAGCATCCAAGGATGTCTTGTCATTTGATATTTTGCATTTTTCTTCTAAATGTTGATATTTTAGTTGCATATTTAGATAATCAACCTCTAGTTTTGAAAAACGTTTAACCATGTTATCATGGTCATCATTTTGAATTTTGTCAAGCAATTTCACATTCTCCCCCTCAAGCTCAACAACACGATTCTGGGTAACATTTAAAGCAATAGCATACTCATGAAATTGACAAGCAGATAAAGCAGAATCAGTAGCAGTATAAAATACATCTTGCGCAATACATCTAGCAATCAAGTTGTCATTGGCGATGAGTATGTTTTTCCTTTCAATTTCACAACTCTTAAGTTCTATTGCATATTGAGTTACCTCATTTTCCATGTCTTTAAACACTACTTTCATTTCATTTATTTCGGTATTAAGGGCAGTTTGCATCCCTTCAAAATGTTCTTTAAGTAGTTTAAAGAATGGCATGACCTCAGTCAAGTAACACCTTTTTGCGTGCTCAAAAAACCTTTCCCCCTCAGTAATTCCGGTTGGTGTGATTCTCTTCTTACATGTTTTATCAAAATCAGCAAATAGTTGCCAAAGCACGTATAAGCTAATTAAGGTTTTGCATTCAGTGGGAAGAGACAAAGGAACCAAATTCCTAGGTGTATTGGGAGGATACACCGTTATGGACGCAACTTTTCTAAGGGATGGGGTGTTGGCTTTAAGTTTATCTTCCTTTAGCTTTTCTATATCTTGTGACCAAAATATTTGTTCAGGTGTTAACTTCTTTTGAGGAGCAAACACAGTCAAACAATTCTCCTCATAATAATCATGGGGCTTGACTATTACTCGTTTGGCTATGCACATGGGATCCCTCATTTTCTCATTCATTTTTTCTCTTTTTCGCACTTCTATCTCATCAGCCTCATTCAAGGATACAACCTCAGGTGGTTCATGATTGGGCATAATCATCACATTGGCATCATATAATGCAGGTTGGGCTACCTTAGCAATCTTAAGAAGAGCTAATTGAGATTCACCTACATTGCTTTCACTATGCTTGTCAATTAACTTTCTGTGCTTATGAATCATTTGGGCAGTCTGTCTGGTTTGGTCTTGTGTGTACAACTTATCTTCAAGTTTATTCTTTAATGTTTTGAGTCTAGAGAAATCATCTAAGATTTTAGATTCTTTTTCTTTGAATTCTAGCTTAAGCCTATTCACACAATTATGTACTTCCTGTTTTTGTTTAACAGACATATCTAGCTGGCTTTTCAAAGAATTCAACTCTTGTTTTAATGTTTCTTCTCTCACTCTAGAGTCTTTTATAAGTGTACGCAACTGACCTTCCATTTTCTGCTCACGTTCAGTTAGTTCAAACTTAGCAAGCTGTTCATACATAGCTACTTCTTCCTTATAGATGTTTAGTCTAGTGATCAAGTTATCATTAGGAGTAAGTACAGTGTTTTCATGCCACTCACATGCATTATCAACGTCACATGTATTTTCTAAGGCACACACGTTATTAACAACACAAGCATTATTATCAATAGAAGATTCTCCATCTTGTACATCAGGCACGTTGTTGTGAGTCAAATATTGTTCATATGGAATCATATCGCTATTTTCCATGTTAACATTATTTGAGTCAGAAACATCTCCCTGTTGTACTTCGTTGGGAATATTTTGTTCATCAACTACTTCATATGTGTCATAAAGTTTTAGTACCTCAGAAATCACAGATGCATTTGAAGAACCAGCTTGTCGAGGTGATGAAGCCAAGGATGACAAGTTAGCCATGAAGACTGTTTAAGCCGTTGGTTCATCATCCACATCAGAGTCAAATGCATCACAATCATCAGCTTTGAAGATGTTGGGATCGTTGAGTGCTAGATCCTGAACTGGGTGCTCATCCACATCTTCATCAAAAGTATTTCCCCCATCACCAGCCAAAAACAACAATTCTTCCTCATCCAATACAGCTCCATTCTCTTGAGCCTGCATCAACAGCATCTTGTCCTTGAAGTAATCTGAGTTCTGAGGACGTTTTGGTTGATTGCAATTCCTGGCAATGTGTCCCAGTCCTCTACAATTATAACACTTGAGCTGTTTCCCCTGCCCCTGATTGGCATTCCCCGCTCTGTTCTGCACATTACCTCGACCCATGTTTCTTCCTGCTCTCCCTTGCACATTCTGAACCACAATTTTCCCATCCTCCACCATTGCTAGATTGCGTGGGTTGGATGAGTTTCTTAACTGATTGTTGGTCTGAGGGAGAGATGCTTTAAATTGTTGAACCAGTAATGATACTTGGTTGGTGAGGTTATCAATCATTTTGTCGGTCTGAGAATAGCCTGAGTCGAGTTGTGAGCTCATAGCAGAATATGGTGAGTGAAGTTGATGATAACATTGGTTAGGTGATGGTTGGGTGTTTGGTAGAGCACTTGCCATAAATGCCAGTGGGTCATTAGGAGTTGAAGGATTGAGCTTTTCTCTCAGCACCCGATCGTAGGCAGCATGCTTCTCATGTTGTTGTAGGTAGGCATACAACTGTTCATAGTTAGTATCTCTCAGACATTTGTTGAGTTTGACAGCAGTAACAAATCTGTCCCATTCTGGAGTCATGTTGTTCACAAACTTTGAGTTAAGTTGGATGTTGGGCATAGTCATTCTTATCATCCTCATGTCATTCACCAACTTATGGAATCTCACATAGTAATCTGTGACATTCTCTCCTGGGTTCATTTTGAAGTGTTCAAACTCATCATACAATTGTGATTCACGGTCTTCTTTTGTGAGTTCTGACCCAGCTAGCAACATCTTTACATTGTCCCACAATGCTTTAGCTTCAGTGTTGAAATTGATGAGTTTGTAGAAATCTTTGGCAAACCTTGAATAACAATGTTTGAGGCCCTAATGTCAGCATCATACCTCTTCTTTTCCTCCTCATTAAGGTCATTGTAAGTGCGTGGTCTGTCAATTCCAAAGGTGACTGTGCCATCTTCACCAGTAGTAACAGCATCTCTGGTGGTACCCATCTGAAATGGTCCTTCATCAATGGACTTAAGGATGTTTGCTCCATTCTCTTTTCCCAAGCAGTAAAGCCGTATTCGTTGTGCCCACGACTCATAGTCCGTCCTATCTAGCATAGGCGGACGGGTATCGGACCCTGTTGCTTGAATGTCATCGGATGCGGTGCTTGTAATGCTGGCCATAATGTATACGGGATTTTATAGTTCTTGTGATTTAACTGAGAAATTGACTCTTTCGCGGGACTTTCTAAAATCACCAAGACACAAACCGTAAACAAATGAGTATCTTGCAAAATAGAATTTTAAGTCCTAACTCAAGGAAACACAAATCTCAGTTGATCAAATCGCAAAGATTCAAGACACAGCTTGACAAATCGCAACAAGACAAATCGCAAGCTTATCAAATCACAATAAGTCAAGTCACAAGTGTTAGCTTGCAACGTCAAATCCCAATAGATCAACTCGCAACTATCAAATCGCAATGAGTCAAGTAGCAACTTGTCAAATCGCAGACAATCAAATCGCGATTTGTTAACTATGAGTCAAAACGCAAAGTTCAACTTGCAAGTGCTCAAGTCGCAACTCACCAAAATCAAGTCGCAACAGACAAATCGCAACCCTGAATCTACAGACCGCAACAAGAAAATCGCAACTCTAACAAGTCGCAACCCTGACAGATACAAGTTGCAACCCACAAATCGGAAGTCACTAGAAAACAGAACTGTCGCTATCTTTGTGAAGACGCAACACACAAAACGCCAAACACGTCCATTTCTTAGCAATTTGTCGTCTTTTACCAAAAGCGGTAATAAGCCAAATCGCAACTTTGAGAAACCTCAAAACGCAACTTGCACTTACCCAACAATACACAAGTCGCTACTATGAAACTTTCACAGAGGGACAAAACGCTACTATGAACACCTTTTTACAAACACATGAATCGACCAAAAACCACCACACAAAGCCGAAAATGATGATTCCAAACACCAAACACAACTTCTACACTAACCCTAAGCAAGAAAGTACAAGATCTAACAACTTCAAGCTACAAAACGAAGCGCAAAAGAGATTTTTAAGAAACTTTCTATTCGAACCAAAAGTGCCCCAAATCTACACAAATCCGTGAATATAACCATACATGAACCTAACTTTGGCTCTTGATACCAATTGTAGTATATTCACGATCAAAGAAACACACGTTTGGTGATATATAGTTATGGATCGAATATGAAAAGAACTAGAAGTTAGAGAGAGAAAGTGGAACCTTTGAGAGAGAAACTTTGTAAGATTAGATTGAAATGATAGGAAGGTCCAACCCTCTCCTTTGGTGGTGAGGGCTTTATATAGTACTACATAGGGTGCCCCTAGTGGGCTGTGGAGCGAGCTGACAGTGGGTAAAAGACCTGACCCACTCCACAATATTAATACTAACTAATCTACTGCTAATATTACTAATAAACCTACGAGCTATTAAGTGCTATTAAGTACTCGGGGTGACCGAGTCTTCAACTGAATATTTATATTCCTAACAAAACCCTTAAGTTTAAAGATACTCTTCTTGATGGTCGTATATCTTCCACTAGGTTTTCAACGTTAATATAAGCTCAAGGGGTCCAAAGAATGTGTACACAAAGTTACTAAGTCCAAATGATCGGTCATAATGAATGAAATGCTCCGTAAATGTCAAATTATGTAACTGCCAGTAGAAGTATGCCACACATTTTAGTAAAACCGGTATGCTTTTGCCCGACACCGCCGTACTTATTAAGAAACCTAGTGAACTCGTGAGTTTGTTAAAACCTTCACAACGGCTTTCAAGATAGCCGCACTAGGTTATAAAACCGGCGGTCTTGAGATCTTTTCTCATATTTCGTAGTTTCAAGTCCTTCTCTCGATGATCATTCATTTTTTTGTCCGTTTAAGCTTCAATCTTCACTCTTTATTGATTTATCGAACCTGCACACACATTTATTCACTAAGTACCTAAAGTTCTATAAATAAGTGTAAATAGATATATAAATTACATAATATTAGGGGTATAAATATGTATATTTGGAGTGTTACCCGCAAGTTTGAAAAATTCATTTACATCCAGATGAAATATATTCTTTATTAAAAAGCAGTAAATTCCTACGGTGTTCTTCTAGTTCATCTTCTTTACTATTTTTTGAAACTACTCTTAGAGACAGACGAGAATTTATTGTTCCTTGTATTGCTCATAGGATTTAGTCTTATGCTCCTAGTGGTGCTTTCTATTCCTGTTGAAGGCAATATATACGCATTAGGATTCACATTGTTGTCTTTTGAATTAATCGCAATTATTGTAGACCTATCAAGACTGTAATTCTGACTCATGTCATTTGTGCCATAAGGTTGTTTAGATGTTGAGGCAGACATAGTGTTTGTGTTAATCCTATAAAATCCAGGTGCAATCACTTTTGTGTTCTTGATAACTTCTTTTGCAACTGCTTTTAATTTTTTCTTTTTGATTTGGCAAAGGATGTAGAGTGACTGGTTTTGTAAAATCTTTTTTCTCAACGACTTTTGGAGTAAACCTTGAAATTGACATTTTTAGTTTCTGAACCGTATTTAAAGCATTTCGTTTCTCTATATTCGATGGTTTTACAAACTTAGTATCTACATCCTTTCCTTTTAAACTTTCCATTTGAGCTCTCAGAAAATCATGTTGTTTTACCATGTCTTTGTAAGCACGCTCATACGACAATTTGTAATATTTGCACTCTTTTTTTTCAATCAAGTTGTTTAAACAAATTATTATTTTCTTTTTCAAGAGAGTTTTCGTACTTTACAATTTTTATGGAGGGCTCAATTTGGAGATTTGCATAATCTTCCACATAATATGTTTGAACAATGATCGATAAAATATTAGTATACACAACTGCTTCCCAGAGTCGTTCATTTTCATTTTCTAAAAAAAATATTTTTTCAAGAGATTCATCAGCCTCCTTCTCGAGAGATTTGAAGTCCACACAAAGTCGACTATTTCTTTTAAAAATTCTTGTTAAAAGTGACTCACTCTAGCCTTTATGTTATTGACTTGAGGAGCAATTTCCTTTTCAAAGACGTTTTTAATATATTGATGAAGTCCTGAGTTCCAAGTGTTAGCAGTCAACATTGTTTTTATTTTAACAACCTTTTGAAATGACTCAATCCTTGATTTTGTATCGTTAAGAAATCTTCCCGCCATACTCGTGTTAGGAGCATCGTTAGAAGACATCTCTTCCATTTTCAAAATATTTTTGAGTCAGCTTTTTGATTTTGGAGAAACAAGTTTTGAAACTGTTGTTGTAACACTTGGTTTTTTGAAAACATTTAAGAAGAACAATTGTTCTTTTGACTTCTCTTTTTATGGAACAAAAATCTCAAAAAGTTTGTTTAATTCAACATAATTAACTGGTTTGATTTCAGTTTTTTCTTTCATTTTGGATCGACTCTCATTAGCACGTTGCAAAGTTTCCTCAGGTCATACACAGTAGAAGGAATATGATCACGAAAAAGAATATTACCATTATACAAACTATTATGTTCCTTCCGAACTTTCTTGAGATAACAAGGGTTTTCGTAATCAAAAGCCACTTTTTGCTCTCTATTGTGAAACGAGGTTGGTTTTGGAGAAAGCATGTGAATCATTTGAATTGATTAACCCGTTTTAACAAAAATGTTGTCCAATTCTTTGATTTTATGTTCAGACTCTATGATTGTATCTAAAAGCTCATCTTCACGTTTTGCAAAGTTTTTTTTTTTTTAACTTTTCCTGCTCTTTTTCAAGATTGGTACAAGTTGTTGTTTGGTTTGAAAGTTGGTTTTTAAGATTAGAGATTTCATCATTTAAAGACTTGATTGTTCTTGAAGAGCTTATATAGAGTGTATCAAGTTGTTTAATCATTTGTCATTCTCTTAGTACACATTTTCTATAACCAATTTCAAGTAGTCTTGTTTTTTATTTGTCTCAAAACGTTTTTATTTACCCTTGTAACAGTGGTTAAGTAATGATTCAAAGAAAGTACGTGTTTCCTCATCAGAATTAGCATGATGTTCTACTTCTCCTCTAGTAGGACTCATTTCTGGAGAGTCAGAATAGATATTGCTATCATTATGCTAATCCAAAAATGTGTTACTAATTGATTCGGGTAGCTCAAGATGCTCTTCCTCATGACCAAGCATAATAAACATATCATTATTATAAATAGTGTCATATTTTGGTACCTCAGATGATGCATCTGTCTAATATTTAGGAGCAGCATCAGCTTCAGTGTCTAAGCTTACTTGCTGAAGTTTTGCCATGAAGATGCAATTCGCGTTGAGTTCCTCTTCTTCTTCTCCATCCATTGCTTGAGCCAGAAAATCATACTCTTCTGCATTCAAGAGTATCCTAGATTCATCTTTTTTAGCCAGCAACAAATTCTCAGTGAAATAGCTCGAATCCCTGTTTCTTTGCTTTATGGTGCAGTTCCTTGCATAATGACCTAATCCTCTGAAGTTGTAACACCTTGTCTGATTTGAAGTGTTCTTATTTCCATTGTTCATAACCACTGGAGTAGCAAAAATCCCATTCGGATTCCCAACAGTCTGATTCCCAACATTCTTGCCTATTTGATTCCCATCATTCAACACGGTATTCTGCCTCGGATGATTTCCCATGTTTATACTAGTAACATATCCCTACTGATCCCAATGTTAACTCCAACCATTTTCCTCCTTGACTCATATTCATACCCGGATGAGCAACTGCTTGTTGCGAGAGTTAGATGAAATCCATTGGTTGTTGTTGGTTTGTGTTAAGAAACGCAAGTTAAAGGCTTTAGTCATATAGGCAAGTGCTTTGGTGATAGATTCCATAGGATCCGAGTAATCTTCTATGTTCTAGTTGATTGGTACTAGTGGAATTGGTGCTTGTTTTGGGATTTGTGGCATATAGTTGGTATTTGATGAAGTTGGTTGTTGAGGTGTGCACGCTGGTAATGGAGTATATGTGTTTGCTACAAGAGCTAACGGATCATGTGAATTAGCAATCTTCTTTGCCATGATCTCATTTGATTCATTCTGATTCTGCTTAAAAAAATCATAGAGTTAATCGTAGTTCAGCTCATGCAAGTTCTTTATTTGGTGCATAATTGTGACATAACGTCTCCATTCATGCTATAAATGATTCAAGAACTTGATGTTTTGCATAATAGTCTTTGGAGTCAGTTTGTTTCAATCCAAGTCATTCATTAACTTGTTAAATCTATGGTAGTAAACCTCAATTGACTCTCTTGGAGTAGATGTGAACTTATCAAACTCAGATAGAAGCGTATACAGTTTCTTGCTTCCTAATATATGTTCCCTGTATCATCCTTTTCTCCCTTTTCCATATTGCATGAGCACTTTCACAGCTATCCACACCTTCATAGACCCTGATCGGCGATCCTAATAGTAGAAAGTGAATAGCATTGTTATCTACTTCAACAAGTTTCTTTTCAGCTTCATTTAGGTCATTTTTCGTCTAAGTACGGGTTAAAGGTGGTAGAGGGGGTGTAATATTTGGATCACTAGGGTCTTCGATTTCTCGGAATTGATAAGGACCTTTCAAAATGGAATTAACCATGAGGGCTCCTTTTGGTTTGCTCTTGAGATAACGAATCTTACAGCTCGACCACTTAATGTATCCACCCTTAGCCAACATGGGTGGACGGTTTTCGGAACCATCAGCAATTAATTAAATGTTTTATTGAGCAGCCATTTTTGATGTGTGAATATCTGATTTCGGATTAATGATTTGATAACGGTTATTGATTAATTAAGTGAAAATTCCAAAGTTGCAAAAATCGGACTAGGCGGCCGATTAATCGGTAATCAGCCCTATACCTTGTTGATTTTTAAAAATCGGTGGAAAAAATCGGCCTAGGCAAAACTCGGCCACTAATCGGTCAAAAATCGGCCGAATCGGTCAAAAATGGGACTAATCGGCCAAATCTTACTAATCGGTCAACTTTTAAAAAATTAATAATTTAGGTATTCTACTTAATTTGGGGATCGTTTATTTCACTTATAATGCACAATGGGCCTCATAATCAGAATTGGAGCCTTTTATTGAGGTTTGGAAATATAGTAGGCTTGGAATCAGTTAAGATCTTTAGTTTGGTCTCCAGAAATACCCAAAACTTGTAGGAAATGCCAATCCGATTAATCACCGATTAATCCTACCTTACCGATTAATCGCTGCAGGGTGGTCGACCGCCCGACTACCGATTCACGATTTTTGCAACATTGGAAAATTCTGAGTGTTCAAAAAGTTCTCGGCGTTTGAAGATGTTCTCGACGTTGATTTTTTGACCAAAAATTTCTCGATGTTAGAATTAGAAATTTCTTCGTGAAATTTTTTCCAAGATGTTGTGTTCTTGGTTACAAAAAGCGTAGATATTCTCGGTGATTCACACAGTTCTTGGTGTTAAGTTCTCGGTGTATTAAGAATTATTGTACTCGTTATTTTGACCAAAATGTATAGGTGATTGACATTTCATGTTGTAATAAGATTTCTCGATGAAACTTTATTTTTCTCGGTGTTAAGTTTTCGGTGTCTAACTTTAAACAAGTTCTCGGTGTGATATGAAGTTCTCGATATGATATGAAGTTCTCGGTGTTGACCAGAAAGTTCTCGGTGTTGATTGTTTCTAGGTGTTAGGGTCCTTGCCTAAAAAAGTCAAAATTTCTCGGTGAAATCCCGAATATTTCTCGGTGAACTAATTCTCGATGCCATGTCACAATATAATGGAGATAACACACTAGCCGATAAAAAGTTCTCGGTGGTCCTAAAATTCTCATTCAAAGGTTCTCGGTGAAAAGTTTAAGGTGCCATGTCACTTGATAATAGAGGTCTAATTTTACCAAAAAAATTTCTAGATGCCACGTCACTACCGACTATTTTTGAATCTACCGAGTAAATATGAAGCTACCGAGTAAATTTGAAGTTACCGAGTAAAACTAACCCGAAAGTTTCTACTCAAAGTCACCCATAAGTTCGATTCTAGTGTTTGTTTTTGGATTTTTCTTTCATAGATCTCTATAATATCACCTAAACTAACATAAAAATTCAAAGCTTTAATAACTTTAACCGTGAAAGCTAAAATTTGACCTATGAAAGTTCTCGGTGTAATATTTTCTTGCGTTTCCAAATCTAAAACCTATCCAAACACTATCTAAACTACTAAATCAACCCAATATCATCATGAGGCTCTGGTACCAATTATTGAATCTCATTTGGTATCAAATCTCACACATGAAATGGTCTTAAAACTAGAGAGAGAGGCGTGTGTCTGGAGAGATTGATGTGGTCATAGAAGATTTGGACTTGGAGCCAAAGGTCTATGCCATGGTGAGGGACTTTTTGGAGTAAGTCCTTGAATCGAGTCCATGCCTCGTAGAGGGTTTCGCCTTGACGTTGTTGGAACATCAAGATATCATTCCTTAGCTTGGTAGTTCTTCCTGGTGGGAAAAACTGAGCAAGGAAACGAGTGGTGAGATCATCCCAAGAGGTGATGGATCTGCGGGTAGACGCTCTAGCCATTGACTAGCTTGGTCCCGCAGAGAGAATTGAAAGAGACGCAGTCGGGTCGTCTCTCGAGTGGCAACATCAAGGTCTATAGAATCAACGATTTTGAGAAAGTCCTTGAGATGTTGATTAGGATCTTCGGAACGAAGTCCATGGAATACGCATCCGCTTTGCACCAACCGGATGGTGTCGGATCGCAAGGGACTGACATTGGCTCCTTGAGTGAGCTCAATGGTGTTTCGATAGCCATGGTGGCTAGGACGGGAGTAGTCTCCTAAGGTACGGGCTCTAGGAGGTGGGTGTTGTTGTGGTGGTGGGTTGTTGGGATCGAGGATATTACCACCTTCTATGATGTCGGATGGTAATGGTTACGAACAAAGAAACGAAGAAAAAAGATAGACTAAAGAAAACCTAGAAAAATAAAATAAAAATCTCACTAGAAAGGAATCTAGTGAGTAGACCTAATAAAATAAAAATTCAACCTAAACAATAACTATTCCCCGGCAACGGCGCCAAAAACTTGATGCGTGGTTTTGCGACCTTACAACAGGTTTTACCTCTCGAGGGATCTCAAGAGGCTTGCAATCCCCACCAGGCAGTGTACCTGACCGATGTAGTATAGTGAAGTGGCAAGTACCGGGGGATTGATCGTTCTCTAGGGGAATAGTGTCGTTAGGATTGAAAAACTACTCTAATAGGTCTAAGGGTGAGGGAAGATTCTTTTTGTATTTTTATATTTTTATGAAAGCAAGTAAAATCTCGGGTTTGAAGGAGTGGGCGGAATTAGTTGCTAGTCAACTAACCCAAATAACTACAATTGCAAATAAAATAAAATAACTGAAAATGAAAAGGTTGTGAAACTTATATGGAGAGAAATGTGTTTACTTAGATTTCCTTACTCCCTAACTATCTTTTACCGGTTGATTAGTGTGTATTAATTGCGTGGATGACGGGTGTATTCCTTAATACCAATCGTGGGGTGGCGTACGTACTTCCCCAACTCTATAAGCTCCTACTTCACTCCTATGTCGAGCCGGCTAAGAAGCTCCTAACATGGGATCACTAGAATTCGCTCATGCATTAAATACAACCATAAAAACCTTAGTACGCATTGGTTCATGTTTCTTAAGACGTTCAAGCAAGTTACCGTATAGGAGGTTAGCCAGTTTTCTTAAGCCTAACATCGATAAACAATCATCCAATACAATTAATAACACACCAACAACTAATAATCAATAGTTAGGTTTCATTAGATCTAAGCAAACACAAGATAAATCTAGCCTAGCATGTTAAATAAAAGACAAGAACAAAATATAATCAAACAACACATAGACATATTGAATGATTAATTGATTACTTATCTTCAATTGAACATGGGAGATCCAAGGGTATAAAACCCTTAAAAATGGCAGAAAAATCGTCTTAGGGTTTCTCCTCACAAAGTTGCACACTAATGACTAAAAATTATGAAAATATATATAGGAAAACAGATCTAACGGCGTCACGTTATAGAGCGTGACGCCGTCACCTCACCGCGGTTAGGGTTTCTTGATGGCCTTCTTGATGCCGTCCCCTTTTAATCCTCCAAAATCCTCTCTGGCTTATCAAGGCTTGACGACCTTCTTGACGCCGTCCCCTTTTAATCTTCCAAAATCCTCTCTGGCTTATCAAGGGTTGACGGCGTCACACTAGGGCTTGACGCTGTCACAGGTACTTTTCAGCAGATATTTGAGACTTTGTCGTTTTCTTCACTTTTATGCTCCAAAAACGTTCAAAATGCTTCCTTTTCCAGATTTCTTCTCCAAAGTACCTAAAATGACAAAAGGAACGATTTATGGCAATATTTGATCAAATAAATACGATTTAGGGCTTAAATGACCCCCTAAAAGCGGTACACTTTTCACTTCATCAAATACCCTTACACTTTAGATTTGCTTGTCCTCAAGCAAATGTACTTTTATTCTAGTCAAAATACAAGTTAGGGGTCATTTAACGCTAATATAAAAGTAATTACAACAAATAGTCGTTCCACTTTAATCATAATAAGCACGGAGATTACAGACTAGCACCTCACAAGTAGTGTTTAGATACTCACATCTCTCAGGTGTCATAAAAGTATATCTCACAAATAAAATGAATAATATCTCTCACTACCTGTCATAGCAAATAGATTACCATAGGCTTGGGAAATGATCAAAAACCTCCTCCACTAGGCGTAAGCACCTAAGATAAACTATCAAAGAGGGCTTTTAAATGGGTTATAATGTTAGGTGTAGGGATATGATAAACACGGTTTTGTTGGATAAAGGATATTTTACTGGTGGCGAGTTAAAGATCTTGATTAATTACATGTACAATATGGCGTTGCTAAGCCAAGACTAGACTCGACCTAAGCTAATGAAAGAAAATAACAAAAAGATAAAATAAACATAAAATGAAACGGGATGGTAGTCCGTATTTTTTTTTTCTACTTTTCTCTTCTTTTTTTTTTTTTTTCTTTTTTTTTTTGATTATGCATACACTCTTGCCCTACCATCCAAAATAATACATCGTAGGGGGTTGTATCCCCCTTACACTTGAACTTTTACATAACTTTACAATTAACTATTCTAATGACTCGAATTAAGATAATCGAAACACTTGGAGTACTTTTAAAATATTTAGCACATATGGGGGTAATAATGTTGTTCTTCCCCATTACTCCATTACACTAGTACTTTACCCATGAGTCCCAATCGTCCCAAAATAATATGTACAAGGATATGACTCGACTTAGCAACCATGTAATCAATTAGATAATTAACTTGGGGTTTAAACAAATGTTGTCACAATAATGCACTAAAAATGAGTGCATACAAGGTAGGCTAAAGGCGATTTGGGTGTACTTTTAAGTGGGGTGTAAACAAATTCTTACTTTAAGTAAAATGCTTAAAGTTAGAAACGAAAAGATAGGCTCTGAGGGGTGTACTAGGGGTATCGTGTACTAAAAATGAGTACAACGCAAAGGGTGTGGGAGAATTACTTGACCAATGTAGCCAATGTAATTATAACAAAAACACAGGTGTAAAACAATGGGTTAATCCTAATGCCTCTTATCATGTAGTAAATCTAACTACACGAATGTAGTCTCACTTGTGGCCTCGGAATGGTCCTAACGCAAGTTCTAGAATCTAAGTGCTACCGGTACACACATCATAGCATAAATGCTTTTCCTACCAATTCTAGGGGCGAACCTCACATATTTGGGGGTGGAAAATTTTTTAGTGGTACGGTTTTGTGCTAGTCATTTAACTTCCTATCCATGAGACGCTCATTAAGACCAAAGTTTCACTCCTATATGTTGTAAAAAAATTTAAATTTGGCACTAAAATTGCCTTAACAGGTATTTCTCTCAGTTTTATTACACATCTACCATTAAACAAACAAAAAATCAAGCGTAATAGCATTCTCTAAAGTATCGTACTTTACCCCCCCTTACACTTAAGATGAACATTGTCCCCAATGTTCAAATAACAAGATGTAAAAAGTAATAAGGTAAAAGAATGAAATCAAATACTCCCCTGATTCGCTCGGTGGATAAAGAGGTAACATGGTTAGATCTTCTTCCAAGGTAATGTTGAAGCTTCAAGATTAAAGCAGCGCCAAAAGCTAGATTCCACATACATCTCCTTGTCCAAAATAACCTGTTAAACCTGAGAAAACAAACAAGAAAACCTGCATAACATCGACGGGATAAATCTGTATAAGGATATAATGCTTGTGGAATGATTATTTTGCAGATTCCTGGAGTTTATAAGTTAGAGATTTAATAAAAACTTTTTATGATTCCTGAAGAAAAACAAAACTTTCAAAAATTTCAGAAAATTAAAACCTGACGCCGTCAGGTTGTAAGGCCTGATGCCGTCAGAAATGATCTGACAGAATTCTCATGTTAAGTTTCCAAAAAATTTCTGGAAAAAACTATACCTTACTTCCTGGAAATCCTGCAAAACATCATTATGACTCGATACAAGCATTTGACTCAAACAATTACTAATATGTATGTTAATTTATTATTATTACGATTCATGTTCATTTGTTCTAATAAACCAATTTGGATTTCCCTTACACTTAACTTTTGCAAAATACCTTTATATGTAGTTAAGACGAAGTTAAAAACAAGATAAAGCATTTTCACAATTTAGTTTTGAACATGAATCAATAATAATAAAAATTAAACATACATACGGAAGCAAATAAAATCAAACAAACAAATAAATAAACACACAAAGCAAATAAAGCTTGGGTTGCCTCCCAAGAAGCGCTTTTCTTTATTAACGAGTCTTGTAGCTAGACTCAAAGTCACCGTACATTACGTGACTCCATCATTGGTCACGGTTTCTAGGCCATTCTCATGTCCGGTCTTATATTCCGGTCCTAATTTCAAACAATCCTTGTAGAAACCGGATATCCTTTCCATAACATAGTCTACTCCTTTACTTCTATCTCCATCATTCCTATAGTAGACTGCTTGCTTAAGCTCCTTCTCAACATTTGACAAGTGTTGGAATTGCTCTATCTTATATGGCATTTGGTAGTTTACCTCATCGGTCTCATCCTTAAATCTAACTATCCCTAAGAAAGGTTCATAAGTCATTCTAGAGACCTCAACAAATGGTTTTCCAAAAACTACTTGAGTTAAGCATGCATCGACTATTGGGCGGATATCTTCTACAATTACAAAGTCGGTGGCATAGGTGATGTTTCCTACATAAACCGGTAATCCTTTAACTCTTCCCGTGAAGTTACTCATCCAACCCTTATCAGGGAGCATCCTATACCCAAGTTGATTTTTCATTATCAAGTTGTAGTGGGCTCTAGTCATGATGTTTATGGGCGATCTAAGGTCGATGTAAGCTTTCCACACATGTAAATGTCCGATGTTGCACGGTATGTTGAGATTAGAAGGGTCGCCCATTTCTATAATTGGTCTACCTAGGAAGTATGGTGTCTCGGGGTCATCGAATAAGTCTGTATGATATGCGCGCTCTTCCTTAGTGGGTAGCCTATTGAAGTAGTCCTCATCATCATCTACTTTTTCAATCTCACTTTTCCTAACTTCTTTATCAACCTCGACTTTCTTAACCTCATCCTCAGGTTCACTATTATCCTCATTCCTATCAATTGGTTTAATAGTGACAATGTTGACGAAGTGGACATGTTTGGATGAAGAGGGGTCTTTTACTTGGGGTCCGCTATTTGTGTTCCTAGCGTCCTTATGTAGAGGTGATAGCACTTGGTTATCTAGGGCTTTCAATAAGTTGTCAATTTTATTGGTCATCTCCGTTTGTTGTTGATTGAATTCGGATTCGAATCTAGCTATCCGAGCTTCTTGAGATGCCATAAATTTGGACATCAATCATTCAAGATTATTGGTACTACCATAATTGTGGGAAGGATTGTTATTGAAAGTACGGTTTGGGGACGAACCGCTTGATTAGAAACGATTAGGTGGGTTGGAAGAATTGGTTTGTTGTACGTTTTGGTTTTGTTTCCACCTAAAGTTTGGGTGATTTTTCCATGAGGGGTTGTATGAATCACCGTAGGGGTTTGGCTCAGGTTTGAAAGTGTACCACTTATCTCCCGCTCCGTCGGTACGCGAGGATGCGTAGTCCGCAAAAGCTTGTTCGGGGAGTTCCATGCAATCACGAGTGTCGTGGGGACCACTACATATTTCACACGAAGAAGTGATTTTGTTCACTTGGCTTGAAGGTTTAGGAGCCTCGTAGGATTTCATAAGAAACTTGACTTGGTCTTCAAGTTCTATGATCCTACGGTCGGAAGTGCTTGAATTGTTCGAAGGCAAAGATATTGCCTTGACCGTTTTATTCAAATCACGGGGATCATTCCAACTTTCGTTGTCATAAAGAGCAAGATCTTCCAAGAGAGCCCATGATTGTTCCGCACTTAGATCACGTAGCTTACCACAGGCCGATTGGTCAATGGTTTGCCACGTGGAGAGATTGATGTGGTCATAGAAGATTTGGACTTGGAGCCAAAGTTCTATGCCATGGTGAGGGAATTTTTGGAGTAAGTCCTTGAATCGAGTCCATGCCTCGTAGAGGGTTTCGCCTTGACGTTGTTGGAACATCAAGATATCATTCCTTAGCTTGGTAGTTCTTCCTGGTGGGAAAAACTGAGCAAGGAAACGAGTGGTGAGATCATCCCAAGAGGTGATGGATCCTGCGGGTAGACGCTCTAGCCATTGACTAGCTTGGTCCCGCAGAGAGAATTGAAAGAGACGCAGTCGGGTCGTCTCTCGAGTGGCAACATCAAGGTCTATAGAATCAACGATTTTGAGAAAGTCCTTGAGATGTTGATTAGGATCTTCGGAACGAAGTCCATGGAATGCGCATCCGCTTTGCACCAACCGGATGGTGTCGGATCGCAAGGGAGTGACATTGGCTCCTTGAGTGAGCTCAATGGTGTTTCGATAGCCATGGTGGCTAGGACGGGAGTAGTCTCCTAAGGTACGGGCTCTAGGAGGTGGGTGTTGTTGTGGTGGTGGGTTGTTGGGATCGAGGATATTACCACCTTCCATGATGTCAGATGGTAATGGTTACGAACAAAGAAACGAAGAAAAAAGATAGACTAAAGAAAACCTAGAAAAATAAAATAAAAATCTCACTAGAAAGGAATCTAGTGAGTAGACCTAATAAAATAAAAATTCAACCTAAACAATAACTATTCCCCGGCAACGGCGCCAAAAACTTGATGCGTGGTTTTGCGACCTTACAACAGGTTTTACCTCTCGAGGGATCTCAAGAGGCTTGCAATCCCCACCAGGCAGTGTACCTGACCGATGTAGTATAGTGTAGTGGCAAGTACCGGGGGATTGATCGTTCTCTAGGGGAATAGTGTCGTTAGGATTGAAAAACTACTCTAATAGGTCTAAGGGTGAGGGAAGATTCTTTTTTTATTTTTATATTTTTATGAAAGCAAGTAAAATCTCGGGTTTGAAGGAGTGGGCGGAATTAGTTGCTAGTCAACTAACCCAAATAACTACAATTGCAAATAAAATAAAATAACTGAAAATGAAAAGGTTGTGGAACTTATATGGAGAGAAATGTGTTTACTTAGATTTCCTTACTCCCTAACTATCTTTTACCGGTTGATTAGTGTGTATTAATTGCGTGGATGACGGGTGTATTCCTTAATACCAATCGTGGGGTGGCGTACGTACTTCCCCAACTCTATAAGCTCCTACTTCACTCCTATGTCGAGCCGGCTAAGAAGCTCCTAACATGGGATCACTAGAATTCGCTCATGCATTAAATACAACCATAAAAACCTTAGTACGCATTGGTTCATGTTTCTTAAGACGTTCAAGCAAGTTACCGTATAGGAGGTTAGCCAGTTTTCTTAAGCCTAACATCGATAAACAATCATCCAATACAATTAATAACACACCAACAACCAATAATCAATAGTTAGGTTTCATTAGATCTAACCAAACACAAGATAAATCTAGCCTAGCATGTTAAATAAAAGACAAGAACAAGATATAATCAAACAACACATAGACATATTGAATGATTAATTGATTACTTATCTTCAATTGAACATGGGAGATTCAAGGGTATAAAACCCTTAAAAATGGCAGAAAAAATCGTCTTAGGGTTTCTCGTCACAAAGTTGCACACTAATGACTAAAAATTATGAAAATATATATAGGAAAACAGATCTGACGGCATCACGTTATAGAGCGTGACGCCGTCACCTCGCCGCGGTTAGGGTTTCTTGATGGCCTTCTTGACGCTGTCCCCTTTTAATCCTCCAAAATCCTCTCTGGCTTATCAAGGCTTGACGACCTTCTTGTCGCCGTCCCCCATTAATCTTCCAAAATCCTCTCTGGCTTATCAAGGGTTGACGGCGTCACACTAGGACTTGACGCCGTCACAGGTACTTTTCAGCAAATTTTTGAGGCTTTGTCGTTTTCTTCACTTTTATGCTCCAAAAACGTCCAAAATGCTTCCTTTTCCAGATTTCTTCTCCAAAGTACCTAAAATGACAAAAGGAACGATTTAGGGCAATATTTGATCAAATAAATACGATTTAGGGCTTAAATGACCCCCTAAAAGCGGTACACTTTTCGCTTCATCAAATGCACTTCATTAAATTTAACAATAATAATGTGAAGCGGCAAGACTTTAGTCTCAACCAACATTCCTTTATATACTAGGTATGAGGTAGTTGCTAGTGGGGTTAGGTAAATATGTGTCAAGAATCCCATAGAAGAAGTACGGTAAAGTACATCTTCCATTTAATGCATCTATTCTAGGAAACCCGCCAAGCTTACTTTAGTGAATAGTTCTGAAAACTATTCGTTGCTTTTCACCAACTCATATCTTGTTTGACGTTTCACCAAATACACTTTATCCCGCTCAATTGTGTCACTGAAAAGTCCCGCCTAAACTTCAAAGGACTAAGAGCTAAGCTCTATTTTAAGTCAGAGAGCTGAGAGGTTCATCAGGGTATTGTTGACCCCAGATGAAACTTCATCCTTCAGCATGAGTTCCTTCTTCATAGTAACAGACCCGTATAAGCTAGTGAGTATGTCTTCAAACAATCTTCAACTTCTTTGATGATGTCTATGACTTGAACTCTGCTAAGGTTGCTCATTAATTTCATTATCAACGAGTCTTCTTGAGTTGCTCTTTGATTTCATTATCAGAAAGTTTTCTTTACTTAGACTAATTTATTTTCAAATCCTAGTCAGAGACCATTGGGCACTGAATGGGCTCAACAGACCCTTTCGGCATATATTAGTTGCAATAAACAATCTATGTATGAACAAATACCACGCAACATAATACAAGTTTATAGATATGAAGATTAACAAGCATAATAATATCAATGAATCCTTATCATGTTTCACACGATGCCCAAACAAACATAAAGATTACTACTCCATAATTAAACAAGTCACAAGCATATTAATAACATAAAACATAAAAACAGTCATATTTATAAAGGTAAAAAAAATGTACCAAAGTTCAATAAAGTAATTTCCTAAAGCAAAGATTCCAAATCCAAACATGAGCTTTGATTCCATACGCAAGTAATAACTACAAATCCACTATCTAGCCTTCTGAATATTTGACCAATGGTGATGTCACTCCACCTCTGGAAATCAACAACTTATTATAAGGTTTGGATTGGGGTGTTTGGATATGGAATTAAAAAGTGTAGGTAGGTAGAATTTGGTGTTAATTCACCCTACTTGCCTTGATTATCTCTATCTTCTTTCTCCTGGAGATTAGGGGTGCAAACAAGCTGAGCTTTTATCAAGCAACTCGAGCTCGAGCTTAGCTCGATTGAGTCGAGCTTTTAGCGAGCTCAAGCCCAATATATTGGCTCAAAACATATATTGAGCCGAGCTCGAGATTTTGATAGCTCGGCTCGGGCTTTTATCGAGCTTTTTTGATCTTAAAGTAAAAGAGGGTTAATTTGAATATTAACCTAATTAGAAGGACTTACTCCATCAGCAATTAATTAACTATATACCCTTCAAACCCTAATTATTCGTACGTAAAGTTTTGTATTCTACAATCTAAACAGTGCACACTTCTTGGCCATCACTTCTTCTTCCTCAGCCATCAGGCCCATCACTCCATCAGGTATTCTCATTTTTAATTATTCAACTACTATATACTAACTCCCTAAGTTTAGAGTTAATCTTTTATTTGGAAGAATTTGTAAGTTCATTTTGTTGGTCCCGTTACACGGTTAAAATTAACTACAAAGTTAAGCTAACCGTGTTCCATAGCTTAGTAATGTATTGATTAACTAGACAAATAAGTAAAAATGTAAAGGATAAAGACAAGAGTTTTTCAACGTTTAAATTCTTATTAGAAGTTAATCAAAAGAATCTATACCCAAGTGTTTGCAGAAAAAATACTTGGGATTGAAATGACAAGTATGGTATTGTCTCCTCACTAAACTTAAGCTAAGCTTAAGTGGCAACTATCAGGAACCACTGAGCTATCTCAAGGACAAGTTTGCTCTATGGAGGTGTAAAAGTGGTTTGTGAATGTCTAAGCATTAATTGCACAAACTTGCCCATTTTTACTCCATCTTATGATCCTATTTATAGACAAGTAAAAGAGCAACCATTATGTAAAAGATAAAAGATGAACTAAGCTAATCAGGACAAAATATTGATGTATTTTGTCACTGTTACAAGAACCTATTTTAGGTATAGGACAAGAGTGCTTTCTGAGTAACAGTGATGACACTGTTCTTGGTATGTAGCCTTTCAAGGAAAGTTTGACCTTAGAAAGATAAGGACTTCTCTAAGTCAGTTCAAACATTTCCCGCCTTGTCCCGCCTTTCCTTCAGTCTCATAGTTCTTCTGTCTTTGGTCTTCAGTCTTCATTCTTCATAGTTGTTGAGGAGACTAGGGTTCAGTGAGTTATTTTCATCACTCACTGAACCCATTATCTTCTTCTTTGGCTTAGGTGCCATTCAGGGAGTTCTGGCTCACTGAATGGAGAATCCTTCTTCTTAGACTCGTCCTAGGCATCTTGAAGATAACTCACTGAGTGACCTGAGAACGTTTAAGGATATACGACACTTAGGTTAATTTCTATTTAAATCCTTGTTTAAGGAAGCTTGGGTACTGAATGGACCCAACAATCTCCCCCTATTTGGATATAAATATAGCCTAAGTGTTTGATCAGTGTTAGTGAGCAATTGGGCTTCTTCTTACACTGAAGATACTATAAAGTAATTAAAGGACACTGATTTAATAAACATGGGCCATCATCTTATTCATCAATATTACATCAGTCCTATCATCTAAACAAAATACTCAGGGTTAAGTACTCAAACTTCCTTAATTCCCATGAGTTCAAGTTTTACTTTCTTAGACACCAACACCTGCTTGTCGGGTCTCGCACTCATCATCTTCTCCATCAGTCTGATGAATTCATCATTTTCAGGACTCTTCACATGGAGTGCCATCAGCTTGTAGGCCAGTAGGGTTGTAGTTTCCACCAGGTGAATGTCACTGACTCTCTGGAAGGCTTGTTGACTAAACTCGTCAATGAAGAAGATACCAAACTCAGGGTGCTTGATCACCTTGTTGGGAATGAACTTGACACCTTCAGGGGGAATCCTGTTGCAGTGAAGAGCAGCAATGAATTGTTCAGGTTCCTGACCTATTTCTTTTCTTTTCCTCTTGTGCTTTGAGTTGGTTCAGGGATTGTTAGACCCCGAGAAGCAAGTGCCTTCTGATGGTCAATTCCAAGCTTTTGGCTACCCTTTCCAGTTTCTCATACTTGTTTGTCAAGGAAGCCAGAAGGTCAGGGATGCACTTGGTGTTCTTCTTCTTCAGGATGGGTCCCATTATGTCCCATTCCTTGATCCCAAATGCTGAGAACTTGAAGGGAGCATTCTTTTCAGACTTCCTTGGTCCTCTTTGAAAAGTTATGGCAAGAAGATCAGTGTTTTCCTGAATAATCATGTCAGTGATGGGACCTTCACCCTTGGTCTTAGTCATGGTCCAGACATACCTTTCATAGTTCCTTTTTTTCCTTTCGCTGTTCAGCTTGACCTTCAGGTTGTGTTCTTTGATTAGGTCAGCCTGAAGTTTAAGGAACTGTTCCCCCTGATGTTTTGCTCAGTCTCTCTGATCACCTCCTTGGCTACTTTAGCAATAACAGGCTTACTGAGCAATTCAGCCTGGATCCTATCTTCTTCTTCTAAAACAGCAGCCACTTCTTCATTGGTTCCCCTGAAGACTTTCCCATTGTGCAATATGACTTCCATAAGTACTGGTGCATCAGGATTAGGACGCACTTCTTTTGGTGCCTTAACAAGTTTGGGAGCTGAGTCTTCAGTTTCCATGATTCCCTTCCCTTTGTCAGTGGGTGGGGGTGTACTGAAGGAGGATTCAGGGAATGTTGTGGTTGTTGTTCCTTCAGTTGAAATATGAGTGGTAGCAACAACCAGTGCTGAAGATGTTGTAGTTCCTGGCATGAAGCTTTGAAGAGGGACGGCTTCAGTGATAACTTCAGCATTAGGTTCAGGAACTGGTTCATCAGGAGTGGGTTTCTCCCCCTCAACAGATGCTGGAGCTTTAGTAGAAGCATCTGTTGATTTAGTAGCAGGGTGAAGTGGAGAAAACTGAAAAAGTGTCAGAATGGTAGAGACCATGCCCTTGATTTCTGAGGCCTCTGTCTTCAGTAAGGAGATGTCATTGGCCATGGTGACCTAAGCCTCAGAAAATTGGGTGACCTTGGTGGTGTAGTGGTTGATCAGCTCATTATGTTTGTCAGAGAGTTAGTCAAAGGCTGTGGAGATCGGTATCAGTGACTGACTTTTGAAGGGCTTCCTGCTGAGACCTGAGGGTAGCAAGATCCACCTCCTTGAGGAGCCTGAGGAGTTCACTAATGTTGGATGAGGTGGTCTTGTGTGCATTCATGAACTCAGTCAGCTTGGTGATGAGAACTGGGCCATCCTTGAATTCTTCTTGAATGGCACTGAGAGACTGAAGCAAATTGTTGAATTGCATCCCTTGATCAAGACCCAGTTGCTCAATGGAGGTCTTTAAGTCACTGACATGTTTGTCAGTAGAAGCAGTGAATTTGTGGAGTTGACCATGTGACCCTTCAACAGCCGCCCTGAAGTCAGCATAAGAGGCCGCTGCTTCAGTGTGCTGATCCCACTGCTCTTTAATGATCTCATTGAAGAGGGCAGTATTTGATTTTCTGAGGAACTTGATTCAGTGAGTGGTAGCACATCATCATACTTCTACAAATAGTCTGGAATTGTAGCAGCAGAGTCTGAGGAGCCTGATGTGTGATGAGATGAGGATGATGATGATGATGGTGTGTTAGGTTGATCTTTAGGTAGGGGTGAGTGAGATTGTTGTTCAGGATGAGGGGAGTTGACTTCTTGAGGAGGAGATGAAGCATCAGGTTGAGTATGCTGAGGGGACCCATAAGTGAGTTGTTCATCAGTATCCATGGCATCCCTAGTAGGGAAAACTTCATCACTGGAAAAGTCCACTAGCTCCTCCTCTGATTCCTCATCAATGAACCTGTGGATATCAGTCAGAGTAGGAGCGAAGGTTATATCCAGCTCCCCCTCAGAAGAGGGATTGCCTTTGTTGTGGCCAGGTTCTGACCCCTCTAGAAGAACATAGTGGGTTGTCTCTGCCTAGTCCGCAGAGTCAGTTCCCAAGTCATGCGCAACGCCATGAGGGGGTGTAGATTCCATATTGTTGTTCCCTTAACACGCTTAGAGTTAACTAAAAAGTTAATCTATTTGTGTTTATGACTGATACGATGTATTTCATTAATTACAAGTTATAAGTAAAACGTAAATATAAAAACACAATGTTTTTCAACGTTTAAATTCTTATTAGAAATCAATCAAAGAATCTATTACCCAAGTGTTTTGCGGAACAAACACTTGGGATTGAATAGACAAGTAATGGTCTCTCCTATCTAAACTTAAGCAATGCTTAAGTGGTAACAATTTCGACCCACTGAGCTATCTCAGGGATTGGTTACTCTTTGTAGGAGAAAAGGGGTATTGTGAAAGTCAAAGCTTTTAATGCACAAAATACCTAACCCACTTTTCTCCATCTGTTTGCTATTTATAGGCAAACATGTTTAAGAGTACTGAAGATTAAAAATACATAAACAATAGGAAGGCGTGTCTGACAACTATAACAGTAATTGTCATTTCCAAGAACCAATAGGATTGCGCCAAAAAGTCTTCGAGTGTCAGTCCTGACACTTCTTGACTTTTAGCCGCTTTAGGGATAGTTTGTGTCTGACCCCGATAAGACTTGTTCTTATCTCTTCAACCCTTCCCGCTCAATCCCGCCTTTCTTTCAGGCTTCAGGTTCTTCAGTCTTCGCCTTCAGTCTTTAGTCTTTAATCTTATTGTTGTTGAGGAGACTGGGGTTCATTGAGCTCTTGTCTAACGCTCACTGAACCCATTACCTTCTTCTTCATCTCAAGTAACACTTCAGGGAGATCCGCCTCCCTGTGTGGTGAGTCTTTCTTCTTAGACTCGTCCTGAGCATCTTGAAGGTAACTCACTGAGTGACTGTTCAATCAGTGACCTAATTGTGTTTTTGGTTGATTAACACTTAGCTTAATTTGTATTCAAATCTTTTTTTAAGGACTCTTGGGTACTGAAGGACCCAACAATCTCCCCCTATTTGGATATAAATTATGCTTAAGTGTTTTGATCAGTTATGAGTGAGCTAATGACTTCTTCTCATACTGAATGTACTAGAAAGCAATTGAGGACACTGAAATAACAAAACAAAGGGCCATCATTTTATTGATTTCATTACATAAGTCCTAACAACTAATAAGTATAGGATAATGGTGTTGCAGATTCATTCAGTCCAGTTTGTATCCAAGGGCTTCAAGCTTAGGTCTCTTGGATTCTAGCTCATGTTGATCAGGATGTTCTTGAATCTTGGTTCTCAGGTCATGGCAGAACCTCACATTGGCAGGACTCTGAATTGGGGAGGCCATCATGAGGAAACCAAGCATGGCTTTGATTCCAGCCTGATCAATGTCATTCCATCTTTGGAAGGCTGGGTCTCCAAACTCATCAGTGAAGAAGAGACCCCTCTCAGGTAGTTCAATGACCTGGTTGTTCACAAATTTAACTCTTTCAGGGAGAGCTCAGTTGCATTCAAGGCCAGGAACTTTGATCTCAGGCTCAGACTCAAT
The DNA here is from genome assembly GCA_021014915.2 of Artemisia tridentata subsp. tridentata. Taxonomy (NCBI): domain Eukaryota; kingdom Viridiplantae; phylum Streptophyta; class Magnoliopsida; order Asterales; family Asteraceae; genus Artemisia; species Artemisia tridentata. Next base: position 163,411,662 of record CP139503.1, read on the forward strand.
TTGCTTCCTCTTTCTTCTAGAGGACTGAGAGGGAGCAGGTTGACTGGTTGGAGCTGGGAGAAGTGATAGAATACCAAGTTCTTGAGGTGTTGCTGTCAGTTTTTCATATCTTAGCTTCAAGGACTTCATCAGTTCTTTGACAACCACAATCGACTTCTTGAATACGATTGGACCCAATTCATCCAATTCAGTGATCCCAAAGTCAGTGAATCTAAAGGGATCATGAATTTCAAAGTTCCTCTTGTCAGGACCTCTGAATACACTGATGCTAGCAGACTTGGTGTTTTGATGAATCTTTACATCAGTGATTGGTTCAGGTCTCAGTCTGCTTATCATAACCCATTGGTACTTCTCAATCCTCTTTTTCCTTACCTCCTCAGCCTTTTTCAACTTTCTTCTCTTTTCTTCCTGAGAGCAGTTATCTCAGCATCCTGAGCTTTCACAATGCTCTGACCACCCTTCCTTTCAGCAAGGGCTTTTGGTTCAAGTCCAATCTTTTCGGCCTCTTCATTGACCACCTGGATGAGGGCAGACTTTTTCAGCCTCTCTTCTTCAGCTGCTTTCTTCAACCCTTCTTCCTTCTCCATATGAGCCTGAATTTTAGCCTTAGTGAGAAGATGCATCACTCTATTGATCTCATAAGGGACCTTGATTGGTTCATCAGGGTCAGGCCTTCTTTCTGAGGAAGCAGGCACCAATATTGTAGGCTCAGGCTCAGTAGAAGTGAGAATGCCTTTGCCTTTATCTTGAGTTAATGATGGGGTTGTTTCAGGAATCTCCCCCTCAGTGTGAGAAGGAGGTTGTTGGCTGGAAGAAGATTCAGTGACTTTCTCCCCCTCAACTGTTGCTTGAGCCATTGTGAGAGCAGGAGTTGGAGTGCTCACTGAAGTTGAGGGAGCAGCCTGACCTTTGAAAGCCTGATAGATCTCAGTCATCATGGATTTGATGTCTGAGGTGTCTTGCTGAAGTGTGGATACCTTGGCTTCAAGAGATGCCTGAGAAGCCTCGATAGCAGTCATCCTAGGCCCAAGATTTCAAGCCAAGGAATTCGAAGATTTGGCTCATGATGCCAAATGTGCCTCTAGAAGAACCAGGGAAGACTTGATGGAGTCCACTGAAGAGCTGAGACCCTGAAGATTAGAGGATTTCAGCATGTTGACAACCTCAGTTAACTGAGTTGACTGTTGCTGAAAAGTCTCAGAAGCCTGAAGAATTTTCTTGTTGAGCTCAGGGTCATCTTTCACTGACTCTTGAATAGTTGCAACGCTCTTGGTGATGTTGGAGAGAGTAGCGTTGAATATTTTGAGATTCTGATCAAGAGTTGTCAAGGAGTAGGAAATCCCAGACTGTTTCGCATTAACTTCATCATGATGAACCTCAACAGATTCCTTCAGGTTGACATAGTGAACTGCAGCTTCACAATGTTGGTCAAAGATTTCTTCAGTGAGCCCTTGGAAGAGAGCATTGTTGGCTTTCTGCAAGAACTTGACCAATTGTCTTTCAGTGAGAGGAAGAATGTTGTCATACTTCCTGAGATTAGCTGGGCATGATGATTCTGAGTCCGAAGAATGATCAGCCTGAGAAGCTGATTCTTCACCTTGTGGTGGAGAAGACTGATGCGATTGTTCAGTGGGTTGTGCATCAGTATCCATATCATCACCTGCCTCAAACACTTCGTCTTCACTATCAATGCTGAGCTCTTCATCAGACAAGAGAACAGCATAAAAATCCACCATGGATTGAATCTGCAACTGGTTTTGGCCAGGTCCTGACCCTGCCATAATAACTGAGTGGGTTTGCTCAGCCTGGCGTTTGGGGTCAGTTCCCGAGGGAATGGATCCGCCTTGAGGGGGTTGTGGTTCCATATCAGCGGGTGGTCGCATGCCCCCTGAGTCTTTGTCCCCATGTGCGCCTTCAAGGACTGGTGGGTGTTCTCCAGTACTATCATGAGGCACACTTTGTGATTGTTGATGGACCCCCTTCCCATCAGGGTTGTACTGTCCTTTTGGGGATTTAGGGTCCTTGACTCCCTGAGACCCTGAGTGTGATTTCTCAGGGCCGTAAACAGGATGTGATTGGGTGTGGGTCCCCTTCTCAGTAGAGTAGTGTTGCCCTACCGAGGATTCAGGACCCTTTTCTCCCTCAAGCACTGATTGTGATTTGTCAGTGCCTTCATCGGGATGTGATTGGGTGGAGGTTCCTGACCCTAGTGACTTGTGTATGTCAGTAGACCAGTGAGGAAATTGGGGTTTGCCCGAGGACACTGAGGATGATTTATCAGTGACCTCCGTTGGCGTTTGTTTTAGGGTCAAGAGGGTCTCAATGATAGGTGTCTCTGAGGTCTTGGCCATTGTTTCCCCTTCTGAGGCGGAGGTCTCAAGGACGAGTGATTTGGGTTTAACCACCTTCTTGGATCCCGCCTTCTTTTTCTTCTTCTCCTGCTTTTCAGGAGAAGGAATGGGTGAGATTGCCTTATCACCCTGAATGACCACCAGCATGTAGTTGGTTAGGGCGACTGGTTGTACCTCTGTAATGCCACTGATATAATTGGCCTTGTGTAGGACGTCAGGTTTAGATCCTTGAGCGTCAGGCCTAATATAGTCAGAGCCAAGTAGGTCCTAAAGCACACAGGAAATGAACCTAGGGTAAGACATGTGTCTTTGCATAGATTTTACTGATAGCTTGGCCACGAGGTCTCAGAAGATTATTCCTCCGATATCTATTTTTCTACCCTCTAGGAGACTGAACACCATCAATTGTTGTGATGAGTTCAATTGCTACGTAGAGGATTTATTTCCCCCAAGGACCTGAATGAAAAAAGTCATCAGGATCCTCTAGATGGGAGATAACCAAGTTTTGATTATTGGTGCCTTTGCCAATAATTGACCTGGGGCCACTTCAGGTTGTTTGGGGTCATGTGGCCCTAGAAAAAGCAATTCTGCTTTAACTTCTTGGTCAATGGGATTGGGCGCAAAATTCTCAGCGAAATCTAGACCAGTGGCCTTGATGAAGGTTTTGTTATCAAGGGAGAGGGTCCTTCTCCCATTCATCACTGAGAAAGTGATTATATAGTCTTTGGTGTCCTCAGGGTTAGTTGCCACTGCTGTACACCAAAATTCCCTCAAGTAGTCATGGTATATGACTGAGGGGGTCTTTGTAAATGCCGTAGCAAGAAATCAGTTTTGTAGATACTTAACTACATTCCTGTACGCCCAAAACTTTTGGGGATAGGCAAAATTAGCTACCACATTGTTCTTGGTCATGTCTATGCCTTCAATGAGGAATTCCACATTTGGGGCGTATGTAATAGCATTAGAAGAAGCCATTTTTGTTGGGTAAGTCTGGGTAACAAAGATGGTTGGGGTTTCTAAAAGCTAAGAACACACATACAAAATTTTGTTTTGAAAGAAAAAGGGCAAGAATTTGCTTAGAATTTTCTAAAAAACGTGTGTCTGATTTTTTTTTGTTTGGGGGTATTTATAGGGAAGTGAAGTGGAGGGTATTTTAGGCATTAAGCGGTTTAATTTCTCAAAAGATATTTTTTGAAAACCGTTTTGAATAAAACTTTTGGGATCCGCATTAAATGCTTAACCACTCCACTATCCCTGTTTTGCGCAACTGTCAAGGCAAACAGTTGTGCCGTCTGCAAAAAGTATAACTTGCAGAGTTGAGTCATCACATATCTGGAATGTGGTGGCCCATGAGGTGCATGCCAGAAAGGCAAAAGAACAAATATTCTTATATTAAATAAGAATTCAGTTACCAACCTCGGACATTTACTAACTAGATACTTAGAGCATTTAAGTTAGCATTGAATGTCACTTGAGGGCCCTGAATGACTCTTCATTCAGTGAACCTGATTGTTCAGGACTTAGGTTTAGTTCCTGAGGTACAAGGGTTCAGGGTAGGTTATCCTGCTTGTTCAGGGACTTGGGTTTAGTTCCTGAGGTACAAGGGTTCAGGGACTTGGGTTTAGTTCCTGAAGTTCAGGGAAGGTGATTCAGTGATCTTTTTCACTGAGGAACACATTGAGTCAGGGACCTGGGGTTTTCAGAGTTTACACTTAGTTGGATGGACTCAATCAGTGGACTGAATCTCAATATCCAACATTCCTAATTCAGCTTTCAGTTTTGTGAAAGTTGGTTCATCCAATGGTTTGGTGAATATATCAGCTAGCTGATATTCGGTAGGAATGAAGTGTAATTCAATGTCACCATTCATGATATGGTCCCTGATGAAATGATACCTAATATCAATGTGTTTTGTTCTCTGATGAAGAACAGGGTTGTTTGAGATGGCAATTGCACTTGTGTTATCACAAAAGATGGGAACCATCTTGTACTGAATTCCATAGTCACTGAGTTGACTTTTCATCTAGAGTACATTTGCACAACAACTTGCTGCTGCAATATATTCAGCTTCAGCTGAGGACATGGCAACTGATTGTTGCTTCATAGTACTCCAACAGACTACTTTCCCACCAAGGATTTGGCAGGAGCCTGAGGTTCTTTTTCTGTCCGTGTTGCATCCAGCATAGTCAGAGTCTGAGTATCCTTTGAGATCAAATCCTGAACATTTTGGATAGTATAATCCAAGGTTTGGAGTACCTTTCAGGTACCTAAGTATCCTTTTCACAGCTGTGAGATGAGATTCTCTTGGGTCAGATTGATATCTGGCACATAAGCACACTGAGAATTAGATGTCAGGCCTTGATGCAAGTAGATACATCAGTGATCCTATCATTCCTCTGAAGAAAGTTTGATTCACTGGTTTACCAGTAAGGTCAGGACCAAGTTTGTTTGGTGGTACCATGGGAGTTTTGACTGAGGCACAGTCACTGAGCTCATACTTCTTTAGTAGGCTCCTGACATACTTTTCTTGACTGATAGAGGTTCCTTTATGAGTCTGCTTGATTTGCAGTCCAAGGAAGTAAGTCAGTTCTCCCATCATGCTCATTTCAAATTTCTTTGCCATCAGTTTTTCAAACTGTTTGCAAAGTTTATAACTTTTTGAGCCAAAGATGATGTCATCAACATATACTTGTACAAGTATGACATCATTATTTGTCCTATAGATAAATAATGTGTTGTCTATCTTGCCTCTGACAAATTTGTTTTGGATCAGGAAGGCTGAGAGAGTTTTATACCATGCCCTGGGAGCTTGTTTCAGTCCATAAAGGGCTTTGTTAAGCTTGCAGACATAGTCAGGAAACTCATGGCTTTCAAATCCAGGAGGTTGCTGAACATAAACTTCTTCTTTCAGTGACCCATTTAAGAATGCACTTTTAACATCCATTTGGTACACCTTGAAGTTCATGTAGGTAGCAAAGGCAAGGAAGATCCTGATGGCTTCCATCCTTGCCACTGGTGCAAATGTTTCTTCATAGTCAATGCCTTCTTGTTGGTTATAGCCTTTGGCTACAAGTCTGGCCTTGTTTTTAATGACTATGCCATTTTCATCAGATTTGTTTTTGAATACCCATTTCATGCCAATGACTGAAACATCTTCAGGACACTTGACCAAGGTCATTACCTTGTTTCTGTCAAATTGTTCCAGTTCATCATGCATGGCCTGAACCCAACTTGGATGATTAAGTGCTTCCTTGACACTTTTGGGTTCAATTGTGGAGATGAAGTCCACAAATAGGCATTCATTGGCTGAGGCTGCTCTCAGTTGTGCAGCCATGCTTCTAGTGAGCATGCCTTCAGTAGGCTCTCCAATTATATTAACAAGTTCTATATCCTGAGACCTAGTCCAACTGTCCTGAGGTCTTGGAAACTGATTAGAACTTGTAGAGGCCTGATGGGTAGGGTCAGGATCAGACACATGATGATCTTCAGTATCATGAGTGTCTGAGTGGGTTGACTCATCACTGTGATTGTTTGGTTCCTGAGCACTTTGTTCAGACTGAATGATTGCATCAGTATTTCTTTGTGCTTCAACAAACTCAGTGATGGTTGGGTAAGGAAGGTTGTGAGGGATGATGTAATAGGAGATGTCAGCATTTGTTTGGTACTGAGTGGAAGGACCATTTTCAGGATGATGTTCATCAGAAGGGTATCTTGATGAATCATCAATGCCTATCTCTTCCACTGAGGTGTTAGAGACACTGATTGCATCAGTACTCTCATCAAAGGTAACATGGAATGTTTCCTCAGTATGCTGTCTCCTAGTGTTGAACACCCTGAAGGCCTTTGAGACAAGTGAGTATCCTAGGAAGTATCCATCATCAGCTTTAGCATCAAATTTCCCTAAGTGATCCTTGTGATTATGAATAAACACAGGACACCCAAAGACATGAAAATAGCTGATGTCAGGGATCCTTCCCTTGAATAACTCATAAGGGGTTTTGCTATGTCTCTTGACAATGATGGATCTTTTTTGTGTATAACAGGCAGTTTTGACTGCTTCAATCCAAAAGTGTTTGGAAAGGACTGAGCCATTTAGCATTGTACTGGCTGCTTCAATGAGTGTTCTATTTTTCCATTCAGCCACACCATTTTGTTCAGGTGTGTAAGGAGAGGAAAATTTTTGGGAAATTCCTTTCTCATCATAGAACATTCAAGTTCATAGTTTTTAAACTCTGTTCCATTGTCAGTCCTAATCTGTTTGACTTTGATGTCATTTTGATTTTCAATGTTCTTGACAAAGGACATGATTGTTTCATCTGCCTGACTCTTTTTGATCAGGAAGTATACCCAAGTGTATCTTAAGTATTCATCCACAATGACCAGAGTATACTTCTAATGGTTAATGGATCTAGGACTGATGGGCCCAAAGAGATCCATATGGAGAAGATGAAGACAGTTCCTGATGGAAAAGTTTGTTTTGGTTTTAAAGGATGCTCTATGATGTTTACCTTTTCACAGGCAGAGCATGGTTTATCCTTTGAAAACACAAGTGATGGTAAGCCAAGGACCTTGTTTTGTTTTATAAGATTGTTTATGTTCTAAGTTCAGGTGGGAGAGTCTCTTATGCCAAAGCTAGTAGAGGGTTTCAGTGGCCTTAGTAAAGAGACAAGTTCCATTCTGAGTTAGACTGGACATGTCCAACACATAAACATCTTGTCTTCTTGGTGCAATAAGGACAACTTCCTAATTAGCATTGAATATGATTCCTTGCTTATCATCAAATTGAACTATGTATTTTACATCACATAGTTGACTGACACTAATCAAATTGTATTTAAGACCATTAACATAAGCTATACTAGTAAAGACTATACCATTGCAGTTTACTGAGCCATAACCTTCAGTGAGACATGATGAGTTATTAGCAAATATCACTTTGGGTCCTGATTCATCCACATATTTGTGCAGATACTCTTTCACACCAATCATGCTCCTTGAACATCCACTATCTAGATGCCAAACAGGATCCCTGGCATGCCTCTGCACAAATGGTAAACTAAGTTAGTTCTTTCTAGGACTCCACATCTTGGAGGGCTTAACTTCGGAGGTCTTTCTAAAGGTGACAATTGATTCATGGTCAGTGGTTAAGTGGACTGAGGTACCACAGGTTTTGCATTTATTTGCAGGGGTAGCCTCAGTAGACTGAGAGGATGACTTGGTCATATCTCTTCTGGTCTGAATGACCTTATCATGTCCTGAGGTGTCATGAGTGGGATCTCCACAAATTTCACAACTATTGTCCATTAGACAATCCTTAGGAAGGTGGTCATTGAATCCATAGTGAGGGCAAGGTGCAAAAGCCTTGGCCTTTTGTTTCTGCTTCTGTTTAGATTCAGAAGGGTGTTTTAAAGCCTGAGCTTTAAAGCCTGCCATTTTTGATGTGGCTGTGTATGATTTGTGATCAGAGGTCCTGTGATCTTCCTTTTTGCAAATCATGTAGTAAAGGATTCTATAACAATCATCAGTGAAATGATTGGTAAAGTGACACAGTTCACATCTTTTCAGGGGTTTGGAGGGTTTTGATTTGGTGCTTGAAAGGGTGTTTTAAATCCTGAGCTTTAAAGCCTGCCATTTTTGATGTGGCTGTGTATGATTTGTGATCAGAGGTCTTGTGATCTTCCTTTTTGCAAATCATGTAGTAAAGGATTCTATAACAATCATCAGTGAAATGATTGGTAAAGTGACACAGTTCACATCTTTTCAGGGGTTTGGAGGGTTTTGATTTGGTGCTTGAGGAAGCTGATTTGTGTTCCTTCTTCTTGGATTGAGAAGGTTTCTCAGAAGATTCAATCTTCTCACTCAGCTTCCTGACCATTTCAGCCAACTGATCAATTTTTGAATTAGGGCTTTCAGTATTTACTTCAGAAGGGACTGAAGTTGATGAGTCATAAGTACTTACTGAGACTTCAAGGGTTTGCCTTTTCAGAACAGTTTCTCCCATTCCTGGATTCTCCTATGGAGAATACTGAGAGTAGACCAATGGTAGGAGGTCTGAGCTAGGTGCAGCACCCTGAAGGATATTCAGAGGTGGGAGTGGTGGATATGATTCTATTTCAGGCTCATTTACTAACTCAGTACTACTGAGTTGGTTAGAGTGTCCAAGCATATTTTTCAAAGCCTGACTTTTAGGAAGCAAGATTTTTTCAGTCTCAAAGTTTGGTAACTTACTGAATGGGTTCTCCCTGACAATCCAGTCATTTGACTTGGGTAGCATTTCTTGCTCAAAAGATATGCCAGCTGGAATAAAGGTCATTTCACTGTGACTCTCACTGGAGGTTTCAGTGAGATGGTCAATTCCTATTGTTTTCTTAGGAATCAAACCCACAGTATCAAAGACCTTGGGGTTCTTTTTAGTCCAGCCTTGAATGACAGCCTTTTCTTTGTTAAGTTCATGTTGTAGGGCTTGGTTTTGTTTCAAAATTTTAGTGTTTTGAATTTGTAGAGTAATAGTTTTTAACTTGGCTTGTTTTAGTACAAGCAATTCATCTCTACACTTATTCAATTATGACACAAGATTGTTATATTTTGAAAACAAGTTAAGCCTTTGTTCTTCAACAAACTTAAGATCTACACAAATATAATTCATATAGGACTGCCAATCAGAATTATCATCTATAGAAAGTAAAGTGTTTACCTTCTTCATGGTTATGTTTACCCACTCTCCATTCCTTGCATGGCTTTTCCCAACAGCCACCTGATCACCTTCAGAGAGTGTCATCAGTGCACTCACTCTAATTTCCTTATCTTCTGAGGAGACCTCTTCTTCATCCCAGTCATAAGCTTCTGCTACAAGAACCTTGTTCTTTGTTTGAACAGGTTTGGGTATTTGAGCAGCCTGAGACATTGAGGGATTAGTTTCAAGAAGTGCAAGTTTAGCCTTAGCTTTCCTATATTTTGCTTCAAAGTCCTTTTTACCCTTTTGAACATTATTGTTTTGAAAGTTTTGGGTCGACTGGGGCATTCTAGGTTGAAACTTGCGAGTTCCTGAGGAACTATTTCCTGAAAAATTTTAAGAGGGTTCTGAGATGGTTTGAGAATAACAGTCTCTAGCAAAATGACCCTTTTTACTACAATTAAAACATTCAGTGGTTTCATTTGCTTTAGCTTTAGAAAAGTTGGACTGATTTCTTTTGATGAAACGTTTTGAATTAGCAAGGAGTGCCCTTTCTTGGAATTCCAAGTTTAAATCATTTAGGTACTCATCACCAGTTCTTTCATCAATCTCATCTTCAGAGTCCTCTTGAAAATCCTGCACAACACCATTAGTATAAAAGGCAGTTGATATGGGTGTAGAGGTCAAGGCCTTTTTGGTCTCAAGAGCTTTTGAGTCTGTGTATCTCCTTGAGATTAAGTTGTCTTCATAGACGAACTTTCCATACATTTCAGGGAGCTCAAGGGTCAGAATGTGATTAGCATTCCTGAGGCCTTGTGAGAAGTTTGGCCACTTCTCAGGGAGACTGTTGATAAAGCCAACATTTGTCTCATGCTTAGACAAAACTACACCATCATTTGATAGTTCGTTTATCAAAGTCTTGTATCTGGTATAAGTCTGAGAGGGACATTCAGAGTCCTTTGCCCTGAAAGTATTGTACTTAAGTTTCAGGTCCATTATACTGTTTTCCTTGGTATCTGAGGGACCCTCAAAGCTATTAATCAAGTCATCCCAAGTTTGCTTGGCTGTTGAACAGTTGATGACTGATTCCATTATATCGTCAGGAAGACAAGATATAATGATGCTTTTCAGGCGTTGGTCTTGATTGACCACCCTCCTCTCATCAATGGTCCATTGAGCTTCAGGCTTGTCAAGTCCTTCAGCAGTCTTTGGGATATAGGGACCTTCTTTGACACAAGTGATGTAGTATGGTTCCATACCAGTCAAGTAGCAAAGCATTCGCTTTTTCCACTTGCTAAATTTACCAGCTTCAAGTATTGGGGCAACAGCTGAAAAGCTTCCACCCTTTTTATCGACTAGCTGGGGCACATTAATATCAGCCATAGTAGGATCTTGGTTTTAAAAACCTTGAGCACTCTTGGTTATTTTTGAAAGATTTTATAAACCAGAGGCTCTGATACCACTTGTTGTTCCCTTAACACGCTTAGAGTTAACTAAAAAGTTAATCTATTTGTGTTTATGACTGATACGATGTATTTGATTAATTACAAGTTATAAGTAAAACGTAAATATAAAAACACAATGTTTTTCAACGTTTAAATTCTTATTAGAAATCAATCAAAGAATCTATTACCCAAGTGTTTTGCGGAACAAACACTTGGGATTGAATAGACAAGGTATGGTGTCTCCTATCTAAACTTAAGCAATGCTTAAGTGGTAACAATTTTGACCCACTGAGCTATCTCAGGGATTGGTTACTCTTTGTAGGAGAAAAGGGGTATTGTGAAAGTCTAAGCTTTTAATGCACAAAATACCTAACCCACTTTTCTCCATCTGTTTGCTATTTACAGGCAAACATGTTTAAGAGTACTGAAGATTAAAAATACATAAACAATAGGAAGACGTGTCTGACAACTACAACAGTAATTGTCATTTCCAAGAACCAATAGGATTGCGCCAAAAAGTCTTTGAGTGTCAGTCCTGACAATTCTTGAATTTTAGCCGCTTTAGGGATGGTTTGTGTCTGACCCCGATAAGACTTGTTCTTATCTCTTCAACCCTTCCCGCTCAATCCCGCCTTTCTTTCAGGCTTCAGGTTCTTCAGTCTTCGCCTTCAGTCTTTAGTCTTTAATCTTATTGTTGTTGAGGAGACTGGGGTTCAGTGAGCTCTTGTCTAACGCTCACTGAACCCATTACCTTCTTCTTCGTCTCAAGTAACACTTCAAGGAGATCCGCCTCCCTGTGTGGTGAGTCTTTCTTCTTAGACTCGTCCGGAGCATCTTGAAGGTAACTCACTGAGTGACTGTTCACTCTGTGACCTAATTGTGTTTTCGGTTGATTAACACTTAGCTTAATTTGTATTCAAATCCTGTTTTAAGGACTCTTGGGTACTGAAGGACCCAACACATATCAGCGGGTAGTTGCATGCCCCCTAAGTCTTTGTCCCCTGAGGTTCCTTCAGGGACTGGTGGGTTTGAGCCAGTACCATCACAAGGAAATGAGATGTTGAGGTCCCCCTTTCCACCAGAGTTGTGCTGCCCTGATGAAGATATAGGGACCGGTACTCCCTGAGACTCTGATTGTGATTTATCAGAGCCATAAGTAGGATGTGAGATGTTGAGGTCCCCCTTTCCACCAAGGTTGTGTGGCCTTGATGAAGATATAGAGACCAGTCCTCCCCGAGACTCTGATTGTGATTTATTAGAGCCATAAGCAGGATGTGAGAGGGTGTGGGTCCCCTTCTCAGTAGAGTAGTGCTGCTCTACTAAGGATTCAGGACCCTTTTCTCCCTCGGGCAAAGGTTGTGATGGAGTAATGCCTTCATCGGGAAGTGATTGTTGAATGGTTCCTGACTTCACTAACTTGTTTATGTCAGCAGAATCTTTAGGAGAGGGTTTGCCCGAGGACACTGAGTGTAGTTTCTCAGTGCCCTCCGTTGGCGTTTGTTCTTTGGTCAATTGGGTACTGGCCTCCTCAATGGGTGTCTCAGTAGGCTGGGGCTTTTTGTGCCTTCTTTTCTTAGGCTATGAAGCAGAGGTCTCAGTGTCGAATGGTTTGGGTTGAACCACCTTCCTGGACCCCTTCTTCTTTTTCTTCTTCTCCTTCTTGGAAGGAAAAGGAACAAGTGATATAGCATCAGCACCCTGAATGACCATCAACATGTAGGTGGTCAGGGTGATTTGTGTGACCTCAGTGGGGTCTCTTGAGTAGTTGGCCTTGTGTAAGACATCAGGGACAGATCCCTGTATATTTGGCCTAACGTACTCGGAGCCCAATAAGTCTTGGAGGACACAGGAAATGAACCTAGGGTAAGACATGTATCTTTGCCTGGATTTCCCTGAGAGCTTGACTATGAAGTCCCTGAATATAATTTCTCCAATATTAATTTTTCTACCTTCAAGGAGGCTGAACACTATCATTTGTTGAGCAGTGTTCAATTGCTCCGTGGAGGATTTGTTTCCACCCAGGACCTGAATGACAAAAGTCATCAGTATCCTCCAAACAGCTGGAAACCATGTTTTTATAATTGGGGCTTTGGCCAAAAGGGTCCCTGCGGCAACATCAGGGTGTTTATCGTCATGTGGCCCAAGTAAAAGCAATTCGGCCTTTACTTCACTCTCTAAGGGTTGAGGGACAAAAGTTCAGTGAAATCAAGGCCTGTAGCTTTGATAAAGGTTTTGTAGTCAAGGGAGAGGGTTTTCCTCCTATTGTTCACTGAGAACTTAATGATAGAGTCCTTGGTGACATCAGGGTTGGTGACCACTGCTGTACACCAGAACTCCCTCAAGTAGTCATTGTAAATGACTGAGGGTGTCTTTGTAAATGCCGTAGAGAGAAAACAGTTTTATAGGTATTTCACCATATCCTTATAAGCAGGAAAAATTTTCGGATAGGCAAAGTTCCCTACGAAATTATTTTTGGTCATGACTATGCTTTCCTGTTGGAATTCCACATTTGGAGCGTAGGTAATAACCTTAGAAGTAGCCATTTTAAGGAAAAAGTTTTGATTTTAAAGAAAAGGTCTAGTTATGAGATGAAAAACACACACGAGTTTTGAGAGAAATTCCTAGAGTTTGATTAATATTTCCAAAGCGTGTGTGTGTTAATATTTGTGGGGGTATTTATAGGGAAGAGGAGAGAGGGGTGTTGGAGAGAGGGGTGTTTTATGCAATTTTGCGAATTTCATTAAAAGGTTTGAAAAATGTTTTGTATAACCGTTAGATATCTGCATTAAATCCCACCAATCCATTTCCCGGGTTTTGCGCAACTGTCAAGGTGAATAGTTACGACGTTCTGCAAAAAGTGCATTTTGCAGGATGACGTTACCACATATAATATCAAAGGATATTACTTGTGAGGAGTGGCATTAAATGCCAAGTGGGATATGTGGTGATGATGTGGGGGCCCAAGATGTGGATGCCAGAAGGTAAAAGAACATATATTTCTAAATTAAATATGTGTCCAGTTACCAACCTCGGACATTTACTAACCAAGTACTTTACAGCATTTAGTTTTGCATTGAATGTCATTTGTTGAAGTCTTGAGGCCCCTGAATGACTTTTCATTCAGTGTGAGGGTGTTTGGGGAAGGTTATTCAGTGAGACATAGGATGCTCATTCACTGAGAGATTTGTTGAGTCAGGGACGATTGGTTACGATTATTTACACTTAGTTGGATAGGTTTAATCAGTGGACTGATTTTCAATATCCATTATCCCCAATTCAACTTTCAGTCTTGTGAAAGTTGGTTCATCCAATGGTTTGGTGAATATATCAGCTAGCTGATATTCAGTGGGGATGAAGCGTAATTCAATGTCACCTTTCATGACATGGTCCCTGATGAAATGATATCTGATATCAATATGCTTGGTTCTCTGATGAAGAACAGGATTGTTTGAGATAGCAATGGCACTTGTGTTGTCTCAGAAGATGGGTGCCATCTTGTAATGGATGTCATAGTCACTTAATTGACTTTTAATCCATAGCACATTTGCACAACAACTGGCTGCTGCAACATATTCAGCCTCAGCTGAGGACTTGGATACTGATTGTTGTTTCTTAGCACTCCAACATACTAGTTTACCACCAAGGAATTGGCAGGAGCCTGAATTACTTTTCCTATCCATGTTGCAGCCTGCATAGTCAGAGTCTGAGAACCCTTTGAGATCAAAACCTGAACATTTAGGGTAGTATAATCCAAGATTTAGAGTACCTTTCAGGTACCTGATGATCCTTTTTACAGTTGTGAGATGTGATTCTCTTAGGTCAGACTAATATCTGGCACATAGACAGACTGAAAATTGGATGTCAGGCCTTGATGCAAGTAGGTACATCAGTGACCCTATCATACCTTTAAATAGAGTTTGATTTACTGGTTTCCCAGCAGCATCAGGACCAAGATTGTTTGGGGGAACCATTGGAGTTTTCACTGAAGCACAGTCACTGAGCTCATACTTTTTCAGTAGGCTTCTAGTGTACTTTTCTTGACTGATGGAAGTTCCCTTATCAGTTTGCTTGATCTGAAGTCCAAGGAAGTAAGTGAGTTCTCCCATCATACTCATTTCAAATTTCTTTTTCATCGGTTTTTCAAACTGTTTTCAAAGTTTGTAATTTGTTGAGCCAAATATGATGTCATCCACATACACTTGAACAAGAATAACATCTTCTTTTGTCCTATAGATAAACAGGGTGTTGTCTATCTTCCCTCTAACAAATTTTTTTTGGATGAGGATGGCTGAAAGAGTTTCATACCATGCCCTAGGGAGCTTGTTTAAGTCCATAAAGGGCTTTGTCAAGCTAGCAGACATAGTCAGGAAACTCACTGCTTTCAAATCCAGGAGGTTGTTGAACATAAACTTCTTATTTCAGTATTCCATTGAGGAAGGCACTTTTTACATACATTTGATATACTTTGAAGTTCATGTAGGTTGCATATGCAAGGAAGATCCTGATGGCTTCCATTTTTGCAACTGGTGCAAATATTTCTTCATAGTCAATGCCTTCTTGTTGATTATAACCTTTGGCAACAAGTCTGGCTTTGTTCTTAATAACTATGCCATTTTTATCAGTCTTGTTATTGAATACCCATTTCATGCCAATGATGGAAACATCCTGAGGACATTTGACCAAGGTCATTACCTTGTTTCTGTCAAATTGGTCAAATTCATCATGGATAGCCTGAATCCAACTAGGATGTTTCAGTGCTTCTTTGACACTCATAGGTTCAATATTGGAGATGAAGTCCACAAATAGACATTCATTGGCTGAGGCTGCCTTAAGTTTAGCAGCCATGCTTCTAGTAAGCATTCCTTCAGTGGGCTCTCCAATTATGTTGACAAGTTCTATATCTTTAGACCTAGTCCAACTGTCCTGAGGTCTTGGATATTGATTTGAGCTTGTAGAGGCCTGATTGAGTGGTGGTGTAGGTTCAGGTGCAGAAACTTGAAGATTTTCAGGATCTTGAGTATCTGACTGACCAAGTTGATCACTGAGATTGATTGGTTCCTGAACAACTTGTTCAGACTGATTGATTTCACCAGCACATGTTTGTGCTTCAACAAACTTAGTGATGGTTGGTTGAGGGAGGTTATGTAGGAGAATGTAGCCGGATATATCAGCATTTGCTTGATATTGAGTGGAAGGATTACTATCAGGATGATATTTATCAGGAGGGTATCTTGATGAGTCATCAATTCCAATTTCTTCCACTAAGGCGTTTGAGAATCTGATTGCTTCGGTACTCTCATCAAAGGTGACATGAAATGTTTCCTCAGTTTGTTGTCTCCTTGTATTGAACACCTTGAAGGCTTTAGAGACGAGAGAGTATCCTAGAAAGTATCCATCATCGGCTTTTGCATAAAATTTTACTAAGTGATCCTTGTGATTATGAATAAACACAGGGCACCCTAAGACATGAAAATAGCTGATGTCAGGGACTCTTCCTTTGAATAACTCATAAGGAGTTTTGCTATGTCTCTTGACAATGATGGATCTGTTTTGAGTATAACAGGCAGTCTTAACTTCTTCAGTCCAAAAATGTTTGGATAGTACTGATCCATTTAGCATTGTCCTAGCCACCACAATAAGTGTTCGATTCTTCCTTTCAGCAACACCATTTTGTTCAGGTGTGTAAGGAGAAGAGAAGTTTTGAGAAATTCCTTTCTCATCACAGAAACACTCAAGATAATGATTTTTGAATTCAGTCCCATTGTCAGTCCTAATTTGTTTGACTTTTATGTCATTTTGGTTTTCAATGTTCCTGACAAAGGACATGATTGTTTCAGCTGCCAGACTCTTTTTGGTCAAGAACTAAACCCAAGTGTATCTTGAGTATTCATCTACTATGACCAGAGTGAACTTCTCATGATGCATGGACATTGGACTGATAGGTCCAAAAAGATCCATATGGAGAATATGAAGGCAACTTTTGATGGAGAAGTTTTGCTTGGTTTTAAATGATGCTCTATGATGTTTACCTTTTTCACAGGCAGAGCAGGGTTTATCATTTGAAAACACAAGTGATGGTAAGCCAAGGACCTTGTTTTGTTTGACAAGATTGTTTATGTTTTTGTTGGTCCATGAAATCTAAGTAAAACAAGAACATATTCATTGATAGTGAAATGATTGTTACAAGATTACTCAAAACCTATTAGATTACATGATAACATCTTCAGCTTCTTCAAGGGGATAATTCCGGTAAATCATCCCCTATGGGTACAAATTAATCATCCCATTTGACAAATAAACTCTCACTGATTCAGTGAGAGTGATGATCCTATCAACTAACACACTATGTGTGTATTTGTGTCTATTTAGGAATGCATACTAACTCTATTACAACATACGAATATATAAGCTAACTAAACAAGTGCACATGGGTTGGTGGTCCCCATTGACTTTTCTTTATTGAAAAGTCACATCACCTTTCTTTATTGAAAGGCACACCAACACTCCTTTTGATGTACTTTGTCTGACTTCTATCTTTTCTTGTAGAAGTTCGCGCCCATATATCAGTCTGCCTTGTAGAGATAGTATCTTCAGGGTCACTGAGATATTTGTCAAATCTCAGTGATGCTGGTGTTGTTTGTAGCTCGTATACTTTACTCACTGACACCGTCTCAGTAGGTAAAGTGTTTCTTCAACAACGGGCTTTTTACAACACTCACTGATTTCTTTATCAGTGAGTTAAGCTATTTTATTTTCAAATCCTTGTGGGGTAATTGGGGCAAATTCTTGACCCAACATTCTCCCCCTATTTGAATATACAAATAGCTTGGGTGAATGAAGTACTGGTCCTGCTTTTCCAAGAACTTTGGTTTTAGTTCCTGAGGTTCATGTGACTGAGGGTTCAGGGTCCTGATGGTTCAGGGGTTCAGTCACAAGGGGGTTCAGTAACCAGTTCAGTCACCAAGGGTTCAGGTGTTCCTGTGGGGTTCAGGTTCCTGAGAGGTTCAGTCAGGAGGGAGTTCATTGACTGATGGGGGTTCAGTGACCTGGGTTCAAGAGGGTCAGTCACTGAAGGGTTCAGGGGGTTTTGTGCTTCAGTGAGTAAGGAGACCTGGTTCAATTATGATACATCAGTGTTCTCCTTTTCTTTTTTTGTCATACATGTGAGAATTTACAACTCACTTAGGCTATGCCTAAAGACATTTTAATCACTCACTGAGTGAGAAGACCTGGTTCATTTTTGATCCATCAGTGTCCTTCTCTTTTATACAAAGTTACAACATATTCAGTGACAAGTTTTAAACACTTTGGTTTCACATTTTGAGACCAAGTTTTGATACATCTAAACTTCCTGAATAGCAAACTTTATATTACCCACTTTTTTTTTTTTTTTTTGTTTTTGTTTTTGTGGGTTAGGGATATAGTGTTGGGTTTTATGGGTTCATGTTGTGAAGTATACTGATGATCTTTACTCAGTTGATCACCAATGCTTCAGTCACTACCTGAAGCATAACTACCAACTCCCTGATCAACACTACTGCCTCTAAGCTTCCCACCCTTGTCACACCCTAAAGGATCCTTCAAGGTTGTGATCCCACCCTCTGAGTGACAGCAGTTTAGTTTCATTTGACTCAGTAACCATTACATGTTTCCTGAGTCAAACACTTCCTGAGTACTCTTCACTTCCCTGCTCCCTTCCTGCTCCTCTCTCCCCCTCAAAATTTTGCGCCTCCACGCAACTTTTTGACCTGTGTATCTCAGCCTGATATCAACGTTTTATCTCACTGAAAAGTTCAGGTTCCTGGTGAGGATTCAGTCACCAGGGGTGTAGGGGTCCTGAGGTGGGTCATTTGACTGAGGTGTTTCAGGAGGGTCCAGGGGGGGGCCTGATGGGGTCAGGGGGGGTAGGGGATGGGTGGGTGGGGGTAGGGGATGGGTGGGTGGGGTTTAGTTCAGTGAGTGAGGGTTTGGTTTCTTGGTTTATACCTGTTTTCAGGTTTGTTTATCAGGGACTACTACTTATCAGGTAGTCTCTTCAAGAATACAGCCAGTGTAGAGCAGTTTACACTCCCTGATTCTTCCGTCACACGCACCAGAGTTAACCCCATTCACTGATAATTGCTAACGCCTCCCTTAACACACCCTGATTTTCTCAGGGACACTGATGGGCATTCCAACCCATTTTACCTCATCCTGATGGTTCATCAGACTGATTTTCATCATCCCTGAAACCATTCAGATTGTAACCCGTATTCATACTACTTCCTGATATCATATCAGGATCCCTGATAAACCCATTCGCCCCATACCACCTGATCAAACACCACACACTGATCCTTTCACTCAGCCCCCTGAATTTCACCAAACCTCCTACACAATCATCACACTTTATCAGTTCACCCTCTATCCTCCTGAGCTACCCATCCCTCGCCTGATTTTTTTCATCAGACTCCCTGATAACATTTTATCAGTCACCTCTTATATCTCTTAACACAACAGCCCTATTCAGTCCTATGAAGCCCAATATCTCAGCTTGAGTCAACACCCTGAATAAATTTTTTATCACCAACAGTGACTTTATCATCTTCATAAACCCATCAAAATCGATTCATAACCTAATCCCAAACTAGACATTTGATCTAATCCACATCTCAGTTTCTATTTAAAAACTGAATAAACCCATCAAACAAAGAAACCTACTGATTCAATATAATCAGCCAAGAATCCATTCTAAAAAAAAGAAGAACACCAAATCTCGTCCCTACCCTAAAACAAAAAACTGGTCCTCATCATACTCGCAATACCCTCAAACAAAAACCATCGATCGAAAACAAAAAAAATGTTTCACTATTTCCTGAAATCCGAATCTTGTTCATTGATGGATCTGGGTTTTGATATGATTCTTGATCGTGAAAATGGATTTTTTGAGGTTTTTCGAGTTTGATCTCCTTAGAGATCTGATGATTCTTGGTGACGTTTTTGTTAGTTTTTTTTTTATGGACATGTTTTTTGATGTTCGATCTATGTTTGAGTGATGAGAGATGAATATGTATCTGTGTTTTTCGTTTGGTAGGAATATGATTTTTGTTAGGAGGAGTTGATCGATTTGGGGAGAAGGAGGATTTGAGATGTGGGTTTTTTTTTTGTGTGTTATAGATTTGGGAGATGATAAGATTTGTTTGGTAGGGATATAGGATTTTTAGATCCGGGTTTTTGGTAGGTGGGGATATGTGGGGATAAGATATGTGTGGTGTGTGGGGCTTCAGGGAGGGGTTTGGGTATGTTGGTGTATTTGTCAGTCACCATAAATGTGTCTCTCCCCCTCAAAAATTGCTATATCAGTAGCAGTTTTTGAAGAACACATTTAATATTTTTTGAAGAATGTTATCAGCAATCACATGGATCTGGCTCATAAGAATGAACCTTAGGCTCTGGTACCACTTGTTGGTCCATGAAATCTGAGTAAAACAAGAACATATTCATTGATAGTGAAATGATTGTTACAAGATTACTCAAAACCTATTAGATTACATGATAACATCTTCAGCTTCTTCAAGGGGATAATTCCGGTAAATCATCCCCTATGGGTACAAATTAATCATCCCATTTGACAAATAAACTCTCACTGATTCAGTGAGAGTGATGATCCTATCAACTAACACACTATGTGTGTATTTGTGTCTATTTAGGAATGCATACTAACTCTATTACAACATACGAATATATAAGCTAACTAAACAAGTGCACATGGGTTGGTGGTCCCCATTGACTTTTCTTTATTGAAAAGTCACATCACCTTTCTTTATTGAAAGGCACACCAACACTCCTTTTGATGTACTTTGTCTGACTTCTATCTTTTCTTGTAGAAGTTCGCGCCCATATATCAGTCTGCCTTGTAGAGATAGTATCTTCAGGGTCACTGAGATATTTGTCAAATCTCAGTGATGCTGGTGTTGTTTGTAGCTCGTATACTTTACTCACTGACACCGTCTCAGTAGGTAAAGTGTTTCTTCAACAACGGGCTTTTTACAACACTCACTGATTTCTTTATCAGTGAGTTAAGCTATTTTATGTTCAAATCCTTGTGGGGTAATTGGGGCAAATTCTTGACCCAACAGTTTTTTGTGGAAAACTAGAAAGGGGGGGGGGGTTGAATAGTTTTACGTCTTTTTAATTTTATTATGAAAACCTTTGTTTACTTTTTAAAACTTTGATTCCATCTTATGTGAATTCAACTTTTGAACAATATGAACAAATATAAGTAAATGTAAATAAACAATGCAAGTAAAGTAAATGAAATGAAATGAAAGATAGAGATGGAAAGATCAAACCACAATCCACGGATTTATAGTGGTTCGGCTACAAGGACACCTTCCTTGCCCTACTCGACTCCTCGAGTCACCTACTCGAGAGTTCACTTCACTATGTCAACAAAATCCCTTGTGGCGGAGAAACCTTACACACTTTTTCTTACACCAATTTAACGACACAAAGCTAGATGTCGAGTCCTAATCGTAGCTAGAACCAATCTCACAACTTCTACACACCTTCTTCACAACTTCTTCACGACGGCTTCACAACTTCTTCACAACTTCTTCACGGATACTTCACGACTTCTTCACTACGGCTTCACAACTTCTACACTACTTCTTTACAACACCACTACTTACTTACACTTTGATCTACTTATTACAACTACACAACACCTTATCAAATACTTTACACAACTACAAAAACAATATGAATTAAACTACAATACTTCTTCTCTAGTTGTTGAAGGAGTATTCTTCTTTTGCACTTGGATGGTAGAAGCATGGATCACTTAGAAACCAATGCTTAAGAATATATGATCAAAGGATTTAGAAAGATATAAGAAGAGATTTAGAACAGAAGGTTTGGGGTGCAAAAGGTGAGGAAAAAGTCCAGGAATGAACCAGTATTTATAGGCAAAGCTGGGGACTGGAGGAGCGTGGCCGGTCCCCTTAATTATTAAGGGGGCCGCCTGCTTAATTAAGGGGGCCGCCCCTTATATCCGTTGCCCAGCTTTGTCTTTTTGTGGGGAAGGTTTTTCTGGAACATTTTTGCCATTTTTGGTTGAAAATTTGAATTCATAAATTTATTATGGATTAAACATTTTCCTTTAATTTCCAAAAATGATTTTGTAAAAAATTGATATTGGTTCTATTTGGTCAAAGTAATCACAAGTCAAACTTCTCACGAAGAAAAGTCAACTTGAAACCATTAACGCAAAAACAACCAATTGTAATAACCGGATAAGCGTATACCCGGGTCGTTCTCCCTGCGAGGCGTGAAATTGAGGATATCGATTGAGGTTCGGAATTAAAATGCTTGAAATAACGAGGGTTGATTGGGTTTCTAAAATCTACTAAAACAAAAAACAAATAACGTAAACCGGGAACTACGAACGAGTAAAAACCTCAAAATTTAAAAAAAATTAATCCTACGAGTACCAAAATAATTTTCCTACGTCCTAAATATAAAAAAGAAAATTTTGAAAAAAAGAAAAATATTTTTTTTGACTTTTTAATAATTTTTTATAAATTAAAAACTATTTAAAAGAAAATAATTGATTAAAAATACTAAACGAAAAAAGAAAATTCTGAAAATTTTTATTAAAATACTTTAGACTCAAATGAAGCTATAAGAAATATAAAGGGAGTCCCAGCTTATTTCAATAAGCTGGGAAAAAGCAAACTAGTTCGAATTAGCTTAAAAAGGTAAATGAAGGCTAAAAAGAGGTTAATAAATAAATATTGCAAATTAAAACTAAAAAGAACAAAGGGTGCAGTGGTAATGTTGTTGGGTTTGTGTGTTGTCTGACCTGGGTTCGAATCCCAGGAAGGACAGTTTTGCTATCTATTTTTTTCTTTGATTTCCTTTTTAAATCTTACTCTCAAGTATTCAATAGCCAATTTTAAACTAACAAATCTTTTTTAACCCTCAAACACCAACACCAAAACAGCTTATATAACAAAGTGACCACAATAAGCTATTAAAACTATACTATTCTAGAAAGCTAGTGGTACACAAACTAAGCAAAAGTCATTCGAGAACTAAAGGCACGGTAACAATAAGCAATGAAATCCAGAGACAAGCTCAAATAAAGCCGCAAATAAGCAAAGAAAAACCATGGGTTGCAGATTCATGCTGAAGGGCAGAAAGTGGCTAGACAGGGCTTTTCAAGGCCTAAGAAAGCAGTCTAAATTAAATCCTAAAAATCAAACAAAAATACTAAAAGCTAGAAAAGCCAGCAAATATCATCTATGCAAAAACTTGGCTTCTAACAACTTAAAACTAGGGAATTAAAAATCCTAGAAAACTGTTGCAAAATGGGATTTTCAAAAAAAAATGCTAAACTAGGGGATTTTAAGGCAACAAATAACCATAAGCACTTAACTACTTCTAAACTAAAAAGAAGCAATAAAAAAACAGTGACAAGCAACGAATCAGCAGAAATAAGCAGTAAAATAAGTCGTTTGACCAGAGTTGACCAAGGTTAAAAATAATAAACAGAAACTTAATTGCATTAGGAAAATGAAATTACAATTTAAATTAAACACTACACTACTGAAACAATAAATTAGACAACAATTAAATGGTCTAACTTTTCTAAAACATGAAAAGTGGACAAAAAATTACAAATGAAAAATCTACTATATATAGGGCTTCTTTCGTGTGAAAATTGTGAGGGTGGTCTCTCTATGCTTCTTGTGCTTCTTTTTGGACCCTTGATTTTTCTTGCTCCCCATAACTCTTGTTCTCAGCCGTAGATCCATCTGTTTAGTCCTCGGATTGCCAACGTGGCCATGGAGGGGAGGGGACATGTCCATGTGAAGGTTTTGGATGGTAGTGAGGTGGTGAGAGCTGGATAGTGACTGGTTGGGATTAATGGAGTTTAGGTGGAAAAGGTAAGGTTAGTGAAGGTGGAATAGTAATTAGGGTTGGTTTGACTGGAATTGGGGATTTTGACCGTGACCCCGTATTTTTATTAGTTGTAATTTGGATCCGGGTTTGGTTAGTGATGGGTTGGACCAGGTTATAGTTTTTGTTGTGGGCCGGTTTGTTTATTGTTGTAGTGGGCTGTGTGGATATATAGATGGGGTGGGGTTTGTTTTAGTTGGGTTTAAATGTGGTTTATGGGATCCGGATAGGTAGAATGTTTAGGGTAAATGGGATTAATCACAAGGACTAAGGTTGTAATTTATGAAACCTCAAGGACCATTTCTGCCATTTCTTCAAATTTAATCAAGGGACCATTTTTGCCAAGTAAAGATAATCCAAGGGCAGTTTTGGAATTTCTTGAGCTCGAATAAAAATCCAAATGAAAATCGTCTTTCCCGGCATCGGCTTTCGGCTCTTTAAATACTCTTTCCCAATCTCGTGCTCGGTTTTTGTTGTTTTTTTCTTCGTTTTTGTCCTTTTTTCGGGATATCCGTACCTGCATAATAACAAACACAAAAACACAAATATCTTTGGCATTTTGGTCAGTTTTTAGTCGTTTTGGTCTTAATTTGGTCAAGAAAAGGTATGTGTTTAAGCACATACCAAAATCCCCCAGACTAAGATATTGCTGTGTCCTCACGCAATGCTATAAAAACACGTTTTCAAAACCAAAAATTTCCAATCTCTTTTTACTAACTTTGAGAAGTAGCAAAATTTTCAAAAGAGATTAAGAAATCTTAAGTTCTAAAAACTCCCCGATTTTCCTTTTATTCTATTTTTGTATTTTTCTCATAATCATGTGACGGCTTTGTTGACAATCATTATTTTTCAATAACTTTTAGGATCAACGAGTAGGAAACACGACTCATAAAGAAGTGACCATACGGATAAAATTCGTCGTTCCTGATTTTTCACGAGTCCCCAAACTAAGCTTAAAAACGAAATCAATGTCTATTTACAAGTTAGATGCCAACACTACCCATGAAAGTTACTTGTGTAATTACCTCTTGCTCCCATTTTTCTAATTTGCCTCTATTTATTTTATTTTTGGTGAGAAATGAATTGCTTCATATTCTCGTTTTGATAAGTTTTAGTGCCGATAAAGATACTAAATTAAGTCGCTAAGTAGTTTTCAATCTTCTCTCGAGAACCGTTGCTTTGAAAATGAGGTCCACATCAAGGTTTTTATTTATATTTTTGACTTTTTCTATTTTTCATTCATCACTTTTTTTTTTTTTTTTTTTTTTTTTTTTATCGCTAACTTTTCACTTGCGTACCCTAAACGACGGACCTTCACGGTTTAATTCCAAGACCTTACACTTTCCGGCATAAAGGATCCAAGGGCCGTTACAACGGAGTGTTCCAAGACTCTAGACATTCCTGAAATGAGGATCCAAGGTGGTTAGACCAAGACCTCACACATTCCTGAACTAGAGGTCCAAGGTCCGGTGCAAGAGGGTAGCCAAGACCTAAACGCCTTCCGGAAATAAGGATCCAAGGCCCGATCTCGAATCCGTGGCTTAGAGCACTTAACTTATTATTATTAAACTTATTTATTAAGGAACCTTGATGTGTACCCAATTTTCAAAACAAGGATTCTTTTAAGAAGACCAAGAACTAATCATCGGCAAAACCTAATATCTTTAATTATTCTTACAGATATATAAGGTGAAACAATTTTGTGGGAGCAAAAGGCCACAAGTAACTTTGATGAGCTCTAAAGAGAACCAACTACTCCACGCTTAGCATCTAACTTCTAAATAAACTCTATCATTTCTCGTTCTTCGCAAATTTAAAATCTTAAATAATAAGATCCGCTAATGCTTAGCCTTATAATCAAGCCATGCATATATAAAGTCGATACGGGAACTTGCAAATTCTTAAAAAGAATTCGCATTTTATAGCTCTTTGTGTAAAAGACTAGCACGAGCTTATAGATTATAAATGGTTAAGGGGACAAGCTAGGGCTCAACACGCCCGGTCAAGTCAGAATTTTATTCCTACTCTCACCAGCGGAAAGTCAACAAAAATGTCAAAATTTATTATATTTTTGCAAAAAAAAAAAATTTAATTTTTCTCATTTTTTTCTCATTTTTTTCAAATTTTGAGGAAAAACGGGGTTGCGTGAGAAAACGGCAAAAATGCAAGGCAAAAATCAAATCGAAAGATCACCCCCCCCCCCCAAGACTAAAACGAGACATTGTCCTCAATGTCTTAAAGGTAAGGGTTCTCCTACATAAATCTAAGGCCGTTTATTAATTATGCCAAAGATAAACGTAAAACGATAAGATTAAGGATATCGGATAATCAACGAATGATGAATACTCGAGTGGAGAGAAGCAACCACGAGCACGAGAGTCTTCAATCAATCGGGCAAACCTGGACACACCACACAAAACCACGAAACACGACAAATGGAAGAGGAAGCCCTCCTCACGTCACTTATTAGGAGAAAATAGAAAGAAGATAGAAGGATAAGCATGGGGTGCCTCCCACGAAGCGCTTGTTTAGTATCGAGTCGAAAAGCTTAGACTCGCCCCGAATTCATTTGTTCTTGGGGGAGCAAGTGGAAAAAGAAATCTCCATCGGACTTTCGTTCAAGATGTTTGGATAAACACTGAAGCATACGAAAGTTCCACTCCGATGAGATACCCACGGCTTAAAAGAAGGAGAGATGCCGGGGTCAAAGATGGTGTCTTCACTCCCGAAGGAGTGAATGAGAGGAAAAGACACCGAATAGGTGAAGAAGGAAAGAAAGATCCTTATCAGAATGGGAATCCATTCTTCATCATTAAAGCTCTCAAAAACCTCGGGAGGGAGGGTCGGAAAAATAAAACTCTTAGGATAGAGTACATCTCCCCCCGGGTCATGATCTTTCTCAAAAGCAAAGTAATCATACTCCGGAGGAGGTATGATATGAGTGAGTTCACCGGAGAACTCCTCATGAAGAGAATCAATCATATGATGATAATTTGTGAGCTCGGGTTCCGTCACGGACTCATCACTCTCCTCTATCTGACTATCAAAGATAGGGTTATCTGAAATGATAGTAAAGTCAGACCCGAAATCAAATAGAGGATTGGTGAAAGTCGTGTTGAATGTTTCGGAAACAAGCTCATCAAATTCTTTTGAAGGATTGATTTCAACTTCCTTCGGAGGGAGAGAAGGTAATGGTTCATTGTTCAATAGTTTTTTCAAGAAAAAGAATATCTCCCTCCGGATCAAGACAAGAATCATCAATTTCCGGCGAAATTGATTCATCTTTAAGACAAGCATCGATCTCTTCCAAGAGAGGATCACTTCCCTCAAACGGAGTGAGGGAAGGGGAAGAGTCGGAAATGATAGGTGGAGTGGGATTGCCACTCGGAGGTTCATCTGATATTTGAAGATCTGCAGGGGCACACTCCTCGTCATAAACGTCGCCGATCTTATGCTTAAAATATAGAGCTCTTATAACTTGCCACCGCTCTTCTTCTAATAATTCACCCATAGTTCTTGTATCTTCCTGCTTTTCAACAGGTGCGACAGCAACTGGTGAACTACTGCAAAGCTTCTGCTGGACGAGAGTGGCTGCAGCTGACGAACTCTCACAGACTCCCCACGTAGAATCCTCATCATCGTCATCATCGTAAACAAAAGTTTGACGATATTGGGAGCTTACTCTAGCTGCTTGTTCTTCAGCTAGAAGTTCTCCATAAGTTTTCTGACGAGGTTCTTCATGGGGAAGTCTTTTACTAAGAAATTCCTTAAGTTCATTTAGTGCATTTTGAAAATCACGGAGAATTTCTGGATTGCTTTGCTGAGGTGGTGTTTGAATCGTTTCATACTGTGGAGGTTGGTGAGGATAAGAATAGTCATAATTGTTACAAGGACCAAGCTCATAGACAAGCGGATTCCTCGTTTGACAATCAGAGTTATAGTGAGGACCTCCACAGTACTCACAACAATATGATTGTTGTGACTGATTCGGTGAATTATGTGGATAATGGTCATAACCGAAGTTTTGATTACATGAAACTTGCTCATAGACAAACATGTTCCCTGTTTGACAATCAAAACCCGGGTGAGGACTACCTCCACAATACTCACAAGAGTATGTCTCCATCTGGTGTTGTGGGGGCTGGTTGAAAAAGTTGGTTGTTTCATGGTAGGAATAAGGATTTTGGTCATAGACAAACCCGTTTCCCGATTCCAACATGCTACAACCGGGACAATTCCCGCCATTTGGAGGACCTCCACACCATTGACAACCATAATGGTAAGATGAAGACATAGAGAAGAGGAATTAAACGGATAGAGGGATAAGAAATAAAGAATCAAACGGATAAGAGGATTGAGAAGAATATTTTTGGATTTTTAAAATTTTGAAACATTGAAAATCACAAAAGAAAAAGGAAAAATAATTTGGAGAAGAAAATCTTTTTGGGTTTTCAAGGTTTTTCAATTTTTTTGGATTTTTGATAAAAAATATTCACAAGATATATACGAAACTTCACGAGGAAGGTTCTTCAAGTCACTAATCGTCAAACCGTAACGATATTGTCGCAACACACCTCCCCGGCAGCGGCGCCAAAAATTGATATTGGTTCAATTTGGTCAAAGTAATCACAAGTCAAACTTCTCACGAAGAAAAGTCAACTTGAAACCATTAACGCAAAAACAACCAATTGTAATAACCGGATAAGCGTATACCCGGGTCGTTCTCCCTGCGAGGCGTGAAATTGAGGATATCGTTTGAGGTTCGGAATTAAAATGCTTGAAATAACGAGGGTTGATTGGGTTTCTAAAATCTACTAAAACGAAAAACAAATAACGTAAACCGGAAACTACGAACGAGTAAAAACGTCAAAATTTAAAAAAAAATTAATCCTACGAGTACCAAAATAATTTTCCTACGTCCTAAATATAAAAAGAAAATTTTGAAAAAAAGAAAAATATTTTTTTTGACTTTTTAATAATTTTTTATAAATTAAAAACTATTTAAAAGATGGGGTGGGGTTTGTTTTAGTTGTGGTGGGCTGTGTGGATATATAGATGGGGTGGGGTTTGTTTTAGTTGGGTTTAAATGTGGTTCATGGGATCCGGATAGGTAGAATATTTAGGGTAAATGGGATTAATCACAAGGACTATGGTTGTAATTTATGAAACCTCAAGGACCATTTCTGCCATTTCTTCAAATTTAATCAAGGGACCATTTTTGCCAAGTAAAGATAATCCAAGGGCAGTTTTGGAATTTCTTGAGCTCGAATAAAAATCCAAATGAAAATCGTCTTTCCCGGCATCGGCTTTCGGCTCTTTAAATACTCTTTCCCAATCTCGTGCTCGGTTTTTGTTGTTTTTTTCTTCGTTTTTGTCCCTTTTTCGGGATATCCGTACCTGCATAATAACAAACACAAAAACACAAATATCTTTGGCATTTTGGTCAGTTTTTGGTCGTTTTGGTCTTAATTTGGTCAAGAAAATGTATGTGTTTTAGCACATACCAAAGATATAAAATGTTTGTGTCATTTTATAAAAAATCTAGTGATTAAGAAAAAGTTCCTTTGATCATATAATGCATTAGGCATTTGTTTATTCATACCTTAAGTGATTAAGTTGTTAAAATAGATATTTACAACTAAATACTTGTTTACGTCATAATCTTTCGTTTAATGATTTTACATTTTGTGATTATCAAAACGTAGAGATATCGAAAAATATTATTAACGTGTTTAGGCATTATTTATATCAAGAATCTCCCCCTTTTTAATGATTACAAAATCTAAATTCATTAAATTAAAAATTAATTTTTAGACAAGTATTTAGTGAGTTTATATCTACTTCTTCCCCTTTTGTAGAATCAAAAAGGTATGGCCGACGAAATGCGTGTGTGACGAATGCTCCCCCTTGATGTGTGCTCCCCCTCGTTTGAGGGCACCAAGGAGTCGAGCTATGGAATGATTGCAAAAAAAATATTAGAAGTACAAGTATATATATATAGCAAAAGGAAAAAAAATGAGCAAGCATATTGAAGACAAACATTCATTAAATAGAAATGTTGTGTATAAAGACACAACCATACAAGAGTACATCATAATTAATTCATACATCAACTAGCAAGTAATGCAACCAAACATACTACATGATCATACAAAGAGTACATGAGCTTTCACAGAGCTTGCAAACAAAATGGTGGAAAAATCATTATTGGTTAAGCATTGCATATGCTTAATTTGGAGAAAATGAAGGCGGTGGTGGTGAAATGGGTGAAGATGGTGGAGGTGGTGGTGGAGGTGGATTGGTTAGCATGTGTTCAATACATGAAAACATGTATTGCATTTCATCTCTAAGACCAAAGATGATGGTTCGGTTGTGAATACAACAAAGGCAAGTATCCCCATGGGCTTCAAGTAAACCCCAAGGTACGGGATTGACAAAGAATGGTGGTGTGATTGGTGAGGATGAGAAATTAGCATCAAGAGGTGTGATTGGTGAAAGGGAAATAGCAAGTTCGGTGGATGGAGGTTCTTGAGTGGGAGGTGGTGGTGATGCTCTTGGTGGTGGTGCCATTTGTGGTGATGATAAGTGTGAGTTTATGTAATCATTGATGGATGAGGATGAAGGTATGGAAGAAGAGGATGTGCCATGAGTGGAAGGTGTTTTGGATGGTGCATTGGGTGCACTAGGAGATGAGCATTGAGGTGGTGGTGATGGAGTGGTGTTTTTGATGCGTGGTTTTGTAACCTTACAACAGGTTTTACCTCTCGAGGGATCTCAAGAGGCTTACAACCCCACCAGGCAGTGTACCTGACCGATGTAGTATAGTGTAGTGGTAAGTACGGGGGATTGATCGTTCTCCACAGGGAATAGTGTTCGTTAGGTGTGAAAGGCTACTCTAATTAGGTCTAAGGGTTGAGGAAGATTCTTTTTATGTTTTTATAATTTTATGAAAGCAAGTAAAATCTCGGGTTTTGAAGGAGTGGGCGGAATTAGTTGCTAGTCAACTAACCCAAATTACTACAAATGCAATAAAATAAAATAACAAAAAATGAAAATGTGGTGAGAAACTTATGTGTAGAGAAATGTGTTTACTTAGATTTCCTTACTCCCTAACTATCTTTTACCGGTTAATTAGTGTGTATTAGTCGCGTGGATGACGGGTGTATTCCTTAATACCATTCGTGGGGTGGCGTACTTACTTCCCCAAACTCTACAAGCTCCTACTTCACTCCTATGTCGAGCCGGCTAGGAAGCTCCTAACATGGGATCACTAGAATTCGCTTGTGCATTAAATACAACCATAAAAACCTTTAGTACGCGTTTGGTTCATGTTTCTTAAGACGTTCAAGCAAGTTACCGAATAGGAAGTTAGCCAGTTTTCTTAAGCCTAACATAGATAAACAATCATCCAATACAACTAATAACACACTAACAACTAATAATCAATAGCTAGGTTTCATTAGATCTAAGCAAACACAAGATAAATTTAGCCTAACATGTTAAACAAAAGACAAGAATAAGATAGAATCAAACAACACATAGACATATTGAATGATTAATTGATAACTTATCTTTCAATGAAACATGGAAGATCTCAAGGCAAAAAGCCCTGAAAAAGTAGCTAAAATCGTCTTAGGGTTTTATCCCAAAATTCCACACACTAAGCTCTCCCTTAATGACAAAAAATTAGAAAACTATATATAGATTTTTGGATCTGACGGCGTCACCTTATGGAGTGTGACGCCGTCACCTCGCCGCTTTTAGGGTTCCCGGGTGACCTTCTTGACGCCGTCCCTCTTTAGCTCTTCAAAAATCCATTCTGGCCTATCAAGGCTTGACGCCGTCGAACCTTGAACGTGACGCCGTCCCCTTATGATTTAAGCCGTGACGCCCTTAATCAAGTTAAAGCGTGACGCCGTCAGAATTCACATGCTATCTCACTGGCCCGTCATGAGTAAATTTCACATCCAACTTTTCTTGCCAAGGCATGACGCCGTCCAGAGTAAATTCTGACGCCGTCAAGAGTAACTTTTAGCCGATTCTTGAGACTTTGCCGTTTTCTTCACTTTAATGCTCCAAAAACGTCCAAAATGCCTCCTTTTCCAGATTTCTCCTCAAAAGTACCTAAAATGACAAAAGGAACGATTTAGGGCAATATTTGATCAAATAAATATGATTTCGGGCTTAAATGACCCCTTAAAAGCGGTACACTTTTCGCCTCATCAGTTTTCTTCTTGAGTTAGATCAATGAAGAGTTGTTTAGGGGGTATGATGACAATCTTTTGTTTCTTTGAAGTTTTAGAGATGGAGGTTTTTGGTGATAACATGGTGGATTAGGATGGTGTTTGACCAATGTAGCCAACGTAATTATAACAAAAACACAGGTGTAAAACAATGGGTTAATCCTAATGCCTCTTATCATGTAGTAAATCTAACTACACAAATGTAGTCTCACTTGTGGCCTTGGAATGGTCCTAACGCAAGTTCTAGAATCTAAGTGCTACCGGTACACACATCATAGCATAAATGCTTTTCCTACCAATTCTAGGGGCGAACCTCACATATTTGGGGGTGGAAAATTTTTTTAGTGGTACGGTTTTTTGTGCTAGTCATATAACTCCTATCCGTGAGACGCTCATTAAGATCAAAGTTTCACTCCTATATGTTGTAAAAAAATTTAAATTTGGCACTAAAATTACCTTAATCAAGTATTTCTCTCAGTTTTATTACACATCTACCATCAAACAAACAAAAATCAAGCGTAATTGCATTCTCAAAAATCGTACTTTTACCCTCCCCTTACACTTAAGATGAACATTGTCCCCAATGTTCAAATAACAAGATGTAAAAGAAAAAAGTAAAAGAATGAAATCAAATACTCCCCTGATTCGCTCGTTGGATAATGAAATTACACGGTTAAATCTTCTTCCAAGGTAATGTTGAAGCTCCATGACTAATGCATCGCCATAAGCTTGATTCCATAAACATCTCCTTGTCCAAAATAACCTGTTAAACCTGAGAAAACAAACACGAAAACCTGCATAACATCGGCGGGATAAAATCTATATATAAGGATATAATGCTTGTGGAATGATAATTTTGCAGATTCCTGGAGATTATAAGTTGGAGATTTAATAAAAACTTTTCTAAAAAAAAAACTTTCAAAAATTTCTGGAAATTAAATCTGACGCCGTCAGGTTATAAACCCTGACGCCGTCAGAAATGACCTGACAAAAATTTTCATTTTAAGTTTCCGGAAAATTTCTGGAAAAACCTTTACCTTACTTCCTGGAAATCCTGCAAAACATCATTATGACTCGATACAAGCATTTGACTCAAACAAATACGAATATGTATGTTAATTTATTATTATTACGATCCATGTTCATATGTGTTCTAATAAACCGATTTAGATTTCCCTTACACTTATCTTTTGCAAAATACCTTTATATGTAGTTAAGACGAAGTTAAAAACAAAATAAAGCATTTTCACAAATTACTTTTGAACATGAATCAATAAGAATAAAAATTAAACATACATACGGAAGCAAATAAAATCAAACAAACAAATAAATAAACACACAAAGCAAATAAAGCAAATAAAGCTTGGGTTGCCTCCCAAGAAGCGCTTTTCTTTATTAACGAGTCTTGTAGCTAGACTCAAAGTCACGTACATTACGTGACTCCATCATTGGTCACGGTTCCTAGGCCATCCTCCTTCGATCCTCTATCAGAATCACTTTCATAGTAAAGGTATTTCGGGTCCACGTGATCAAAAGGATTGTTTCGGTATTTAGAACTAAGTTCCTTATCGTGCTTAAAGAATCCGCTTGACAGGTCAAAAGTGTCCTTACATCCCCTTCTCACATCATCATCACATAACACGAGTTGGGAACTTAACCTATCGAGCCCTTTATAATTATTCTCCATGAATTCTCTCATCTTGTAAGGCGTTTGGTATGAGATTTCCCTAATCCCATCGGTGAAAGTCATGATCCCATTGAGCTCGTCCACAACCAAGCTTGTGGCCTGGCAAAAAGGTGCCCCAAAAACAACTTGTGATAACCTGGGATCGATGTACTTTTCGATATTATCGACGATTGCGAAGCTCATAGTGAATGTCATATTTCCTACAAACACCTGTACATCATCATCTATGCCGATGTCGTCCTTCCCTTTATGAATCATCCCCCATCTGCAAATGTTGTTATAATGAAACAAGGACATCACATTTTTGGGTAAACATGTGTCAATGTAGACATTATAAAAATGCTTGTGACCAATCATGCAAGGTATTTTGAGATTATTTGGATCATGTCGCTTAATTCGGCCAGGCCTTCTACCGTGTAACCCCCATGTGTTGCTACTTGCTGATGGTTGATACTCATACACTTCTTCACAGCCATCCCGAAAAATCACTTTCCTGACACCATCGGTAAATAATGCACTCCTATCATCCTCATCGAGTATCACTCCCGTTGCTTTTATGAATGGTTTGCCTAGAACAAGGCCAGTTAAGGGTGGGCTGATGATAGAGTTCATGTTATTAATTACAGTTAACTCGATATGAAAGAGGAACTTTTCTATCACAATTGGTACCCTCCTTATTACCCCGATGATATTAGACCCTTCATATTTGACTTGTTCAGTGAAGGCTTCATTATATAGAGAAAGGGATATTGCGCTTATAGAAGAGTTGGGGTTTATGTAGGCATCTTTTATAAACTTTTTCCTAGTGGTGCAAGAAATCTTAAAGACCCTAGGAGCGCCATCCTCTATTCTCTCTCCGAATCCCATAGGCGACCTTGCTGTGCCCCTCTCAAGTTCCTCTACCAGGGGGCGGTCCAGCAGTCCTGCGAGCCCATGGGGCATTTCGGATTTCTCTTCCGAGCCCTCCTCATCACTCACCTTTATTGTACTCGGGTTCTTTGGTGGGTCTAGATAGTAGTCGGGCGCCTCGGGTTTCTTTTCGGGAACTTCACCCTCCATTTCATTGTCCACATTCTTGGCTGTTTGTTGGTCCAAATTTGGTTTAGGAACAGGTATTGTTGTAATGGTGTTCACGAAGTGGAGAGGTTTCGAAGGGGTATGAGTATCTCCTGTTTTTTTTTCGTTTTGTGATATGTATTTGAAGAGTTTACTAGGGTGCTTGATTTTTACAGGAGGGGGTGTTTGGTGGGTTACCGTAACAGATTTGATCTCATTAACTCGTGCCAACTCACAATTTGACCTGCCAGCAAGGCGATCATTGATAACCTTTAACAGGTTATCAACCTTGTTGTTCATATCAACTTGCTGTTGTCTGAATTGATTCTCAAGTTTGGAAAGCTGTGTTTCTTGAGAGAGAATGAATTTTTGCAGTGATTCCTCGCGATTTTGTTGTTTATGCGTGTGTCGCTGAGGATAATGTTCAGACCAGGTGAGCGGGGTAGAGTCATTGAATGATACGCTACGAGTTTGGTTCCAACTAAAATTTGGCTTATTCTTCCATGCCTCATACCCATCTTCGGAATTTTTGGGCCCATAATTAGTGGCGCGCCACTTATCTCCCGCCTTATCGATTCGCGAGGATGCGAATTCTTTGAAAGCCTGTTTGGGAAGTTCCATGCAATCATGAGTGTCGTGGGGACCACTACATAATTTACAAGAAGAAGTGATTTTGTTCACTTGGCTTGAAGGTTTAGGAGCCTCGTAGGATTTCATGAGAAACTTGACTTGGTCTTCAAGTTCTATGATCCTACGGTCGGAAGTGCTTGAATTGTTCGAAGGCAAAGATATTGCCTTGACCGTTTTATTCAAATCACGGGGATCACTCCAACTTTCGTTGTCATAAAGAGCAAGATCCTCTAGGAGAGCCCATGATTGTTCCGCACTTAGATCACGTAGCTTGCCACCGGCCGATTGGTCAATGGTTTGCCTCGTGTAGAGATTGATATGGTCATAGAAGATTTGGACTTGGAGCCAAAGTTCTATGCCATGGTGAGGGACCTTTTGGAGTAAGTCCTTGAATCGAGTCCATGCCTCGTAGAGAGTTTCGCCTTGACGTTGTTGGAACATCAAGATATCATTCCTTAGCTTGGTAGTTCTTCCGGGTGGGAAAAACTGAGCAAGGAAACGAGTAGTGAGATCATCCCAAGAGGTAATGGATCCTGCGGGTTGACGTTCTAGCCACTGACTAGCTTGGTCCCGCAGAGAGAATTGGAAGAGACGCAATCGGGTCGTCTCTCGAGTGGCAACATCAAGGTCTATAGAATCAACGATTTTAAGAAAGTCCTTGAGATGTTGATTAGGATCTTCAGAACGAAGTCCATGGAATGCGCATCCGCTTTGCACCAACCGGATGGTGTCGGATCGCAAGGGTGTGATATTGGCTCCTTGAGTGAGCTCAATGGTGTTTCGATAGCCATGGTGGCTAGGACGGGAATACTCTCCTAAAGTACGGGCTCTAGGAGGTGGTGGTGGTTGTTGTGGTGGTGGGTTGTGTGGGTTAAGGATATTACCATCTTCCATGATGTCGGATGGTATGGTTACGAACAAAGACACGAAGAAAATAGATAGACTAAAGAAAACCTAGAAAAATAAAATAAAAATCTCACTAGAAAGGAATCTAGTGAGTAGACCTAATAGAAATAAAAATTCAACCTAAACAATAACTATTCCCCGGCAGCGGCGCCAAAAACTTGATGCGTGGTTTTGTAACCTTACAACAGGTTTTACCTCTCGAGGGATCTCAAGAGGCTTACAACCCCACCAGGCAGTGTACCTGACCGATGTAGTATAGTGTAGTGGTAAGTACGGGGGATTGATCGTTCTCCACAGGGAATAGTGTTCGTTAGGTGTGAAAGGCTACTCTAATTAGGTCTAAGGGTTGAGGAAGATTCTTTTTATGTTTTTATAATTTTATGAAAGCAAGTAAAATCTCGGGTTTTGAAGGAGTGGGCGGAATTAGTTGCTAGTCAACTAACCCAAATTACTACAAATGCAATAAAATAAAATAACAAAAAATGAAAATGTGGTGAGAAACTTATGTGTAGAGAAATGTGTTTACTTAGATTTCCTTACTCCCTAACTATCTTTTACCGGTTAATTAGTGTGTATTAGTCGCGTGGATGACGGGTGTATTCCTTAATACCATTCGTGGGGTGGCGTACTTACTTCCCCAAACTCTACAAGCTCCTACTTCACTCCTATGTCGAGCCGGCTAGGAAGCTCCTAACATGGGATCACTAGAATTCGCTTGTGCATTAAATACAACCATAAAAACCTTTAGTACGCGTTTGGTTCATGTTTCTTAAGACGTTCAAGCAAGTTACCGAATAGGAAGTTAGCCAGTTTTCTTAAGCCTAACATAGATAAACAATCATCCAATACAACTAATAACACACTAACAACTAATAATCAATAGCTAGGTTTCATTAGATCTAAGCAAACACAAGATAAATTTAGCCTAACATGTTAAACAAAAGACAAGAATAAGATAGAATCAAACAACACATAGACATATTGAATGATTAATTGATAACTTATCTTTCAATGAAACATGGAAGATCTCAAGGCAAAAAGCCCTGAAAAAGTAGCTAAAATCGTCTTAGGGTTTTATCCCAAAATTCCACACACTAAGCTCTCCCTTAATGACAAAAAATTAGAAAACTATATATAGATTTTTGGATCTGACGGCGTCACCTTATGGAGTGTGACGCCGTCACCTCGCCGCTTTTAGGGTTCCCGGGTGACCTTCTTGACGCCGTCCCTCTTTAGCTCTTCAAAAATCCATTCTGGCCTATCAAGGCTTGACGCCGTCGAACCTTGAACGTGACGCCGTCCCCTTATGATTTAAGCCGTGACGCCCTTAATCAAGTTAAAGCGTGACGCCGTCAGAATTCACATGCTATCTCACTGGCCCGTCATGAGTAAATTTCACATCCAACTTTTCTTGCCAAGGCATGACGCCGTCCAGAGTAAAGTCTGACGCCGTCAAGAGTAACTTTTAGCCGATTCTTGAGACTTTGCCGTTTTCTTCACTTTAATGCTCCAAAAATGTCCAAAATGCCTCCTTTTCCAGATTTCTCCTCAAAAGTACCTAAAATGACAAAAGGAACGATTTAGGGCAATATTTGATCAAATAAATATGATTTCGGGCTTAAATGACCCCTTAAAAGCGGTACACTTTTCGCCTCATCAGTTTTCTTCTTGAGTTAGATCAATGAAGAGTTGTTTAGGGGGTATGATGACAATCTTTTGTTTCTTTGAAGTTTTAGAGATGGAGGTTTTTGGTGATAACATGGTGGATTAGGATGGTGTTTGATGGAGGTGAAGAGTGATGGAATGAGGAGTTATCATTTGGAGGGAATTTATAATGTGAAAACATGGTTGGTTTAGGTAAGTTTTTGAAGTTTTGTAGTAATATTCCAAGATCAGTTGGGTTATTAAGAGAAATGGTAGCTGGGACTAGAGAAAGGGGTCACAAGATGCAAAAGGAAACAGTAAAATTTACTGTCCAGATGGCCGGTCCCCTTAATTGTAGGCCGACCCCCTTAAATATTAAAGGGACCGCCTAGTAAAATTAAGGGGGCCGCCCATATGGTGTTTTCCCAGGCGACCAAAAATAAAAAATTTCCAGAAAAGGGTAATTTTTTATTTTTTATTTTTTTTTTTTTTTTTTAGTGTGTATTTGCAGCAAGCTCTATTTGGAACATATACACTAAGAATGATCAAATAGTAACATAAACATATTAAATAATCATGCATGCATGTAAACTATTATAAGCATATCATAAAACAAGCATACCAATAACATGAATCTAGTAGCAAGGTCCTAACATGATAATAGTTAAAATCCTAACATAATCCAAGATACAAGAAAATAACGAGATAAATGTCAAGTATATCCGAATATATCGGATCAATAGCACCACACATAATTGTCTAATAAGATAACAACATTGTTCAAATAAGCTCACATCAACATCTCTATTTCTTCTTCCCGAGTATCTTCCTGAAAGCTTTTCCGATAGACTTGAATCCACCTCGAACCTCCTGATGCATTTGTTGAGTAGTGTCGAGCAATGAGGTTTGTAGTTCAAAAAGGAGTTGATCGGTTTGTTGGGAAGGAAGAGAAACTTGATAGTCGGTATAATTGGGTTCCGAAAGATCATCAACAAAGGTCGTGGGAGATGGGGTACTAACACGTGAGGTGCCTTCCTCCTCATCATTATTTTTCCGATGAGATGTAGAACCATGAGGTGCGAAGAACATAGGGCCACGAGATTTTCCCTTGTCACTTCGAGATCGGCGAGGTTGGTTAAGAGTAAGAGGACGCAAGACGGGATGAACAAACACATAGATATCACTCTCAAGATGTGGGTAATGTTCCATGACATGACGATAAAGTCGAGTGAGGAACATACCATAGGGAAGGTTGGCGTTTCGAGTATTTTTGGCGGAGATGATACGATGGACAAAGAGATAAGCCAAACTATATTGTTCTTCCACAACAACACAATACAACATATGAACGATGCTAGCCGTGAGATGATCACGGTGACCGCTGGTACCAAACGC